>SJYA01001189.1:127924-227660 GCA_006410615.1 Neotragus moschatus
TTTCCACAGTTTATTGTGATCCACACAGTCAAAGGCTTTGGCATAGTCATTTAAGCAGAAATAGATGTTTTTTGGAACTCTCTTGCCTTTTCCATGATCCAGCGGATGTTGGTAATTTGATCTCTGGTTCTTCTGCCTTTTCGAAAACCAGCTTGAACATCAGGAAGTTCATGTACTGCTGAAGTCTGGCTTGGAGAATTTTGAGCATTACTTTACTAGCATGTGAGATGAGTGCAATTGTGCGGTAGTTTGAGGATTCTTTGGCATTGCCTTTCTTTGGAATTGGAATGAAAACTGACCTTTTCCAGTCCTGTGTCCATTATTGAGTTTTCCAAATTTGCTGGCATATTGAGTACAGCACTTTGACAGCATCATCTTTCAGAATTTGAAATAGCTCCATTGGAATTCCATCACCACCACTAGCTTTGTTTGTAGTGATGCTTTCTAAGGCCCACTTGACTTCACGTTCCAGGATGTCCGGCTCTAGATTAGTGATCACACCATCGTGATTATCTGGGTCATGAAGATCTTTTTTGTACAATTCTTTTGTGTATTCTTGGCACCTCTTCGTAATATCTTCTGCTTCTGTTAGGTCCATACCATTTTTGTCCTTTATCGAGCCCTTTTTGCATGAAATGTTGCCTTGGTATCTCTAATTTTCTTGAAGAGATCTCTAGTTTTTCCCATTCTGTTCTTTTCCTCTATTTTTTAACCAATATATAGAGATATATAACATTATAGACTTAAAGCTATTTATTTAGAGGAGATACATTTTAATGTAAAATAACATTTTATAGTATAATACTTTTTCCAGTTGTACTGATTCATCTTATGTCTTTGTAATATGTTGATTTAAAAAAAATTCAAAGCTGCCAGTTCAAAGAATTAGCCATAAATGGAAAGTTTAATCTATACTGTTGAATGTTGGAGTAGAAAAAACAGTAAGTGGTACTCCATATACCTAGTTTTCTGTGAGTATGGTTGCAGTGTGTCTGCCCTCTGATGCCCTCTTGCAACACCTACCATCTTACTTGGGTTTCTCTTACCTTGGGCGTGGGGTATCTCTTCATGGCTGCTCTAGCAAAGCGTAGCAGCTGCTCCTTACTTTGGACTAGTGGTATCTCCTTACTGCCTCCATTCCTGACCTTCAACGTGGGATAGCTCCTCTAGGTCTGCACAGCTACCACTCCTCGGGTTGCTCCTCCTGGCTGCCGGCCCTGGCCCAGGGGTGGGTGGCTCCTCCCAGCTGCCAGCCCTGGCCTCGGGTTCGGAGTGGTTCCTCAGGGTCACCGCCCCTGGCCTCGGGTGCGAGGTGTCTCCTCCCGGCCAATACGGGCCTCAGACGTGAGTAGCTCCTCTCAGCCGCCGCCCCTGACCTCGGACGCGGGGTGTCTCCTCCCAGCCGCCACTGACCTCGGACACAGGGTGGCTCCTCTCGGCCGTTCCTGCACCGTCGCAGCCTGGCACTCTAGGCCGCTGCCCCTGACCTCAGACGTGTGGTAGCTCTTCTCGGCCGCATGTAGTGAGCTGGCTTGCAGTCGCCTGCACAAGCCATACCTGCAGGGCAACCCAAGACAGGCGGGTCATGGTGGAGAGGTCTGACAGAATGTGGTCCACTGGAGAAGGGAATGGCAAGCCACTTCAGCATTTTTGCCTTGAGAACCCCATGAACAGTATGAAAAGGCAAAATGACAGGATACTAAAAGAGGAACTCCCCAGGTAATTAGGTACCCAGTATGCTACTGGAGATCAGTGGAGAAATAACTCCAGAAACAATGAAGGGATGGAGCCAAAGCAAAAACAGTACCCAGCTGTGAATGTGACTGGTGATAGAAGCAAGATCTGATGCTGTAAAGAGCAATATTGCATAGGATCTGGAATGTCAGGTCCATGAATCAAGGCAAACTGGAAGTGGTCAAACAAGATATGGCAAGGGTGAACACTGACATTCTAGGGATCAGCGAACTAAAATGGACTGGAATGGGTGAATTTAACTCAGATGACCATTATATCTACTACTGCAGGCAGGAATCCCTCAGAAGAAATGGAGTAGCCATCATGGTCAACAAAAGAGTCTGTGAAATGCAGTACTTGGATGCAATCTCAAAAACGACAGAATGATCTCTGTTCATCTCCAAGGCAAACCATTCAATATCACAGTTATCCAAGTCTATGCCCCAACCAGTAACACTGAAGAAACTGAAGTTGAACGGTTTTAAGAAGACCTACAAGATCTTTTAGAACTAACACCCGAAAAAGATGTCCTTTTTATTACAGGGGACTGGAATGCAAAAGTACGAAATCAAGAGACACCTGGAGTAACAGGCAAATTTGGCTTTGGAATGCAGAATGAAGCAGGGCAAAGACTAATACAGTTTTGCCAAAAAAATGCACTGGTCATAGCAAACACCCTCTTCCAACAACACGGGAGAAAACTCTACACGTGGACATCACCAGATGGTCAACTCCGAAATCAGATTGATTATATTCTTTGCAGCCAAAGATGGAGAAGCTCTATACAGTCAAAAACAAGAAGACCGGGAGCTGACTGTGGCTCAGATCATGAAGTCCTTATTACCAAATTCAGACTTAAATTGAAGAAAGTAGGGAAAACCGCTAGATGATTCAGGTATGACCTAAATCAAATCCCTTATGATTATACAGTGGAAGTGAGAAATAGATTTAAGGGTCTAGATCTGATAGATAGAGAGCCTAATGAACTATGGAATGAGGTTCATGACATTGTACAGGAGACAGGGATCAAGACCATCCCCATGGAAAAGAAATGCAAAATAGCAAAATGGCTGTCTGGGAGGCCTTACAAATAGCTGTGAAAAGAAGAGAGGCAAAAAGCAAAGGAGGAAAGGAAAGATGTAAGTATCTGAATGCAGAGTTCCAAAGAATAGCAAGAAGAGATAAGAAAGCCTTCTTCAGCAATCAATGCCAAGAAATAGAGGAAAAGAACAGAATGGGAAAGACTAGAGATCTGTGCAAGAAAATTAGAGATACCAAGGGAACATTTCATGCAAAGATGGGCTCGATAAAGGGCAGAAGTGGTCTAGACCTAACAGAAGCAGAAGATATTAAGAAGTGGCAAGAATACACGAAAGAACTGTTCAAGAAAGATCTTCATGACACAGATAATCACGATGATGTNGTGCAAGAAAATTAGAGATACCAAGGGAACATTTCATGCAAAGATGGGCTCGATAAAGGGCAGAAGTGGTCTAGATCTAACAGAAGCAGAAGATATTAAGAAGTGGCAAGAATACACGAAAGAACTGTTCAAGAAAGATCTTCATGACACAGATAATCACGATGATGTGACCACTAATCTAGAGCCAGACATTCTGGAATGTGAAGTCAAGTGGGCCTTAGAAAGCATCACTACGAACAAAGCTAGTGGAGGTGACGGAATTGCAGTTGAGCTATTTCAAATTCTGAAAGATGATGCTGTGAAAGTGCTGCACTCAATATGCCAGTAAATTTGGAAAACAACAGTGGCCACAGGACTGGAAAAGGTCAGTTTTCATTCCAATTCCAAAGAAAGGCAATGCCAAAGAATCCTCAAACTACTGTACAATTACACTCATCTCACATGCTAGTAAAGTAATGGTCAAAATTCTCCAAGCCAGTCTTCAGCAATACGTGAACCATGAACTTCCTGATGTTCAAACTGGTTTTCGAAAAGGCAGAGGAACCAGAGATCAAATTGCCAATATCCGCTGGATCATGGAAAAAGCAAGAGTTCCAGAAAAACATCTGTTTCTGCTTTATTGACTATGCCAAAGCCTTTGACTGTGTGGATCACAACAAACTGTGGAAAATTCTGAAAGAGATGGGAATACCAGACCACCTAACCTGCCTCCTAAGAAATCTGTATGCAGATAAGGAACCAACAGTTTGAACTGGACATGGAACAACAGACTGGTTCCAAATAGGAAAAGGAGTACGTCAAGGCTGTATATTGTCACCCTGCTCATTTACCTTCTATGCAGAGTATATCATGAGAAACGCTGGGCTGGATGAAGCACAAGCTGGAATCAAGATTGCTGGGAGAAATATCAGTAAGCTCAGATATGCAGATGACACCACCCCTATGGCAGAAAGTGAAGAGGAACTAAAAAGCCTCTCGATGAAACTGAAAGAGGAGAGTGAAAAAGCTGGCTTAAAGCTCAACATTCAGAAAATGAAGATCATAGCGTCTGATCCCATCATGGGAAATAGATGGAGAAACATTAGAAACAGTGTCAGACTTTAGTTTTTTGGGCTCTGAAATCACTGCAGATGGTGACTGCAGCCATGAAATTAAAAGACGCTTACTCCTTGGAAGGAAAGTTATGACCAACTTAGATAGTTATTCAAAAGCTGAGACATTACTTTGCTGACTAAGGTCCGTCTAGTCAAGGCTATGGTTTTTCCTGTGGTCATGTATGGATGTGAGAGTTGGACTGTGAAGAAAGCTGAGCACTGAAGACTTGATGGTTTTGAACTGTGGTGTTGGAGAAGACTCTTGAGAGTCCCTTGGACTGCAAGGAGATACAACCAGTCCATTCTGAAGGAGATCAACCCTGGGATTTCTTTGGAAGGAATGATGCTAAAGCTGAAGCTCCAGTACTTTGGCCACCTCATGCGAAATGTTGACTCATTGGAAAATACTATGATGCTGGGAGGGATAGAGGGCAGGAGGAGAAGGGGACGACAGAGGATGAGATGGCTGGATGACGTGAGTCTCAGTGAACTCCGGAGATGGTGATGGACTAGGAGGCCTGGCGTGGGGCGATTCATGGGGCGCAAATAGTCGGACACAACTAAGTGACTCAACTGAAGTGAACTCCATATATCTATATCATTCACCCAATATATATTGGTCAGTACCCCAATATATTAATGTTTGTTTCTAGTTGTACACATCTCTTCTATTAAATGTTCACTGATGTTTACTTCTTGGTGTTTTTCCCATATATCATGTGAACATCGAGACAATAGTTCAGTTCAGTTCAGTNAGAAACGCTGGGCTGGATGAAGCACAAGCTGGAATCAAGATTGCTGGGAGAAATATCAGTAAGCTCAGATATGCAGATGACACCACCCCTATGGCAGAAAGTGAAGAGGAACTAAAAAGCCTCTCGATGAAACTGAAAGAGGAGAGTGAAAAAGCTGGCTTAAAGCTCAACATTCAGAAAATGAAGATCATAGCGTCTGATCCCATCATGGGAAATAGATGGAGAAACATTAGAAACAGTGTCAGACTTTAGTTTTTTGGGCTCTGAAATCACTGCAGATGGTGACTGCAGCCATGAAATTAAAAGACGCTTACTCCTTGGAAGGAAAGTTATGACCAACTTAGATAGTTATTCAAAAGCTGAGACATTACTTTGCTGACTAAGGTCCGTCTAGTCAAGGCTATGGTTTTTCCTGTGGTCATGTATGGATGTGAGAGTTGGACTGTGAAGAAAGCTGAGCACTGAAGACTTGATGGTTTTGAACTGTGGTGTTGGAGAAGACTCTTGAGAGTCCCTTGGACTGCAAGGAGATACAACCAGTCCATTCTGAAGGAGATCAACCCTGGGATTTCTTTGGAAGGAATGATGCTAAAGCTGAAGCTCCAGTACTTTGGCCACCTCATGCGAAATGTTGACTCATTGGAAAATACTATGATGCTGGGAGGGATAGAGGGCAGGAGGAGAAGGGGACGACAGAGGATGAGATGGCTGGATGACGTGAGTCTCAGTGAACTCCGGAGATGGTGATGGACTAGGAGGCCTGGCGTGGGGCGATTCATGGGGTGCAAATAGTCGGACACAACTAAGTGACTCAACTGAAGTGAACTCCATATATCTATATCATTCACCCAATATATATTGGTCAGTACCCCAATATATTAATGTTTGTTTCTAGTTGTACACATCTCTTCTATTAAATGTTCACTGATGTTTACTTCTTGGTGTTTTTCCCATATATCATGTGAACATCGAGACAATAGTTCAGTTCAGTTCAGTCCCTCAGTTGTGTCTGACTCTGCGATCCCATGAATGGCAGCACGCCAGGCCTCCCTGTCCATCACCAACTCCCGGAGTTCACTCAGACTCACGTCCACGGAGTCAGTGATGCCAGCCAGCCATCTTATCCTCTGTTGTCCTCTTCTCTCCTGCCCCCAATCCCTCCCAGCATCAGAGTCTTTGCCAATGAGTCAACTCTTCCTGTGAGGTGGCAGGAGTTTCAGCTTCAGCATCAGTCCTTCCAGTGAACATCTAGGACTGATCTCCTTCAGAATGGACTGGTTGGATCTCCTTGCAGTCCAAGAGACACTGAAGAGTCTTCTCTAACACCACAGTTCGAAAGCATCAATTCTTTGGCGCTCAGCTTTCTTTACAGTCCAACTCTTACATCCATGCATGACCGCTGGAAAAACGATAGCCTTGACTAGACGGACCTTTGTTGGCAAAGTAACGTCTCTGCTTTTGAATATGCTGTCTAGGTTGGTCATAACTTTCCTTCCAAGGAGTAAACGTCTTTTAATTTCATGGCTTCAGTCACCATCTGCAGTGATTTTGGAGCCCCCAAGAATAAAGTCTGACACTGTTTCCACTGTTTCTCTGTCTATTTCCTGTGAAGTGATGGGACTAGATGCCATGATCTTCGTTTTCTGAATGTTGAGCTTGAAGCCAACTCTTTCACTCTCCTCTTTCACTTTCATCAAGAGGCTTTTGAGTTCCTCATCACTTTCTGCCATAAGAGTGGTGTCATCTGCATATC
This sequence comes from Neotragus moschatus, assembly GCA_006410615.1. Classification (NCBI taxonomy): domain Eukaryota; kingdom Metazoa; phylum Chordata; class Mammalia; order Artiodactyla; family Bovidae; genus Neotragus; species Neotragus moschatus. The sequence continues at coordinate 134,684 of SJYA01001189.1, forward strand.
TGAGGTTATTGATATTTCTCTTTGCAATCTTGATTGTAGCTTGTGCTTCAATCCAGCCCAGTGTTCCTCATGATGTACTCTGCATAGAAGTTAAATAAACAGGGTGACAATATACAGCCTTGACACACTCCTTTTCCTATTTGGAACCAGACTGTTGTTCCACGTCCAGTTCTAACTCTTGCTTTCTGACCTGCATATAGGTTTCTCAAGAGGCAGGTCAGGTGGTCTGGTATTCCCATTTCTTTCAGAATTTTCCACTGTTTATTGTGATCCAGGTTCTCATATTCAAATTACTGCTTAAAAGTGAGGAGATTCATTTTCTGTAGCAGAATTAAAACAGCATGATAAGACAACACTCAGCATCTCTAATTAACAAGAAATCCTTATTAATCTCACATGGATGAATTAAAAATCTTTTTAATTGCTCCTCATTGCAAATATACTTAGGTTCAGTCATTTTTTCAAGTAATTTCTTACATCATGCTGTGTTGGTAGATTCATATTATTTGTATAATTTTGATGAAAGTGTATCCATTATCCTTGAGCTACAGCTGTATAGGTCAGAACTTATAATAAATGATGTTTGCTCAAAGATAGAATCTTAGACTGAGTTGAAAAATGAAGGGGAGTCAACAATTATAGTTGGATTCTGTTTCTATTTACATTTTGATAAGATGTTTAGGAATGAAGTATACCTACCTTGTTAAAATAAAGTTTATTTGAATATTTCACCTTGTTAAAATAAAGTTTATTTGAATATTTCACTTTTAGAGTTTTATTCTTTTTTTTTTTTTTCCTTTTAGGAGCTGTGGCCCTGAAGAATCTTGAAATTAAAGAAAATGCACTGGTATGTTTTGACAATAAACACTTTGTTATGTTAGGTTCCATGAAGAGATTATATTTAGGTTACATGAACATCTTCCTGATTTGTCATCTTAAATTATTTAAGTTTAAGAAAACTTAAAACAATTTTTTTAAACTGTGAATTTTTTCAAAATGGACTTTCAGTCTCCATAGAAATACAACCTGACTGTAATTTCTCCCATTAAAAGTATTTCTAAAATTTCTCTTTTCCGGTATGTTTTCATTTTAGATTTTTAAGTTACCTTTCCAGTCATCTTCAGTTTTTTTTTTCCTGGTACCATTTAAATTATAGATATATATTTTTTTGTCATAGAATACAGTAGCATTAACAGTGTTGTGCAGCCATCGTCAGTATGTGTTTCTGAAGCATTTTTATTACACTAGGGAAAGCTTTGTCACCAGTAAGAAATAACGTAATTTCTCATTCCTTTTCCCTGTTCACCCTGCTAACTTCTGTTTCTCTTAATTTGCCTTTTCAAGTACCTCATATAAATGGAATCATGCTATGTTTGTCATTTTTTATCTAGTTTACTTAGCCTAATTCCTTTAAGGTTCATCCATGTTGTAGCAGTTATCAGGAAACCACTCCTTTTTATGAAGGCTGAATGGTATTGTATGTATATACTGCATTTTGGTCACTTATCCGTTGATCTATACTTGGGTTTTTTTTGCTTCTGTCTCTGTGGATAATGCTGCTATGAATATTAGTATTCACGTCCTTTCAAATCCTGGGTTTCATTTCCTGTGAGTAAATACTTAGGAGTGAAATTGATGGGTTATTTGGTAATTGTACCTTTAGCCTTTTTAGGACCTCCCGCGCTAAGTCCGTAAAGAATTCACCTGCAGTGCAGAAGGCCCAGGTTTGATTCCTGGGTTGGAAAGATAACCCTGGAGAAGGAAATGGCAATACATTTCAGTACTATTGTTTGGAAGGCTCAGGGACGGAGGAGCCTGGTGGGCTCCAGTCCATGAGGTCTCAAGGGTCAGCCTGGCAGCGCCATTGAACCGTCACCCTGTTCCCATAGCAGTTGAGCCGCATTACGCAGGCGCACCTTGGAGATTTTGTAGGCTTGTTTCCAGCCCACTACAGTGAAGTTAGTACTGTCACAATAAAGCAAGTCACAGAAGTGTTTGGTTTCCCAGGGTATTTAAAAATTATGTTTACACTGTGTGTATATCCTCAGTTGCTTAGTCATGTGTGTCTCTTTGCAACCTGACGGACTGTAGCCCACCAGGCTCTTTGTCCATGGAGCTTTCTAGGCAAGAACACTGGAATGGGTTGCCATTTCCTACTCCAGGGGATCTTCCCAACCCGAAGATCAAACCCGCATCTCTTGCATCTCCTGCATTGGCAGGCAGATTCTTTACCACTGTGCCACCTAGTCTAAGAAATCAGTGTAGGTACATCAGTTAACAACTAATGCTGTTGGGAAAGTGGTACTGATAGATTTCCTTGGTGATGGATTGCCACAAACCTTCAATTTGATTAAAAAAAAAAAAAAAAAGACAAAAGCATCCCCCCCCCAAAAAAAAGCCCAGAATCTGGGATGTGCAGCAAAGTAAAGCACAATAAAATGAAGTATACCTGAATTCCCACCAGCAGTACATGAATTCCAATTTTCCATATTCTTGACAACATTTACTTTCTGTTTTTTTGATAATTATCCTAATGAGTATGAAGTGGTAAATCTTACTGGTTTTCCTTAGTTCTTCTCTAATGATTAGTGAGGTTGAGCATCTTTACATGTGCTTGTTGACCATTTTTATATGTTCTTTGGAGAAATGTCTATTGAAAAGCATTGCTAATTTTTTAAAATCATGGTTTCTTTTGGGGGGGTGGTGCACTTTGGTTCTTTACATATTTTGGATATTTCCCCTTGTCAGAAGATATGATTTGCAAATACTTCCTCACATTTTGTGGGTTGTCTTCTGCTTCTGTTAACAGTGTTATATACAAACATTTTTTATGTAAAAAATTAAATTTTGATGAAATTGAATTTATCTTTTTAAAAAATTGTTGTTGCCTGTGCTTTTCGTGTGATATCCAAGAAATCACATGATTTTGTTTTCTTCTCACCATTTTATAGTTTTAGTTCTTACGTTAGACCTTTGGTTCATTCCAAATTAATTTTCATATATGGTAAAGATAAGGGTCAACCACATTCTTTTTGCAAGTGGATATCCAGTTATCCTCAGTACCATTTATTGAAAAGGCTGTCTTTTCTCCCATTGAATGAGGAGAAATTTATTTGAGGATATTTGTTACACTAGTGGTTTAGTTTCCCTTCAAATGCACACTGACAGTGAAATTTCCCACTTTCTTTTCTTTTTCAAACAGTGTAAAAGCTGTAGTGATTGTGGTGTGAGTACCTTTGATGGTCAGTATTGCTGTAGAATCTTCCACTATTTAAGGTGATCAGGCTCTAAATTTTATGGATTTGAAGATAATTGCAGTTATGTATTTAGAAACTTAAATAAGTATTGAAGGTAAAGAGAAGGTGTAAGTTAACTTAAATCCCTCAAGTAATTTTGGGAAGAAAAAATTAGTCATCTGTTTTGCAAACTGGATATATACTAAGATTTTACATATATATTTTTTTGTAGAGTGAACTGGATGTACCATTTAAAATTAAAGTTGGCCATATAGGTAAGCTGTCTTTATTATTTGTATGTCTTCCTGTTAGACATGTAACCAGAATAAAATGTCTAGTATCTCTATAATGTGACCTCGATAAAATGTTTCTGAGTATAAATTAAAAGAATCATGTGTTTTCACCTATATAAAACTTTGTTGTATAACTTAATATGTGTTGTGATCCATATATCCCTTGTTGAATACCTGTGAAATACTTTAAGAAAATATTATATTTTTAGCTGTGCTGGGGTTCGTTGTTGCAGGTGAGCTTTCTCTAGTTGTAGTGAGTGGGAGCTACTCTCTAGTTGTGCTGTGAGGGCTTCTCATTGCAGCAGTTTCTTTTGTTGTGGAGTACAGGCTCTAGGGCACGTGGGCTTCAGTAGTTGTAACATGGGCTTAATAGTTAGAACTTGTGGGCTCCAGAGTGCGGTGTGGGCTCAGTAGTTTTGGCACACATGCCCAGTTGCCTGGTGGCATGTAGTGTCTTCCTGGACCAGGGATCAAACCAGTGTCCCTTGCATTGCAATGTGGATTCTTAACCCCTGCCACCAGGGAAGCCCCAATACTTGTGAAATTATATATCTTGTTAAGTGTTGAAATGAGTTGAGATCCAAAGCATTAAAACTAATGGAGAGCTGACTGTCTCCGTTTCTTAAGTTTCTGACTAGTTATCATTGCTGTATTCTGATTGGTCTTGGATAAATGGTATAAGGAATTGGGTCTGGATCCTCCAGGCAGTTTGGTCAAGAACCAATCAAAAACCTGGTTTCCGTTCTGCTAGTTTTCTAGGAAACACTATGCTAATTTTCTTGTACTACACTTCCAGTTTTTGTAGTTTACATATATTGGTGGAGCAGAATATACTGGCTCAATATACTAGTTGAGCAGAAATTGATTCAAATGTGTTTAATAAAGACATATATGTTTCATTTCTTAAATTATTTCGGTTTATTGTTTTAACTTTATTGTTTAAACTTTATTGGTTTACATATTGTGCAAGATGATAGCATTATTATTTGTGACTTAAAAGTAGTATTATGCAGATAATTTGTGTAGAAGAATTTATATAATGTTATTGCAATGTATTGGTGTCCCTTGGAGAACAAGGTGTTTTGAAAGCTTATTACCTGATGAAAATCTCCACAATTTTGTGCTCTTATAGTTGGTATTAGACCATATGCCAAAGAAACTTTTTTCATTTACATTGCTAGGACTCTAATTCTGTTTCTCTTCTTCCTTTTGCCCCCATAAAATTATATAAATAAAATGGGGAAAATGTCACCCATTACTTTTCCACCTAATATATTTATTTTTGCAAATTTTTATATGGTTTTTTACATGTGAACATTTTGACTTGTAATCATGGTGTTTTGTAGGATTTTATATGTTTTAAAATTATCATTAATAAAGATTACTCATAATCCATATTGATTTGACCTCCCTTATTTCTCAATATTGCATATTACAAAATTTGAACAATGTAATCTTATCTCTATTGGTCCAAACATTTACAGTAAATGTTTTCATATACTTTTTGAAAGTATTCTGAAAGTCATTGAGTTTTATAAGCTATGATCATTATAAATCAGTGTATATAAATTTAACATCTATTCTAGAAAAATATATAAGGACAATAGGTAGATTTGCTTCATTTAGTGCCTTCATTATTTGTGTTCTCTTTTCTGACCATGTTTAAAAATGATGACAGGGTAAATTTTCAGTGTTAATATAAGGTGGTAGAAAGTACACTGAACTGATACCTAATACATAAGATAATCTTGAGACTCATTTAAGCTGTCATTTGCATATCTCTATCATAGAAACTGCCATTCTTTAATATGATTATTATTTTTTCTTCTAGACAGTTTTTTGAGCAGTGGATTTAATTTTAAAATTTTAATTTTATCATATCTTCACTTAGCACAATACTTGGCTTATAGTAGGAATACAGTCTGCTAAATGAAGTACACATTTCCAAATGAGTGATGTAGTGGTACAACCAGTTTTATAAGAACGTATTGTCCCCTTGCCATTAATGGGGGTTGTTAATCTTACTGATCTTCCAAAGTTTTCCTCATTTAAGTTGCAGGATTACATACATATCAGGTATACTTACATACACACTTTCAAAGCAATTGTTTTCATGTGGAAGATTTTTAAAGTACCTTCTTATGTATTTTTTCTGATTTTTCTAAATTTTCTGTAAGAAGCCTGCCCTTCATAAGGAAGGAAAAAATGATTTGGTTTAAAACAAATGCTTAGTGGTACAAATGGTATATTTTAAAATGGTCACTATCTTCTCTGATTTTAAAACTTAGAAAGCTGTTCCTCTTTTAGAAGTCAGGTAGTTTATTTTTCTCTAAATTAGTATGAAATCTTTTTCTTGATTTGGCATTTTTTAAAATATGGGTTTTTGGAGTTATATAATACAGTATGTCTAAGTATGTGTTATTGTTTTTCAGTCGCTAAGTTGTGTCTGACTCTTTGAAACTCCATGGACTGTAGCACAGGCTTCCCTGTTCTTCACTGTCTCCTGGAGTTTGGTCAGATTTGTGTCCACTGAGTTGTTGATACCATCTCTCCATCTCATCCTCTGCCACCCTCTTCTCCTTTTGCCTTCAATCTTTCCCAGCATCAGGGTCTTTTCCAATAAGTTGACTCTTCACATCAGGTAGCCAGAGAATTGGAGCTTTAGCTTCAGCATCAGTCCTTCCAGTAAATATTCAGGACTGATTCCTTTAGGATTGACTGGTCCAGGCAGTCCAAGGGACTCTCAAGTCTTCTCCAACACCATAATTCAAAAGCATCAATTCTTGAGTGCTCAGCCTTTTTTATGCTCCAACTCTCAAATCTGTACATGACTACTGGAAAAACCATAGCTTAATATGGACCTTCGTTGGTAAAGTGATATCTTTGGTTTTTAATACACTGTCTAGATTTATCATAGGTTTCTTTCTAAGGAGTTAATGCAGCAATAATGTATTTAGTAAGTCTTTTCCTTCCCTGATCATGACAACTAATTTTAAATCTAGAGATTCATACTTTCTAAAAAAAAGTTTAAATATTAAAAACTACTATAGAAGTTTTCTACATATACTAAATATATAAAATACATAAAACTAGAATTAATAGTATAATGAGTCCTTTACATCATGTTCTTTAGTTTAAGAAATCTAACACTTTTAAAATACTTTGCTGTTGGGTTGTAGCAAAATATTTTTATTAGTTGAAATGATTTTCTAATTTTGCCCAGGATCCTTGATTATTACCATAGGAATTTATGAGTACATACACTTATGATAATCATACTTATGTAAATATTGTATATATACAAATATATACATATATGTAAAATCTCTGTATATAAAATATATAAAATTTGTAATCTACTTTTTTATAGTATAAGAAAAATAGTACGTAGAGATTTTGAGTAAGAATTGGTACAAATCAATCTTACTTTATCAAGGATTGTTGATTAATGGAAGGATAGTACTGAAATGTTTGTAGTACATATTACCACAATAGAAACTTGTAAATATTTAGAACATTTTTTAGTAGATTTTCCAACAATACTAATACAAATAATTTCAAATCATCACTAAAATGACTTTTAGTTTATTGTTGTAAAATAGCTTTCTATAAAGTTAATGAGCTCATAAAGTCAAAGACTACTTTGTTATCTCCTTTAGTGCTTGAAAGAAAATAGGCTGATAGTAAATCTAGATTGAAAGAATAATATTTTTCTTTTTTTCTTATAGGTACTCTTAATCTTATAATTCCATGGAAAAACCTTTATACTCAACCAGTTGAAGCTGTATTAGAAGACGTTTATTTACTTATAGTGCCTTCTTCTAGTAAGTCAAATTTTAAACATTGTCATTTCAATTACTCCTTTTTTTAATGTGAAAAAATCTTTGTATTTGATAATCATATTTGTTCAAATAATTTTGGTGAATTTTTTGAGCTTTTAAAATATTTAAATGTGTTATTTGGTAATATAAAATAAATTGGTTTTTACCCTCAATTTTTGTAAACTTTGAATTAGTGATTATTTTCCAGGATATTTTTTGGAATGAGTATATTTAAATTTAAGATAATTAAGAGTCTTCCTTTTTTATACTTTCTGCAGGAATAAAATATGATCCTATAAAGGAAGAAAAACAACTCTTTGAAGCAAAGCAACAGGAATTGAAAAGAATAGAAGAAGCAAAACGAAAAGTAGCTGATCAAGGTAAAGAAAACAATAAAAATGGTAATAAGAAAAGCAGAAAAGCGCTATCTATTACATTACTATATTATTTTCTTCTGGAAGCACTGAGATTACTTTAAAAATATGATAGCCTTATTACAAGAATTTTAATGTGATTTCTATGTTTTATCATGTTATAGAAATTTTACCTTATAGAAAGTTACTTTAGTGCAAATAATATTCCAGACTTATAAGGGTGAGGTTAGTTTTTAAGTATAGTAGTTAACTTCATGAAGTATTTTTTTTTTTTTTACCTTTCTAGTCTTCTCTTCCTTATTCCACTTTTATCATTTCTTCACCTTTTGAAGATACTTAGTTTCTTGATATATTTCCTAATCTGTTTACCATCTGGCGTCACATACATTCCTGTTCAGCTTAGACCAAAATGGTCCATTACTTTAGTCCCCTTCTTTTGTTAGTATTAGAGATGTCCTGCAGAAATCTAACCCCTTTCTATTTATTGCTATTGATGATAATGGACTAATGGTAGAGTTCTTTATATAACCATCAACATCTACACTCCTATTACTCTGACTCTTAACTTTTCCTTCTAGTGAAACTTTCTCTTTGACATGTAAATAAATATGCCATAGCCTCTCTTATCTTTAAGCATCAAGTCATGTTCCTATCCTTATACTCCTCCATCCTTTGATAGCTAAGCATCTTAGAAGAGTTGTATGTGTACTGCTCAAAATATCCTTGCCATTAACTTACTTTTTAAATTAAAAAAAACAATAATAAATGATTTACTGGTTGACAGGTTAAAAAAGTCATTAAAAAAAGGAGATTTACCACAATTCCTGGCAATACTTCTGTTTTCATTTCTATTGTCTTTCATCCTCTTTAAAAAAAAATTTTTTTTATTGTAGTGTTTGTATAAAATTTGCCTTCTTAATTACTTAAGTTAATTACTTAACTACTAAGTAGTTCAGTGGTATTAAATACATTTATTGTATTGCATCCACTATCATCATCTCTCCCCATATCTCTTTTCATCTTGTGAAATGGAAACTTTACACTTGATAGACAATAACCCACCCATTCTTCCCCCCTTTACCCCTAGATCCAGGCAAAGCTGCAATTTTTCTTTTTGTCTGTTTGATTTCGACTCTTCTGAGTAATCATGCAAGTGGAATCATATAGTATTTGTGTTTTTTTCAGTGGTTTATTTCCCCATATGAAGTATTATGTCTTCATAATGTCAGACAGGACTGAATGACTTTACTTTCACTTTATGTCTTCAAGGTTTATCCATGTTGTAGCATTTGTCGCAGTTTCCTTTTTAAGGCTGAATAAGATTCCATTGTGTGTCTGTGTGTAAAAATTAGTATTTTAGCATCTTTTTGTCTGCTTATTGACCATTTGCATATCGTAGAAAGTTAGATCTCTAGTATTGATTGGCAGTAGCAGTTGGATGTGGGTCTTAACATTTATTACATAGACCTTTTACTTAGTATGTCCATTTTGGTATGATGGATTTCCTTGTACCTTCACATACATAGTCTCAGAGTCTGGAGCCTGTCAGTTTTATTGTCTCCAGAATAAACATTTGCTTCTTATGAGAGTGGGGAAAAGGATAATTGCTTGATCCTGTGGATTCGAAGAGGAAGAATACCTAGAAATCTAACTACTCATTATACAGATTTTAAGCCAATCCTTATATGATCACCTTCTTCCTCTACCTCTTTGCCATTTATATTTTCAGAGGATTCTAGTTCTTGAATCTTCCCGGGATTCTTTTTTTTAAACTCATTTTGTATTGGTATCTCAGTTTATGGGCATTTGAGATTAAATTTCTTCTTCTGTCATGTTCTCTAAGGCCATCTGCTTTCCAGCTTCTGAATTTTTTAAGCTTTCTCTTATTCTTCTACACTCTTTTCTTTTGATCTTGGAGATTTATCCATTTTTCCCCTTTACTTTTACCTTCATGGGGTTTTACTGAGGAAGAGAAAAATAGATGCAAACTCACATTTAATCAGAAGTGCCTCCTAGTTATACTTAAATCTAAAATATAAATAGCCATGCTTAAGATTCATCCGTTGTGCCTGTTATCAGATAGAATTTTGAACTCTTCAACAAAATACTTTTGTTTCTTTTATGACTTGAATCTTGTCTACCTTTCCAGCCTTTTACTGACCCCATCCCTTTCATATCTTCTCTGTTCTTTGCTCCAGCCATACTGGCCTATTTGTAGTTTACTGAATGTACCAACTACTCTGTGATCGTATCTTACTTCCTGCATTATTCAATATACTTTTGAGAGTTGTCAGCAATAGGAAAATAGTTCAGGCTATAAGGAATGGATGAGATTCTCTGCAGCAACAGTATAGAATGAGAAGAGAAACATTTCTAGAACTAAGCCCTAAAGAAAGCCAACATTTAAGGATCGTGTAAAGGAGGAAGACAGAAAAAAAAAAAAAAAACAAAAAAACAAGAAAGAGTGGTTAGGTAAGTATTATAGTAGGAAATTTGGAGATTACATTTCGATGGGGAAAGAGTGGTTTGGAAAGTGAAGAATATGTTAGATCCTGCTGATTTATCAGGTAAATTGAGGATTAACAGATAATCATTTTATTTATGACATGGAGGTCCTTGGTCACCTTAGAAATTGCTATTTTGATTTAGTGATGATTGCAGAGAGGAAGCTTCAATTTCTTCATAGTTGTAAAGTGTGGCAACCCACTCCAGTATTCTTGCCTGGAAAATCCCATGGGTGGAGAAGCCTGGTAGGCTGCAGTCCATGGGTTCACTAAGAGTTGGGCATGACTGAGTGACTTCACTTTCACGCATTGGAGAAGGAAATGGCAACCCACCCCAGTGTTCTTGCCTGGAGAATCCCAGGGACAGAGGAGCCTGGTAGGCTGCCGTCTATAGGGTTGCACAGAGTTGGACATGACTGAAGTGACTTAGCAGTAGCAGTAGCAGCAGAGAGTAAGCTTCAGTTTCTTCATAGTTGTAAAGTGGTTTGCTAAGAGTAAAAAGAGCAGTGGAAGAATTGTTGGACCTTTTACAAGTACTAAGAGGAATTTTTAAGATGGTTACTCTGGAGTATGAACAAGTTGATTGGAGAAATGTAATAAGATTGTTGGTTAGTTGAAGTTGGTAATGACTAACTTAAAGTAATTGCAGTCTGTTTTGTAGTAACTTTTCTTCTCCGCTACTCACCTGGCAAGGCATACACATGTTTATATAAAAAAGTAGAGTTTGGATTTGTGTCGGCTTGGAACTTTATTGACAGAAGAAAAAGGAGAAAAAAGGAAAGCAGAAGAGTTTAAAGTGTTGGTGAAATACTGTATTAAGGAATCTGAGCTGGGAAAGGAAGTCTGAAAGAAACTAGTTGATAGGGAAAGAAAAATTTAGCATTTGATTGAATGACTAAATTTATAGAGCAGAGGATTTTATTAGGTAGTGGTGGGTTTCAACATTTAAAATAAACTCTCATCTTCAAAGAGTTTTTATTCTACTTCTGTTTATTAATTATAAAGTCCTGTTCAGTATGTTCGTTCACTCATGCTTCCCTTTGATGCAAGTATGAGAATATCTTCATCAGCTTTTCTTTATCTGAGACTTTCTAGGTCAGCTGAATTAGGAAGTAGTAGGTCATTAGAGGAAAAGATAAATAATAAGTGTATACAGGTGGACTAGGACTAGAAAAAGATAGCTTTCATTGGCATTTTTAAGTGGGGGCAAAAGTGTTAGTAATTAGTGGTTATCAGCATATTAAAAAAAATTAGGAACCTCGATTTTTTATTCTTTATATTTTCCTGGAAAATATTGAAGAAGATTGTTTAATCTCATTTTGAAAAATGAAACAAATGAACATGTTTCATTTTTGCTTAAAAGGAGAGAGGGAGAGAATCTTATATCTTCCTACTTTCTGTTTATTAGAGAAGGAGCATATTCAGCTGTTTTATACTTCTATCCACAGACGTTATGATGACAGTACGTATTTTAAGGGAGATTCTTTCTTTGCTACTGTTTCTGACTCTTCTAATATGATCCTGTTATAATTCTTACCTAATATTCTTACTGTTTTTTATGTCTTTATGTGCTCAGGTATACCTACAGAAATTATAAAATTTGATGCCAATAAATTCTACATGTTAAGCTTTAGTTTGGACAAGAAAGTAGATTTTGAAAACTGTGTGCATTTAGTCACCCAGGAAGGTCTTTTGGTATGTAAGATACTTGGAAAAAAGACTTAGTATTCTGATTACAGATTTCTTTCTTTAAGAAGGTAGCATTTCTGTTATTTCAATATAGATACTCATAGAATGTTTTTTTCATTCATATTAAAAATGAATATTTACAATTATAGAAAAACAGCATGTGGAGAAGCAGGATACTTTCACAGAAAAATTAATTACCCAGATCATAAAAAATCTTCAAGTGAAAATTTCCAACATCCATATTCGCTATGAAGATGATGTAAGTATTTTAACAGGTGATAACTGTTTTTATATTTATTTTGCTGTTTATTGACACCTGCTCTGTAGTGGTCAACATATGAGATGCTGGCAAGTGGAGGGATATAGAGCTGAACATGACATAATCTTTATTTTTTATAATTAGTTGTAATTTACAGTCCTTAGTGCCTTGATTACACTTTTCTAAGATGTTCACGCATCAGATTATGAAGGAAAATTTCTTTCTTATAATCACCTTTGGTAGATTTAGCAGTTACATGTTTTTAAAATACTTTTTACTGTTTTTACTTCCTGGAAAAAGCAATGGTTTAGGAATCATCAGTTAGACTTAACTAATTGTTTGATTTCAAATAAATCATATACTGTCTCTCAAACACATCATTGTTGACTTCTCACAGCTCTGTTGTGAGGGTCAATCTCATTTTTAATAAACTTCCTTTTTGTAGAATGAAAAAGAGTATTTTTTTGTTGAGTTGCTGAGTCATGTCTCTCTGTGATTCCATGGTCTGCAGCAACATTATATTGATATATTATTATTGTACCACACTAATACATTGGTACTTTATATGTAGTTAGGAAAAATGTAGAAATAAAAATTATTCCAGAAACTAGGAAAATGTTTTTGAATGTTTGAAATAGCTTACTTACCAGAAAGTGAACTTTTTCTGCAATATAAATTTTGTCCATCTACTAAAAATCTGAGTAAAATTTACACTCCTTCCTCTTTAGGTCACAAATCGAGAAAACCCTCTGTCATTTGGTATTTCCCTTCAGAATCTCAGCATGCAGGTACTTTGTTTAAAAAAAATTTAACCATATTTAATTTTGTAGTATAGTTATTTAAATTACTAAGGTATCTATATAGAATTCATATAGGAAGTGCATAGACTGGATTGAAACTGGGGGTAGGTAGTTTCATATTTAAAAAATAGTTGATAATCAAATTTAGTTTCCTATGTGAGAGACTATTTGCCAATTATGGTATTTCATACTTATTGTACTTTAAAAAATCCATTCTGAATTTTAAATGCATAAGAACAAAATAAAAGTAATGTTCACTTCAAAATCTTTGATTAGTTGTGGAAAGTATACAGAATCAAATCATTTCATCATCACTATTACTAGTAATCGTGGCATACTTTCTTTCTTTTTAGTTTTTTAATTAAGAAACTTTAAAACTGTAGGAGAACATAAGACTTATGAGATGCTTGTATCCAGAATGGATGATAGTTAACTTTGTCATTTAGTTTAAATTTTAAATACTTTTAAAGAATAAGCTGTTATGAATAAAGTTTAAATTCCTTTTGTATTCTGCTCCACTCTTCTCTCCCACCCAAGAGGTAAACATCTTACATTTTTAAACTTTACACTGTATATCCATTAAAAATGTGTAGTATTTGGTAGATTTTTAAAAGTTCATGTAAATGTTACATGATTCTTCTCTCAGTTTCCTTTTTTGCTACACATTGTTTGTGACGTGTTTATTGCCACATGTAGTTTAATTGATTCAGTTCAACTGCTGTATAGTATTTCATTATATGCTTTTGTTTTTTATGTTCATTCAGTTTTTGTGTATGGTTTTTAAAATTTGGATCTACCTCAAACAGGAAAAGAGAAAAGTCAAGTGAAAAGTTATTCAATAAAGTTGGGTGAGGTAAACTGTCAAATGCTATTGTAACAGTGAAAAATCAGGTTGGAAATGAGCCATTGGATTTGGCATTGTGAAGGTGGTTGGTAACAGTGTCAGCAGTGGTTTTCACCACTGGTTTTGGAGGTATTTGGAAACTTGTCCCCCAACCGAGCCATACTCAATTGCAAACTCAGGCTGAGACCCAGCTATTTTGTTTAAAAAACCCTCCGGGTCATCCTAATTGCTTGATAAAATTTGAGCCACCACTGTTCCACTCCATTTAGTTCTCTAGAAAAAATGAAAACCATCTTTTAAATATAAGCATTTGATATCAATTTATTTCCCTCAATGACTTTTCTTTGCTTTTAAAGTCTATAACTTTGTCAAAATAGTTTATCATCCCTGTGTGATCTGACCCTAGGTAGGACACCTGATTTTATCTCTTTTCCCTGTTTTGAATATGTTCTTGGGCCATATTGGGCTACTTCAGTTCTTTGGACATACCATACATTCAGATATCTTCCTACCATGAATCATATTCCCTACAAATTTAGAATCGATAATTTCTATTAATGTGTCAATTAGTAGCGTAGGTATCACTTTTGCCATCACATACCTGAAATTGAGGCTCCTACTGTGGCATCTCTGGTTATGGACTTTATTCTCCCAGAGTACTGCATATTTAACTTCCATAATGGCACTTAACCAGTTTGTAATTTACTTTCTAGTTTGTTTTTCACTAGGCAATGAGATTGTTGAATACAGAATATTCAGTTAATATTCTTTGACTAAATATTGTTTTCAAATACATTTTAATGGAAGACTGGTCTAGGGCAGGATAGATTCTGTTTATCACTCACTCTGCCATTTCACATGCAAGTGACAGTTTTTACTGCTTCTTTTTTTCCTTTTCAGACAACTGATCAATACTGGATTCCATGTTTACATGATGAAACTGAGAAACTATTTCGTAAGGTAAAATAAACAAATATTATGTTTTGTCAGCCCATGGGCTTGACAAAAGATACTTTTAAGACAAGTGATACTACACAGATAAGGATTTTTGTGAATTGTGTTGATTTAAGTGTGATATGACCAATTATTTGAAACTTCTGAAAAAGCATATACTAAAGAGTCTTCATTGAAAATGAGGCTTATAATAAATTTGGTTTATTTTCAGTTAGTTCGATTGGATAACCTTTTTGCCTATTGGAATGTGAAGTCTCAGCTGTTTTATCTTAGTAATTATGATGAGTCATTGGTAAGTAAATTTTTTTGGTATGTGCATATATATCTTTGGTATCATATTTTGCATAGTTTTATTCTTTGTCATTTATCTAACGTACTGTAGATAATATGTTAGTCAGTGGTCCTTTTTTACCTAGGCAAAAATCCATTAACATTTCCAGCAGTAGGTGAATATATATGTTTGTACATAGACATATATAAACATACCTTTTTGGTATAACTGATATGAAACATTTGTTAGTTATGTGTGCAACATAATGTTTTGACATTTGTATATATTGCAAAATGATCAACACAATAAGTCTAGTTAATATCAATCACCATATGTAATTATATAGTTGTTTTTCTTGTGATGAGAACTTGCAAGATTTACTCATAACAACTTTCAAATATGCAACACAGGATTATTAATGATAGTCACCATGCTGTATATTACATCTCCATGAGTTAATAAATAGTTATTTTATAACTGAAAGTTTGGACTTTTGACTCCCTTTGTCAGTTTTTCTCCCATCCTATCGGTACCTCCCTCCATCACTTCCTACAACCACTGATCTGTTCTCTATATGTTTTTGTTCTAAATTCCACATAAAAGTGAGGTAGTACAGTGTTTGTTTTTCTCTCTTTGAGCTATTTCAGTNATATTATTAATGATAGTCACCATGCTGTATATTACATCTCCATGAGTTAATAAATAGTTATTTTATAGCTGAAAGTTTGGACTTTTTGACTCCCTTTGTCAGTTTTTATCCTATCGGTACCTCCCTCCATCACTTCCTACAACCACTGATCTGTTCTCTATATGTTTTTTGTTCTAAATTCCACATAAAAGTGAGGTAGTACAGTGTTTGTTTTTCTCTCTTTGAGCTATTTCAGTTAGTGTGATGCCTTCAAGGTCCATTTGTGTTGTCCCAGTGGCAAGATCTCACTCTTTTCGTATGGCTGAGGCACAGTGTGTCTGTGTGTGTGTATATAAAACATTTTCTTCATTCACTCTTGATGGATATTTATGTTGTTTCCATATCTTGGCTATTATAAATATTGCTGCAGTGAACATGGAGTGCAGATATGCCTTCAAGTTAGTATGTTTATTTTCTTCTCAGAAGTGGAGTTGTGTTGTTATATGATAGTTCTGTTTTTAATTGTTTGAAGTCCTTCCATATTGTCCATAGATTCTGCACCAATTTGCATCCCACCAACAGAGCAGAAGGGTTTTCTTTTCTCCACATTTTCACCAACATTTATGATTTTTTTGGTTTTTGATAATAGCTATTCTAACAAGCATAAGGTGGTATTTCATTGTGGTTTTGCTTTACATTTCTCTAAGATTAGGGATGATGAGCATCTTTCCATGTATGTTAGCCATCTGTATTTCTATTTTGAAATTTTTAATTGGGTTGTTTGAGTTTTTTTGCTTTTGAGTTATATGGATTCATTATATATTTCAGTTATTAGCTCCTTATCAGATATAATATTTTCATATATTTTCTTTCATTCATAGGTTCCCTTTTCATGTATTTGATAGTTTTCTTTGCTGTGCAAAAGCTGTTAATTTGATGTAGCCAGTTTGTTTATTTTTGCTTTTGTTGCTTTTGCTGTCAAATCTAAAAACTCACTGCTAAAACTGATGTCAGGGAGCTTACCACCTATTTTCTTCTGGAGTTTTTATGGTTTAAAGCCTTATGTTCAAGTCCTCAATCCATTTTGAGTTATTTTCATTTACCATGTAAGGTAGTCAGATTTCATTCTTTCTCAAATAGCTGTCAAGTTTTCTCAAACCATTTATTGAAGAGACTGGCCTTTTCCCATTGTATGTTCTTGACTCCTTGGTCATAAGTTATAACTGACCATGTATGTTGTTGTTCAGTTGCTAAGTTGTGTCTGACTCTTTGCAACCCCATGTACTGCAGCATGTCAGGCTTTCTTGCCCTTCACTATATCTCAGACTTTGCTCAAACTCATGTCTGTTGAATTGGTGATGCCATCCAACCATCTTATCCTCTCTCACTCACTCCTCCTGTGCTCAATCTTTCCCAGCATCAGAATCTTTTCTAATGAGTCAGCTCATCACATCAGGTGACCAAAGTATCAAAGCTTCAACTTCAGCATCAGTCCTTCCAGTGAATATTCAGGGTTGATTTCCTTTAGGATTGACTGGTTTGATCTCCTTGCTGTCCAAGGGACACTCAGGAGTCTTTTCCAGCACCACAGTTAGAAACCATCAATTCTTTAACTCTCAGCCTTCCTTATAGTCCACCTCTCACAACTGTACATTGTGTACAGCTGGGAAAACCAGAGCTTTGATTATATGGACCTTTGCTGGCAAAGTGAGGTCTCTGCTTTTTAATATGCTGTCTAGGTTTGTCATGATTTTTCTTCCAAGGAGCAAGTGTCTTTTAATTTCATGGCTGCAGTCACCCTCTGCAGTGATTTTTGGACCATATATGCATGGGTTTATTTCTGAGTTTTCTGTTCTAGTCTGTTGATCTGTGTGTCTGTTTATGTAACAGATACTAATACTGTTAGCTTTGTAATATAGTTAGATATCAGGGAAGATGACAACTCCAACTTTGTTCTTTCTCAGGATTGCTTTGGCTATTGGGGTTCTTTTGTGGTTCCATACAATTTTTAATATTGTTTTTTCTATTTCTGTGAGAAATGCCATTGATATTTTGATGGAGATTGCAACATATCTGCAGATTGCTTTGGGTAATATGAATATTTAAACAATATTACTTATTCATGAGCATGGAATATCTTTCCATTAGTTAGTGTCCTTTTTATTTTTGTTCCTCAGTGCCTTATCGTTTTCAGGATACAAGTCTTTTACCTCCATGGTGAAGTGTATTCTTACATTTTAATGCAGTTGTAAATGGAATTGTTATTTTTTCTTTCTGATAGTTTGTTATGAGTGTACACAAATACCACAGATTTCTGTATATTGATTTTTGTATCCTGCAACTTTAACTCGTATATTATTAGTTTTAGCAGTTTTTGGTGGAGACTTCAGGGTTTTCTATATATTATTATGTCATCTGCAAATAGTGAAAGTTTTACTTTTTCCTTTCCAACTTGTATGCTTTATTTCTTTTTCTTACCTAATTTCTCTGGCTAGGACTTCTAGTACTGTGTTGAATAAAAGTGGTGAAAGTGAGCATCTTTGTCTTGTTTCTGATCTTAGAAGAGAAGCCTTTAGCTTTTCACTGTTGAGTATGATAGTTGTGGGCTTGTCGTCTATGACCTTCATTATATTGAGATATGTTACTTTTGTACCCACTTTGTTTTGTCTTAAAGAGATGATGAATTATATGACATTTTGTGTATGTGCTTGTATACAAATATATATAAATACATTCCTATCTTAATAATTTCTAGAGCCTTCTTACATAATAGAAGTTTGATGAAATAGTGTTTAGTCACTTTAATATTTTCTTAGCTATACTCTCCTAAGTTTGAGTTATTTTTTAAAATTGCTTTTAAACATTCTTGTATATATTAGTATTAGCACGAATATAAGTAATATCAATTTGACTTTTCATAGAGCAGCCTGAGGAATGGCATTGTTGATGAAAATACTGTTCCAGAAGGTTATGATTTTGGTAAGTAAATTTCTTAAGATAAATGTACAATTAAAATAATCAGTATAAATTTGAAATGAATATTGTTGATGTCACTGTGGTAATTCATGTTAATTTTCTCATAAAATTAAATGTATTTCTAATATATGCACAAAAGCAAGACACTTTGCTGTATCATGTGTGTTGATGATTCTCAAATCTATCAGTTTAATTTTGAGTTATTTCTCCTTTACGCTACTGTCATTTCTGGCTGTTTCATTCCGAGTCTGATGAAGAGACAGGAAGCACATAGTAATTTGAGAAGGGAAAGTATTTATGAAGAATTACTACATATAAGAGGGGTTAGGATAACAAGGGTTTGGCTAACAAAGTGTAAAGAGAATGATAAGGAATGCAAGAATAGTATAGGGTTGGCCAAAACGTTGGTTTGAATTTTTTTGTAGCATCTTACGGAAAGATCTGAGTGAACTTTTTGGCCATCCCAATAGCTAGAAGAAACAGCCTTTACCCTAGGACTTAGGTGGAGTGCCCAAAGAAGTGCGTCTGTCTACTTCAACACTGAGATCTAGAACTTGTTGGAGAGGGGATTGCAGAACTTCTTGGAGAGGGGATCACTGTGGGTCACTGACTGGCAAGAAAGTCCCTGATGCCCTAATGGTAAAACTTGTAAATTACCCTGAAGGAACCTTTGGGAAATTGACCCACTAGGAAGTCTTGTGGAGAGTTGTCTCCAGAAGGCACTCCACTCTAAAACCTCCTGAGCAATGTGTTGAGAGAATTTGCTGGCTCTTGGGTGGTG
Source organism: Neotragus moschatus (assembly GCA_006410615.1). Taxonomy (NCBI): domain Eukaryota; kingdom Metazoa; phylum Chordata; class Mammalia; order Artiodactyla; family Bovidae; genus Neotragus; species Neotragus moschatus. Next base: position 154,114 of record SJYA01001189.1, read on the forward strand.
CTGTGTGCTGCAGGAGTCTAGTGGTGAANTAATGGTAAAACTTGTAAATTACCCTGAAGGAACCTTTGGGAAATTGACCCACTAGGAAGTCTTGTGGAGAGTTGTCTCCAGAAGGCACTCCACTCTAAAACCTCCTGAGCAATGTGTTGAGAGAATTTGCTGGCTCTTGGGTGGTGCTGTGTGCTGCAGGAGTCTAGTGGTGAAGATATCTGTTGTGCTGCAGGACCTGGACACTGGAGAAGCCATTTTCTTTAAGAGCTGTGTATAGGAGAACAATGGTACAGCAAGAATCTGCTTAATGATCACAGTAGTACCACAAAGCTAAACTCCTCCCCCTCTTGCAGTATCTCTCCCATGTCCTCTCAGTTCATTTCAGTTGCTAAGTTGTGTCCGACTCTTTGTGACCCCATGAACTGCAGCACGCCAGGTCTCCCTGTCCATCACCAACTCTTGGAGTTAATCCAAACTTGTGTCCATCGAGTCAGTGATGCCATCCAGCCATCTCATCCTCCGTCCCCTTCTCCTTCTGCCCCAATCCCTCCCAGCATCAGAGTCTTTTCCAATGAGTCAGTTTGCANTATATATAATGGGAAAGATAGTAGCTTGTTAATAGGCTAAGATTGGGATGATCCTTAGAACATGGAAAGTAAGAGAGTGAAGTATGATTATTTATGTGCTGATGTGGGTGAAAGAAGGTAGAAGTGTGGTTTGCCACAGAGAGGAGCATGGTCAGTTTGTTTATACGATAGATTTCAGTTATAAGAGAGAAATCCTGATGATGCTGGGTGAACAAATAAATATGGTGATTGGAGTTAATGGGATTTATTTTTTCTTCTGAACTCTTTCTTTTTTTAAAAAAAAAAATTAAGGCATTAGAGGTTTTTGGAGGGAGGAGGGACTGTGAGATCTCCATGTAGGAGACCTAGAAAATGCTGGCGAGAGGAGTGTTAGCAAAGTGTGGTTCAGATTAGCAGCGTTAGTATCACTTGGAACCATGTTAGAAATATAAATTCTTGGGCCCATCCCAGACGTGCTTAATCAGAGCCTCTGAGAGTGAGGCTTAGCAATCTGTATTCAACAAGCTGTCCTGGTGATTCTGAGGAATGCTACAGTTGGAGAACCACTGGGCCAGAGTAGGGGTTGGCTAACTTTCTTTTTGCAAAGGGCCATGTAGTAGACATACATTTTACAGGTCATAAATATATAGTTTGTCACATGTTTTTCTGTTTCTTTTAAACAATACTTTAAAAGTGTAAAAATTATTTTTAACTCACTTGCTCAAACAGGCTGTGGTATGGATTTGGCATATCCTTGGACTGAAAGAATGTTGTGTGATCAGTCAGCCACATTAAGTGTCTACTTGAGATTTATGACATTAATGTGAGACCAATCACTTTGATTTTGTTTTTTTTCCCCAATCACACAATGAGTGGTAGTTCCCTTAAGACTTTAAGGTTTGGTATTGGATTACTAGACATGGTATTAGTAGAATTGGATGTTTGAAACTGAATTTATTGAGAGGCTGAGGATACTGGAATGATTAAGTCTAGTGGGTGAGGTGAGCGCAAAAGAATTTAAGGAACTGAGAGACTATGGTACTGGAACAGTCACTTGTATATTGAAATCACTCAGAAATTCCAGTTGTCAGGAGCCAGTCTGAGAAAGATGGGAGAGAGTGTAGCCCAGGGATGGATTATTACAACCAGAGAAGATATTGTGGGTGGTATAGTTTTCTATGTAACAAAAATTAAATCTCAGGGAGAAGAATAATTTTGCTTTTCAAATACTGATACTATTGCTTTAACATATACTTTTTTAAGCTTTCTCTTTTAATATCCTCCTACTTAGGTGCATGTAAATTTTTCTCATTTGTAACTGTATAGTATTCTATTGTATAGATGTGAAAGTGAAGTCACTCAGTCGTGTCTTACTCTTTATGGCCCCATGGACTGTGGCCTATCAGGCTCCTCAGTCTGTGGAATTTTCCAGGCAAGAGTACTGGAGTGGGTTGCCATTTCCTTCTCCAGGGGATCTTCCCAACCCAGTGATCAAACCTGGGTCTCCCGCATTCCAGGCAGACGCTTTACCATCTGAGCCACCAGTTGTATAGATGTACCATGGCAAATTTAACTGGTCTCCTATTGATAAATATCTTTTTGTTTAATTCAAATTAAAAGTATTTTTGAATTCAGTGCTGTGCTTTTGGGATGGTTAAAACAAGAGGAATATATTATTTTTATATACACATTACCTTGTAATTTAGTAGTTGATCTTTTTCTAGATTCTGCTATTACTAGTGTCCCTCTGCATTATTCTTATACTTTTTGGTGCTAAATGTAAAGGATTAAGAGAAATCTTAAATTATGGATTGAGCCAAGAAGGTTATCCTGGACAAACTCTCATCTTTTCTCTCTTCATTTTTCAAGTTAAAAGTGGGGAACAGATGGATACAGAGACATTGACCTGAAATCCAGGAATTACAGTTACATAATGAAAGTCAGAGGAGGCAATGGCACCCCTACTCCAGTACTCTTGCCTGGAAAATCCCATGGACAGAGGAGCCTGGTGGGCTGCCATCCATGGGGTGCTAGGAATCGGACATGACTGAGCGACTTCACTTTGACTTTTCACTTTCATGCATTGGAGAAAGAAATGGCAACCCACTCCAGTGTTCTTGCCTGGAGAATCCCAGGGATGGGGGAGCCTGGTGGGCTGCCGTCTCTGGGGTCGCACAGAGTCAGACATGACTGAAGTGACTTAGCAGCAGCAGCAGCAATGAAAGTCAGTGGTTAAATAAAAGATTTTTCCCGTTAGCATTTCTGATGTGCATTCATTCCTTGAAACTATACTTTCATTAGAACTGTCTTGGACTCTTTTGCCTTTTAGAGTGTGTTCCTGCTTCTTAGGGTTATTTATTTATTTATTTTTTTTTGAGGGAGAGTTCAGTTAGCTTGCAAACGCAATTATACTTATTGTACTTGCAAAATGCAATATGGGTTATAGATAAAGGTAAAAGACTCCTTAAGACTAAGTGATAATTCATCTGATCAAGTTATAGCAGTATGGAAATCTGGAAACTGGAAAGGGTATAGAAGAAATGAAAATGAGCATTTTCAGCTTGATTCCTCTAGCACTTCGCTACTTGGAAAAAGAACTCAATATAATTTTTTAAAATTTGTGTTATTTTTCAGTATTTCGCCCCATATCTGCTAATGCCAAACTTCAAATGAATCGCAGATCGGATTTTGACTTCTCTGCCCCCAAAATAGACCTGGATGTTGAGTTACATGATATAACAGTTGAACTTAATAAACCACAGGTGATTTTTTTAAATGAAATTTTAAATTGTAGGTGATAGTTTGATAAAATCAGAGCTAAGATTTTAAATGTTAAGATTCATAATGGTATATAATAAACATTACCTTAAATAAGTTAGTAATTTAATTTTTATCTTTGACAATTAAACAAAAAATCTTAAAGATTTAATTTTTTCATTCTTCAGTATTTCAGTTTTATGGAACTTCTTGAATCGGTTGATATGATGACACAAAATCTACCATACAGGAAATTCAAACCTGATGTACCTCTTCGTTACCATGCCAAAGAATGGTAATATGCTTTAAATTTTTAAAATTGAAGTATAATCACCATAATGATTGAATATTTGTACGTACTGAGAAAGGATCACCACAATTAGTCATTAACTTCTAATACCACACATAGTTAGCAAAACTGTTTTCTTGTTATAAGAACTTTTAATATCTGCTCTCTTAGCAACTTTAAAATATGCCATACAGTCTTATTAGCTGTAGTCAACATGTTATACATTATATGCCCGTAACTTATTTATATTATAACTAAGTTCTTTAGACCCGCTTCACCCGTTTTGCCCATCCCCCACCCACTCCTTTTGTCTCTCACCAGTCTATTCTCTGTATCTATGAGCTCAGTTAAAAAAAAAAAAAAAAAACTTTATATAAGTGAATGCCTACAGTATTTGTCTTTCTCTCACTTATTTCGCTTAGTATAATGCCCATCATTGTTCATTCATGTTGTAACAAATGCCAAGATTTTATTTCCATTTTTATGGCTAAATAACATTTGTATGTATGTGTGTGTGTGTGTGTGTGTGTGTTTGTATTTGTGTACTTTACCCTTTCATCCATCTATGGACAGTTGGTTGTTTCCATATCTTGGCTCTTGTAAACAACGCTGCAGTGAACATGTGGTTGTGTATGTCTTTTTGAGTTAGTGTTTTCATTTTCTTCACATAAATACCCAGAGGTGGAATTGCTCAGCGAATTTTTAGCATATTATTTATTGCCCAGGGAATTTTTGCAGATACAAATGTCTGTGCCATTAATATGTCTATAGTTGTATTAAAAAATGACAGCATAAAAGTGAATTTCTTGACTTTTTAATAATTTTAAGATACTCTCTTTAAAGGCTGATACAAGCTATATTATGATATTTGGCCTCAAACACTTTAGTGGCTCTTGCTTATTACACTAGTAAAATTGATTTAATTATTATTAATCCATTATCATTATAAAGGATTCTTTATAATGAGTTTACAATTGGAAATACTAGCATTATATTCATTTACTGTATTTTTGGAATTACTAAAAACACATATCCCAGTTTCTTTTTCAACCATGTCTTTTTTTAGTTTTCAAACTTTGGTATCAGAGCACTCTACCTGTTATAAATCTGAAAAAGTTATGGGAGTCTGTAAAGTGCAATCCTTTTTTAAAATTCAGAAGTAGTCCTATTTTTTTTCGTTATTAAGGTCTTAACCTAGTTTTTCAAAGTTAGTTGACTATTTTAATGACTATTTAGGTGGCTAAAGGGCTAGTTGCCAGTTAATGCTTTAATAGTTTTTTGGTAGAGCTGTGTTATAACAAAATTCTATAATTTTGCTTATTTTCATTTAGGAAAAAGATAAGACTAAATATTGTGTTCTTAATTACTAATAGGGTTGGTAAGAAGCAAGTGCTAGATAATATTTTCACAGTCTCTGTATTTTGTGTGTTGTTAGAACAGAAGTGATGTCAGTTATATTTCATACTGTTGGTTTGAGGGTATTTTTAACGGGAGAGTTTTTGTTTTTATTTTTTAACTAGGTGGGCTTATGCTATACGTGGTATTCTTGAAGTAAACATTCGCCCCCACTTACGGATGTGGTCCTGGAAGCATATTAGAGAACATAGGCAAAAAATGAAGCAATATAAAGAACTGTATAAAAAAAAGCTAACAAGTAAGAAGCCATCTGGTGAACTTCTCAACTCTTTGGAGGTTAGTGTTATAAAAATTTATTGAATATTTTGTAATGCTTAAGTCCTCAGTCTTTAGTGATTAACACTTCCTGCTTATTTTTTCTAATTTTGATTGGTCATTCTCTGTCTCTTTTACTTAGACTTTTCCATACTCCTTAACTTCAGTTGGATGATAGAAACTCTGGTGATCATTTAGAATTTGAGATTCTTCTCAATCTGGAGAGATTTGGGTTTATGAAAATAGTAACTTGAAGCCTCACATTATTATGACATTTATAAACTTCAGAATCCTAGAAAGTATTTGCTACATTGATTCCAGTCTTCTCCATGTTGGTTTCAAAGCCAAATTTCCAAGCTGACATATACAAGCATTGCTTCTCAGAATTTAACAGAAATATCATATTGATGGATGACTTGTTTTCAATTTCCTATATTTTCTTTAGTGCAGCAGTTTGATAGAGCATATGTGAAAATTGTCTATATAAAGTTATGTAAACACATTTTATTTATATTTTTAGGAGTTGGAAAAGACTTTGGATGTATTTAATATAACTGTAGTAAGACAACAGGCGGAAGTTGAGGTAATTCCAGATTGTCTTTCAATTAGTAAAATAAATCTATAATTTACATGAATTTATTGGTATTGTGCTGTATTATACTATTTCCAAAAAGAGGTTCAAATTTGCTTATTTGTATTATAAGAATAATGGCAGAAAGTGAAGAGGAACTAAAGAACTTCTTGATGAGGGTGAAAGAGTGAAAAAGCTGGTTAGAAACTCAGCATTCAAGACTAAAACCATGGCATCCAGTCCCATCACTTCATGGCAAATAGACGGAAAAAGTTGAAACAGTGGCAGATTTTATTTTCTTTGGCTCCAAAATCACCAGTGATGGTGACTACAGCTACAAAATTAAAAGACACTTGCACTTTGGAAGGAAAGCTATGACAAACCTAGACAGCGTATTAAAAACAAGAGACATTAAGCTCTGCTGACAAAGGTTCATATAGTCACAGATATGGTTTTCCCAGTAGTCCTGTATGGATTTGAGAGTTGGACTGTAAAGAAGACTGAGCACCAGATAATTGATGCTTTTGCAGTGTGGTGCTGGAAAAGACTCTTGAAAGAGTCCCTTGGAGAGCAAGGAGCTCAAACCAGTCAATCCTAAAGGAAATCAACCCTGAATATTCATTGGAAGGACTGATGCTAAAACTCCAATACTTTGGCCACCTGATGCGGAGAGGCAACTCATTGGAAAACACCCTGATTGATGCTGGGAAAGACTAAGAGCTGGAGGAGAAAGGGGGCGACAAAGGATGAGATGTTTAGATGGCATCACTGACTCAGTGAACAAGAATTTGAGCAAACTCCAGGATATAGTGAAGGACAGACAGGGAAGGCTGGCACGCTGTAGTCCATGGGGTCACAGAGTCAGACATGGCTTAGTATCTGAACAAAAACACCATATTACAAGAAAATTTGATGTATTCTTTTGCCACATCTATTTAAACCATCTATTTGCCACACCTATTCAAGGCAGTTTTAGTGGGGGAGAAAATTCTTTGTCAGTGATTGGGCTTAAAGGTGAAAATCCAATTCCTCCACCCTCCCCCCATTATTATTGCTTGTAAGACCGTGTGCTAAGTACCAGATAATTCTAAATTCTGATATTTGGCCAGTGTTACAGTTATTATATTTTATTGTCAGTATGCTTGTTGTTTATACTTATCCACTAAGCAGATAAGTTTTGGAAATACCCTGTTTTTTGAATTGCTAAATAAATGGTAATTTGTCATTTATTTATTTTAGGTAAAGAAAGCTGGATACAGGATTTTCAGAGAAGGAGCAGAAGAGTCAGAGGATAATAAAGGATGGTTTAGCTGGATGTGGAATTGGTCGGAATCGCATAGTAAACAACAACCAGATATTAAACCTGGAAGTACGTTCATTTCATTTTACAGTAGTGCAGTTAATCATCAAGCTGTAGTAGTATAGCTAACCATCAGGGCTTCCCTGGTGGCTCAGAGGTTAAAGTGTTTGCATGGAATAAGGGAGACCCAGGTTCGATCCCTGGGTCTGGAAGATACCTTGGAGAAGGAAATGGTAAACCCTCCAGTACTCTTGCCTGGAGAATCCCATGGAGGGGAGGAGCCAAGTGTTCTCTTTCATTAAGTAGACAAAGTATATATACATATGATAAGTAATTCTTACTATAAGTAAAATTACTAATAAAATTTTAAATGTATGTCAAATAAAAATAAAAAAATTTTAATATCTTACTAATACTTTCAGAAGAGCATTATGTCTAGAAGACTTAGTAATTGTGTATAGCACAGTTATAAATAAAAGTTTCAAAAGAGTATTAACCACTGTAAATTTTCATTGAAATTATTTCTTGGAAAGATTTTTACTTCCCAACAAAATGCTTAACATCATAACTTTCGAGGCTTAGGGGCTTAGGTTTATATCCTGGATATATCATTTATTACCAATATGACCCTGGCAAATTTAAGCTCTCTAAAACTCAGTTTTACTGACTTTAAAATGGGTAGGCATGATATTAATACTTCGTATTTTGTATGCTACTTATGGTGACTAGCATAATGCCATTAAGTACCTAATATGGGTAGCTATTTTGTGTGCTTAATACAAACATTTAGAAATTTATATTGCTAAATTAATGTATTTGGTCATTTATATTTTTAAAAAATAAACCTAAAATTGCCAGTGTGGTCTTGGCATTCCTGAATATAATTTCTTAAAGGTATTATAAAAAAGAGTAAAATTTACATTATTAAAAGCAGCTAAATTTGGATTTGGTTTATCTTGTTACTGGTTAATAACATAAAACATTCTTTATGATTTGTAGGTCTTGAAGAAATATTGACACCTAAAGAAAAAAGCTTGCTGTATGAAGCAATTGGCTATAGTGAAACAGCAGTTGATCCAACCTTGCCAAAAACAGTAAAAATGTTTTGTTGCCTTATACCTGAGTATTTATTGATAGATTCGCCTAATTTTAATCCTTTCAGAAATACATGTTACTGACTTGTCTGTGATCTTACTTTGAGTCTGTAAATATTGCATTTATTTGAGTTTCCACAGTAGGAATACAATTTTTAGTGTTATGTGTCTTTAAAAAAATTTTTATGTTGTGTTTAATTTTAGTTTATGTTTAGTTTTAGTATTATGTGGTGATCCTTAAATATGTAAAGGTTGTTTTTGATGTATTTTTCTGATTTTTGGAAAGAATAAATTGTATAAATAGGAGTATTATAGATACATTTTTTTTTTTCATTTTCTTCCTCTTTATATTCTAGTTTGAAGCAATGAAGTTTTTTGTTCACTTGAAAAGTATGTCTATCATTCTAAGAGAACAACAACAAAAACCTGAACTGCTAGATATTGTAGTGGAAGAATTTAGTACTTTAATTGTGCAAAGACCAGGAGCACAAGCAGTTAAGTAAGTATTAATTTATTTTCTCTTATCTATAAGAGAAAAATTCATTGTAAGGTTGAAATGTAGATTAGAGTCCTATGGTATATTTTTAAAGAATACTTTGGTTTAATTCTTTTGTATTTTTAGGAACTTGGTGTTTTTCATTAATATATATTTTGTGATTATTAAAATAGCACATGTTTAATAGAAAACTATATGCAGAAGAAACATGAAGGACATTAAAGAATAATACAAAAATATCAGCAATCACACTGTTCAAGAAGAAATAGCATTACCAGTTTTGTTTTTATCTGGGAATGTCTTTATTTTACCTCCTGTTTTAAAATTGCTTTATTGAGTTACAATTCATGTACCATACAATTCATCCATTAAATTGTACAATTTACTTTTTGTCACACTGTAATGTATACAAAATTCACATTGGTTTATTCAGCATTGTACAATAATTATCATCACCTAATTTCAGAACATTTTAACACCCCAAAAAGGAAATGCTAATACCTATTAGCAGTCATTCTGCATTGCTCCTTCTTTCCAGTGTAAAATTGGTAAAAGCTAATTTACTTTCTAAGAATTTGTTTGTTTAGGGTATTTCATATTAATTGAATCATATAATACATGGTCTTTTCTGTCAAGCTTTTTTTACTTAGATGATATTTTCAAGGTTCGTCCATGAATTGGTATTTCACTCTTTTGTTGCCTAATATTTCATTATATGAGTATACCACATTTTGTTTGCCTGTTCATCAGATGATGGATATTAGGTTTGTATCCACTTTTGGCTGTTATGAATAATGCTGCTGTGAATATTAACAAGCAATATTTTATAAGGACAATTTTCAAATTTTCTTGGGTATTTACTCAGAAGTGGAATTGTTGCCTCCAGTGGTAACTATACCTAACATTTTGAGGAACTGCCAGACTGTTTTCCAAAGCAACTGCATCATTTTATATTCCTACCAGCATTGTGTGAGGTTTCCACTTATCTCATCCTTTCCTACATTTCTCTGTCCTTTTTCATGATTGATTTTAGCCATCCTAATGAATGTAAAGTGGTATCTCACTGTACCACTTTTGACTTGCACTTCGCTGATGGCTAATGATGTTGAGCATCTTTTCATGTGTATTGGCTGTTTCTGTATTGTTACTTTTAGAACTATTAAATCCTTTTGCCCATTTTTTTATTTTTTAAAAAACTTACATTGAAGTATAGTTGATTTATAATGTTGTGTTCATTTCTGCTGTACAGCAAAGTGACTCAACTATCAGTTCAGTTCACTTTAGTCACTCAGTCGTGTCTGACTCTTTGCGACCCCATGAATCGCAGCACGCCAGGCCTCCCTGTCCATCACCAACTACATATATATATATATATATATATTTTCATATTCTTTTCTACTGTGGTTTGTCATAGTATACTATATATAGTTACCTGTGTCATACAGTAGGGCCCTCTTTTTTATCCATTCTCTATGTAATAGTTTGCATCTACTAATCCTAAACTCCCAATCCACCCCTCCCCTTCAACAACCACAAGTTTGAGTCTATTTCTATTTCGTAGACAAGTTCATCTGTGTCATAATTTAGATTCCACATGTGTGATATCATATGGTACTTGTCTTTTCCTGAACTACCTCATTTAGCATGATAATCTTTAGGTCCATCCATGTTGACATATGGCATATGACATTGTCTGTTTTTTATGTCTGAGTAGTATTCCACCATATTTCACTGTATGNGTCATAATTTAGATTCCACATGTGTGATATCATATGGTACTTGTCTTTTCCTGAACTACCTCATTTAGCATGATAATCTTTACGTCCATCCATGTTGACATATGGCATATGACATTGTCTGTTTTTTATGTCTGAGTAGTATTCCACCATATTTCACTGTATGTATGTACCACATTTTCTTTATCCGGTCATCTGCTTGATAGGTTGTTTCCATGTCTTGGCTATTGTAAGTAGTGTTGTATTGAACATTGAGGTATGTGTATCTTTTCAAATTACAGCTTTTTCTGGATGTATGCCCAGGAGTGGGATTGCAGGATCATATTTTTGAGGAATCCCCATATTGTTTTCCATAGTGGCTATACCACTGTACATTCCCACCAACACTGTAGGAGGACTCTGTTTTCTCCACATACTTTTCAGCATTTGTTATTTGTAGATTTTCAGTGATGGCCACTCTCCAGTGTAAGGTAGTACCGTATTGTAGTTTTGATTTGTGTTTCTCTAATAATTAGTGTTGTTACACATCGGTTCATGTGCTGTTGGTCATCTGTATGTCTNGGCCAGGAGGAGAAGGGGACGACAGAGGATGAGATGGCTGGCAGGTATCACCAACTCAATAGATGTGAGTTTGAGTGAACTCCAGGAGTTGGTGATGGACAGGGAGGTCTAGTGTGCTGCAGTTCATAGGGTTGCAAAGAGTCAGAAATGACTGAGCAACTGAACTGAACTAAATCCCATTATGAGGGCTCAGCCTTAATGACCTAATGACCACCCAAAGGCCCTACATCTAAATAGCATCACATTAGGCATTAGAATTTCAGCAAATCAATTTTGAGGCCCCAGACATTCATAACATAGCACCTTTTGTTAGTCCCCTGGCTCCAGTGGGACGCATTTGAAATATGGCCCACTGTCCCTATAGTTTCTGCTTTGCTAGGAAATGGNGGCCCTACATCTAAATAGCATCACATTAGGCATTAGAATTTCAGCAAATCAATTTTGAGGCCCCAGACATTCATAACATAGCACCTTTTGTTAGTCCCCTGGCTCCAGTGGGACGCATTTGAAATATGGCCCACTGTCCCTATAGTTTCTGCTTTGCTAGGAAATGGGGATGATGGACAGTTAAGCAGAAATGCAATGGCTACCTTTCTGATATTCAGCTGTCTTTTACCTAACTTTTCCCTGATTGCTCTAAGTTTTTTTTTTTTTTAATTAAATTCCAGACTTGCAAAAAGTTTGATTTTAGGAGTTTTTGCTAGATTAATGTTTATTTCAGTGGGAAGAATTGATTATTTGAGCACCATTTCCTGCCACTTTCAGTGATAGTACTCATACATTAACTTTTTTTTTTTTTGAAGCCTTTATTGTTTTAGAGCAGTTTGAGGTTTACAACAAAATTGAGAGGGAAGTGTAGACATTTCTCATATAAATATTGTTCCTACTCATAAATACCCCCATATAAACTCTACTTAACTGAATGATACATTTTTACTAAAACTGAACATACGCTGACATAGTTACCCAAAGTCCATAGTTTACATCAGGATTCACTCTTGTTTTATATTCTGTGGTATGAACAAATATGGAATGACAAATATCTAGTATTAGAGTATCACACATAGTATTTTCACTGTTGTAAAAATCCTGTTTTGTGTATTTATTCCTTACCTACCCTCCCAACCACAGTTTTACTGTGTTCATAATTTTGCCCTTTGTAGAATGTCCAATAGCTGAAATACAATGTGTAATCTCTTCATATTGACTTCTTTCTCTTAGTGATATGCATTTATGCTTCCTATACATCTTCATAAGTTGATTACCCATTGTTTTTTTGTCTGGATGTACCACAGTTCATCCATTCACCTACTGAAGGACATCTTGATTGCGTCTACATTTTGACAGTATGAATAAAAGTGTTATAAACAGCTGTGTACAGGTTTTATTTGAACATAAATTTTCATCTCCTTTGGGTAAACAAGAAGGAGCTGATTGCTGGTTCATATGGTAACAATGGGCTTCCCAGGTGGTACTAGTGGTAAAGAACCTGCCTGCCAGTGCAGGAGACCCAGGTTCAATCCCTGAGTTAGGGAGAGTCCCTGGAGCAGGGCCTGGCAATTTACTCCAGTATTCTTGCCTGGAGAATACCGTGGATAGAGGACCCTCACAGGCTGTAGTTCCTACCTAGCACTGCAAGGAGTCACATGACTAAAGCAACTTAACACACACACCTACGTGATAACAATATGCTTAATTGTGTAAGGAACCACCAAACTTTTTCCACAGTTACTATACCATTTTGAATTCCTAAGAGCATTGTATGATTGTTCCTGTTGCTTCACCTGTATCTTTGTTATTACTTGGTATTGCCATATGCCAGGTTTTGGCTGTTGTAATAAGTATGTAGTGGTACGTCAGTGTTATTTGAATTTGTGTTTCTGCAAATAACATGATGTAGAGCATCTTTTCATAAACTTTGTCAATCTTATTTGGTGAGTGTTAAGTTCTTTAGTCCATTTTTAAAATTTTTGTTCTTATTGAGTTTTATGTGTTATTTGTGTATTTCAGATAGTAGGTCCTAATCAGATGTGTTGTTTTCAAATATTCTTTCTTCCTCTTAAATTGCTGTTTGTTGTTCAGTCACTTAAGTTGTGTCCAACTCTTTGTGACCCCATGAACTGCAGCACACCTACCCTACTATGTTCCGAAGTCTGTCACGCTCATGTCCATTTAGTCGGTGATGCCATCCAACCACCTCATCCTCTGTCACCTCCTCTCCTGCCCTCAATCTTTCCAGTATCAGGGTCTTTACAGTGTGTCGTCTTCTCACGTCAGGTGGTCAAAATATTGGAGCTTCAACTTCAGCATCAGTCCTTCCAAAGAATATTTGTTGATTTTCTGAAGGATTGACTGGTTTGGTCTCCTTGCTGTCCACAGGACTCTCAAGACTCCAGCACCACAATTCCAAAGCATCTGTTCTTTGGCACTCATCCTTCATTATGGTTGAACACTTATATCTCTATATAACTACTAAAAAACTGTAACTTTGACTACATGGACCTTTGTTGACAAAGTGATGTCTTTGCTTTTTAATACACTTTCTAGGTTTTGCATAGCTTTCCTTCCAAGGAGCAAGCATCTTTTAATTCCATGGCTGCAATCACTGTCTAAAGTGATTTTGGGGATGAAGAAAGTAAAATCTGCCACTGTTTAAATTTTTTCACCATCTATTTGCCATGAAGTGATGGGACTGGATGCCATGATCTTTGTTTTTTATGTGTTGAGTTTTGTTTATTTTTTTAATTATTTTTTTTTATTGAAGGATAATTTCTTTATAGAATTTTGTTGTTTTCTGTCAAACCTCAACATGAATCAGCCATAGGTATAAATATATCAACTCCCTTTTGAACCTCCCTCCCATCTCCCACCCCATCCCATCCCTCTAGGTTGATGCAGAGCCCCTGTTTGAATTTCCTGAGCCATACAGCAAATTCCCATTGACTGTCTATTTTACATATGGTAATTAAGTTTCCATGTTACTGTCTCCATACATCTAACCCTCTCCTCCCTCTCCTCGTGTCCATAAGTCTATTCTCTATATCTGTTTCTCCATTGTTAAGTCGCTTCAGTCGTGTCTGACTCTGTGTGACCCCATAGACGGCAGCCCAGCAGGCTCCCCTGTGCCTGCGATTCTCCAGGCAAGAATGCTGGAGTGGGTTGCCATTTCCTTCTCCAATGCATGAAAGTGAAAAGTCAAAGTGAAGTTGCTCAGTCGTGTCCGACTCTTAGCGACCCCATGGACTACAGACTACCAGGCTCCTCCGTCCATGGGATTTTCCAGGCAAGAGTACTGGAGTGGGGTGCCATTGCCTTCAANTGCTGGAGTGGGTTGCAATTTCCTTCTCCAATGCATGAAAGTGAAAAGTCAAAGTGAAGTTGCTCAGTCGTGTCCGACTCTTAGCGACCCCATGGACTACAGACTACCAGGCTCCTCCGTCCATGGGATTTTCCAGGCAAGAGTACTGGAGTGGGGTGCCATTGCCTTCAATTCTTCAGCACCATTTTTCTAGATTCCATATATATGCATTAGAATGTGATATTTCTCTTTTTTTTTTTCTGACTTCACTCTGTATAATGGGTTCTAGTTTCATCCACCTCATTAGAACTGATTCAAATGTATTCCTTTTTATGGCTGAGTGGTATTCCATTGTATATATGTACCATGCCTTCTTTAACCATTCATCTGTCGATGAACATATAGGTTGCTTCCATATTCTAGCTATTGTAAATAGTGTTGCAGTGAACAGTGGGTTACGTGTGTCTTTTTCAATTTTGGTTTCCTCAGGATATATGCCTAGGAGTGGGATTGCTGGATCATATGGTGGTTTTATTCCCATTATTTAAATGAGTCTCCATACCGTCTTCCATATTGGCTGTATCCATTTACATTGCCACCAACAGTGCAAGAGCATTCCTTTTTCTCTACACCTTCTCCAGCATTTATTGTTTATAGACTTTGACAGCCATGATGACCGGGAGTTGGTGATGGACAGGGGCCTGGCGTGCTGCGATTCATGGGGTTGCAAAGAGTCGGACATGACTGAGCGACTGAACTGAACTGATTCTGACCACTGTGAGGTGATATCTCGTAGTGGTTTAGATTTGCATTTCTCTAATAATGAGCAGTGTTCAGCATCTTTTCATGTGTTTGTTAGCCATCTGTATATCTTCCTTGGAGAAAAGTCTGTTCAGGTCTTTCTCCCACTTTTTGATTGGGTTGTTTGTTTTTCTGGCATTGAGTTGTATGAGCTGCTTGTAGTTTTGGAAATTAATCCTTTGTCAGTTGATTTATTTGCTATCATTTTCTCCTGTTCTGACGGTTGTCTTTTCGTCTTGCTTATAGTTTCCTTAGGTGTGCAAAAGCTTTTAAGTTTAATCAAGTCCCATTTGTTTACTTTTGCTTTTATTTCCACTACTCTAGGAGGTGGGTCATAGAGGATCTTTCTTTGATTTATGTCATTGAGGGTTCAGCCTGTTTTTGCTCTAAGAGTTTTAATGTTTCTGATCTTATGTTTAGGTCTTTAATCTATTTTGAGTTTGTCTCTGTGAATGGTGTTAGGAAGTGTTCTAACTTCATTCTTTTATAGGTAGCTGTCCAGTTTTCCCAGCACCATATCATATATGGCCCCATTGTATATTCTTGCCTCCTTTGTCAAAAATAAGGTACCCATTGGTGCAAGGGTTTATTTCTGGACTTTCTATCTTGTTCCATTGGTCTGTATTTCTGTTTTTGTGCCAATACCATACTGTCTTGATGACTGTCCTTGTAGTATAACCTGAAGTCGGGAAGGTTAATTTCCTCCAGCTTCATTCTTCTTTCTTAGGACTGCTTTGGCTATTCGGGATCTTTTGTGTTTCCATATGAGTTGTGAAATTTTTGTTCTAGTTCTGTGAAAAAACGTCACTGGTAGTTTGATAGGGATTGCATTGAATCTGTAGATTGCGTTTGGTAGTGTAGTCATTTTCACAATATTGATTCTTCCTACCCAGGAAAGTGGAATATCTCTCCATCTGTTTATGTTGCCTTTGATTTTTTTCATTAGTGTCTTGTAATTTTCTGTTTACAGTTCTTTTGTCTCCTTAGGTAAGTTTATTCCTAGATATTTAATTCTTTGTGTTGCAGTGATGAATGGGATTGATTCCTTAATTTTTTTCTGATTTTTCATTGTTAGATATAGAAATGCAAGTGATTTCTGTGTATTGATTTTGTATCCTGTGACTTTGCTAATTTCACTGATTAGCTCTAGTAATTTTCTGATACTATCTTTTTGGGTTTTCTGTGTACAGTATCACTGGGCTTCACTGGTGGCTCAGAGGTTAAAGTTTCTGCCTGCAATGTGGGAGACATGGGTTTGATCCCTGGGTTTGGAAGATCCCCTGGAGAAGGAAATGGCAACCCACTCCAGTATTCTTGCCTGGAGAATCCCATGGATGGAGGAGCCTGGTGGGCTATAGTGGGGGTCACAAAGAGTTGGACATGACTGAGTGACTTCACTCACTCACTAACTCACGTACAGTATCATGTCATCTGCAAACATTGAGAGCTTCACTTCTTCTTTTCCAATCTGGATTCATTTTATTTCTTTTCCTTTGATTGCTATGGCTAGGACTTCCAGAACTATGTTGAATAATAGTGATGAAAGTGGACAACCTTGTCTTGTTCTTGATCTTAGGGGGAATGCTTTCAGTTTTCACCATTGAGAATGATGTTTGCTGTAGGCTTATCATATATGGCCTTTACTATGTTGAGGCAGGTCCCTTCTATGCCCATTTTTTGAAGAGTTTTCATCATAATGGGTGCTGAATTTTGTCAAAGACTTTTTCGGCATCTATTACGATCGTATGGTTTTTATCCTTCAATTTGTTAATAATGGTGTATCACATTGATTGATTTGCATAAATGGGAGAATCCATGCATTCCTGGAATAAACCCAACTTGATCATGGTATATGAGATTTTTGATGTGTTGTTGAATAGAGTTTGCTAAGATTTTGTTGAGGATTTTTGCATCTATGTTCATTAGTGATATTGGCCTGTAGTTTTATTTTTTGTGTGCTGTCTTTGATTTTGGTATCAGGGTGATGGTGGCCTCATAGAATCAATTTGGAAGTGTTCTTCCTCTGCAATTTTTTGAAAGAGTTTTAGAAGGATAGGCATTAGCTCTTCTCTAAATGTTTGATGGAATTCTCCTGTGAAGCCATCTGGTCCTGGGCTTTTGTTTTTTGGGAGATTTTTGATCACAACTTCAACTTCAGTGCTTGTAATTAGGTTGTTCGTAATTTGTATTTCTTCCTGGTTCAGTCTTGGAAGATTGAACTTTTCTTAGAATCTGTGCATTTGTTCCAGGTTATCCATTTTATTGTCATATAGTTGTTCGTAATAGTCTCTTATAGTTCTTTGTAATTCTGCATTGTCTGTTGTAACCCTCTCTGTTTTCATTTCTTATTTTGTTGATTTGGTTCTTCTGTCTTTTTTTCTTACTGAGTCTGGCTAAAAGTTTGTGAGTTTTGTTTATCTTCTCAAAGAACCAGCTTTTAGCTTAACCTTTACTGTTATTAACCTTTACTGTTATTTCTTTAATTTCTTTTTTATTTATTTTTGCTTGAATCTTTATGATTTCTTTCCTTCTACTAATTTTTGGGGGTTTCTTGTTCTTTTTCCAGCTGTTTAGGTGTAAAGTTTGGTTGTCTATTTGATGGTTTTTTTTTTGTTTCTTGAGGTAGGATTGTATTGCTACAAANAATGATTCTAACAGGCATGAGTAGTATTTAATTATAGTTTTGAATTGCATTTTCCTAATGATAATTGATGTTGAACATATTTTCATGTTCTTCTGGCAGTTTACATGTTTCTTTAGAGAATGTCTATTCAAGTCTTTTTGTTGTTCATTTGCTAAATCATGCCCAGCTCTTTGTGACCCTATGGACTGTAGTGTACCAGGCTTCCCTGTCCTTTATTATCTCTGGTAGTTCGCTCAAACTCATGTCCATTCAGTTGATGTTGCCATCCAAACTTCTCATCTTTGTCACCTCTTTCTTCTTTTGCCTTTGATATTTCCTAGCATTAAGATCTTTTCCAATGAGTCAACTCTGTATCAGTTGGCCAGAGTATTGGAGCTTCACCATGCATCCATCCAATAAATAGTCAAGGTTAATTTCCTTTAGGATTGACATGATTTGATCTCCTTTTTGTCCAAGGGACTCTCAGTAGTCTTCTCCAACACCACAGTTCAAAAGCATCAGTTCTTTGGCACTCAGCCTTCTATATGGTCCAACTCTCACATCTGCACATGACTAGTGGAAAAACCATACCTTTGACTATATGGACCTTTGTCAGCAAATATGCTACCTTTTAATATGCTGTCTAGATTGTCGTTGCTTTCCTTCAAGGGAGCAAGCGTCATTTAATTGCATGGCTGCAATCCACTGTCTGCAGTGATTTTGGAGATGAAGAAAGTAAAATCCCCCACTGTTTCCATCTTTTCTCTGTCTATTTGCCATGAAGCTATGGGACCAGATGCCATAATCTTAGTTTTTTGAATGTTGAGTGCTAAGCCAGCTTTTTCACTCTCCTCTTTACCTTTCATCAAGAAGCTCTTTAGTTCCTCTTTGCTTTCTTCCATTAAGGTGGTGTCATCTGCCTATCTGAAGTTATTGATATTTCTCCTGGAAATTTTGATTCCAGCTTGTGATTCATCTAGCCTGGCATTTCACATGATACACTCTGCATGTAAGTTAATTAAGCAGGGTGACAGTATACAGCCTTGACATACTCCTTTCCCAATTTTGAGACAGTCCATTGTTCTATGTCTAGTTGTAACTATGCTTCTTGCCTTGCATACAGGTTTCTTTGGAGGCAGGTAAGCTGATCTGGTATTCCCATCTCTTTCAGAATTTTCCAGTTTATTGTGATACACGCAGTCAAAGGCTTTGACATTGTCAATGAAGCAGATGTTTTTCTGGAATTCTCTTGCTTTTTCTGTGATCCAGCAGTTGTTGGCAATTTGATCTCTGGTTTCTCTGCCTTTTTAAAATCCGACTTGTACCTCTGGAAGTTCTCAGTCCACACACAGTTGAAGCCTAGCTTGAAGGACTTTGAGCATTACCTTCAATTCAAGTCCTTTGTGTGTGATCTGTCACATAAATTCTGTCCATCTCTTTGCAACCCCATGGATTACAGCCCACCAGACTCCCCTGTCCATGGAATTTTCCAGGCAAAAATACTGGAGTGGGTTACCATTTTCTTCTCCAGGNACAGTTGAAGCCTAGCTTGAAGGACTTTGAGCATTACCTTCAATTCAAGTCCTTTGTGTGTGGTCTGTCACATAAATTCTGTCCATCTCTTTGCAACCCCATGGATTACAGCCCACCAGACTCCCCTGTCCATGGAATTTTCCAGGCAAAAATACTGGAGTGGGTTACCATTTTCTTCTCCAGGGGATCTTCTCGACTGAGGGATCAAACCTGCATTTCCTGCATCAGCAGGTGGGTTCTTTACCATACCACTTCACACCTTTTAATTACATTGTTTTTTTTTTGTTGTTGTCAAGTTGCAGCAAATTTGTTTTGATTTGTCCTTAATACTTTCTGGGATATTAACTCCCTGTTAGATAAATGAGTTTCAAACCTTTTCTTTTGTTTCTGTATTGTCTTATAATCTTTTGATATGTCCTTTGATGCACTAATGCTTTAAAGTATGAATAAGTTTTATTTATCTTTGTTGCTTGTGCTTTTGTGTCAGATGAGAAATTAGCAAATCCAGTGTCCTGAAGTTTTTCCTATATATTTTTTTCAAAGAATTTTATACTTTAACTCTTAGGAAATCTTTTTGAGTTAATTTTTGGGTATGGTATAAGATAATGAAGCAGTTTTATTCTTTTGCATGTGGGTATGCAGTTTTTCCAGAGAAGGCAATGGTACCCCACTCTAGTACTCTTGCCTGGAAAATCCCATGGATGGAGGAGCCAGGTGGGCTACAGTCCATGGGGTCGCTAAGAGTCAGGCATGACTGAGCAACTTCACTTTCACTTTTTACTTTGATGCATTGGAGAAGAAAATGGCAACCCACTCCAGTGTTCTTGCCTGGAGAATCCCAGGAACAGAGGAGCCTAGTGGGCTGCCATCTATGGGATCGCACAGAGTTGGACATGACTGAAGCGACTTAACAGCAGCAGCAGCATGCAGTTTTTCAACACCATTTGTTGAAAAGACTGTTCTTTGTGGAATAGTCTTGATAACCCCTGTTGAAAATCATTTGCCCATATATGTGAGGGTTTATTTCTGGGCTTTCTGTTCTGTTCCTTTGGTCTCTGTGTCTGTCTTTATGCCAGTAACACACTGTTTTGATTACTGTAGCTTTGTAATAATGAAATCAGGAAGTGTGAGTCATCCAATGTTAATCTTTTTCTACATTGATTTGGTGATTTGGAGTCTATTGAGATTCTACATGAATTTTAAGATGAATATTTCTATTTTTACAACAGATGTCATTGAGATTTTGAATCTGTAGGTGTTTTTAGTTGTGACATGTTAACATTGTCTTCCAATCTATGAATACAAGCTATTTTTCTATTTACTTGTATCTTTAATTTCTTTCCACATTATTTTGTACTTTTCACTGTGTCTTTTGCTTCCCTGATTAAACTTATTCTTTTTGATTCTATTATAAATGGAATTGTTTTAATTTCTTTGTAAATGGAAACTCAGTTGAGATTTTTGAGTTGATTTTATCTTGTGCAACTTTGAATTTGCTTATAAGTTCTAACTCTGTGTGTGTGTGTGAAATTGTTAGGATTTTGTACATGTAAGACCACTTTATCTTAAAACAGAGGCAATTCAATTTCATCATTTCTACTTTGGATACCTTTTTTTTCCTTTTTCTTGCCTAATTTCTCTGGGTAGAATTCCCAGTACTATGTTGAATAAAGGTGATTTAAGTTTGCATCCTTTATTCTGATCATAGAGGAAAAGCTTTTCAGCTTTTCCTTGAGTATGCTATCTGTAGTTTGTTCATATGTGACCTTTATTATTCTGAGTTAGTTTCCTTCTGTTTATAATTTTTGAGTATTTTTTATTAGGGAAATGTGTTAAAATTTTCAAATGCTTTTTCTTCCTCTGTTGAAATGATCAGATGTTATTTTTTCCTTTCATTTTGTTAATGAGGTGTATTACGTTGATCTGTTTTCATATGTTTGAACCACTTTTCCATTCCTTATCCCAGTGGGGATAAGTCCTACTGGGTAATGGTGAATAATCCTTTTAATATGGTGTTGAATTTTGTTTGCTCTTATTTTTGAGGATTTTTGCATCAGTGTTCATAAAGGATATTGGTTTGTAGTTTTGTTTTTTTTTCTTGTAGTAGTTTTGTCTGGTTTTGGTATCAGTAACACTGTCCTTAAGATGCCTTAGTTTCCTTTCAGGAAGACGTTGAGAAAAATGTGTGTTTCTTCTTTAAATGTTTAAATGTGTGGTAGAATTCACTTGTGAAACCATCTGATCATGGGCTTTTACTTCTTAGGCGATTTTTGATTAGTGATTCACTCTCTATATTAGTTACAGATCTATCTAGATTTTCTATTTCTTCAAAACTCAGTGTTGATTGGTCTGTGTTTCTAGGAATTTGTTCACGTTAGTTATCCGATTTGTTGGCATAAAATCCCTTTTATTTTGGTAGTGATGTCCCCACTTTCATTTCTGATTTTAGTTGATTCTCTCTTCAATCTTACTAAAAATTCTTCAGTTTTGTTCATCTTTTTGAAGAACCAACTCTTGTTGATTTTCTGTTATTTTTAAATTCTCTATTTGATTTCTCTCTGATCTGTATTTCTTTACTTCAGCTAACTTTTGGGTTAGTTTGCTCCTTTTTTAGTTCTTTAAGATATAAAGTTGTGTTGTTCATCTTTCTTTTTCAGTATAAATGTTTATAGCTATAAATTTCCCTCAGTATAGTTATTATTTTATGCTATGAATTTTGTATGTTCTATCTTGATTTTCAGTTGTCTCGATATATTTGTTTCCTTGTGACTTCTTCGACTTGTTATTTAACAGTAAATTTGTTAATTTATACATATTCATAATTTTACATTTTTCATTCTGCTCTTGATTTCTAGTTTAATTCTATTGTGATTTGAAAAGATACTTTCTGTGATTTCAATCTTTAAAAAAATTTTGACTCCTGTGTTATGACCTAAAATTTGGTCTGTCCTGGAAAATGTTCTTTGTACATGTATGAACAATGTGTATTCTGCTGTTGATGGAGGAGTATTCTCTTTATGTTTGTTGATAGTATTGTTTTCATCTCCTATTTCTTTATTGATCTTTCCTCCGGCTCTTCTGTCAATTATTGAAAGTGGGGTAGGTTTTGAAGTCTCATGTTAACTGTAGAGTGAATTTTTTCCTCAGTTCTATGAATATTTCATTTATTTTTGAGCTCTGATATTTGGTGTGTATACGTTTCTGGTTATTATATCCTCTTGATGAAGTTACCTTTTATTGTACAGTGTCTTTTGTGTAATTACAGATTTTGACCTACCAGTCTGGTTTGAGTGATATTATTATAGCCATTTCTGCTTTCTTCTGGGTATTATTGGCATGGAATCTTTCACTTTCAAACTCTTTGTGTCCTTAGATCTAAAGTAAGTCTCTTGCAGAAAGCATATAGTTTGATCTGTTTTTTAAAAAATCCATTCTATCAGTTTATATCTTTGTGAAGTTTAAACCATTATGTTTGAAATAAATACTGATAAACAGTTTAATTTTGTAATTTTGTTACTGTGTGTTTTACAGCTTTTTTGTCCCTTTTTCCTCCTCCTTTTGGCC
This sequence comes from Neotragus moschatus, assembly GCA_006410615.1. Classification (NCBI taxonomy): domain Eukaryota; kingdom Metazoa; phylum Chordata; class Mammalia; order Artiodactyla; family Bovidae; genus Neotragus; species Neotragus moschatus. The sequence continues at coordinate 176,965 of SJYA01001189.1, forward strand.
TTTGTTTTGTTTAGTTGATTTTCTTGTTTTGACATGTTTTGATGCCCTTCTCTTTTCCAGATATGCATCTTCTGTAGGTAATTTTTTATTAGTTATTTTCATGGAGATTACCTGTAACATTGTAAAGTTGACGATCTTTTTAAAATTGACATCAGCTTAATTTAATTGTGTACAAAAACTACTATTTACAGCTCAACCCCCTCCATTTTGTCATTGATGTCAGAAATTATATCCTTATTGTATATTTTGTACCCATTATCATAGATTTATAATTATTTTCATGCATTTGTCTTTTAAATCCTGTAGGAAATAAATAAAAGGTGGAGTTAGAATGAAAAATCATAGTAATAGTTGATTTTATCTGTTGAGTTAGACTGGGCTATTTATCTGATTTAGCTCTAAATAGTTTTAGACTATAGCTAGCTAGCCCTTTCACCTTTTCTTTCCACCCGTAATTTTTCTCCCTTGCAAACATTCAAACGTCGGCTACAGATCTACTTAAAAATTTAAAGAAAGACACATCTAACAACTACCAGACAGTACAGTCTAAGGGGAATTGTTACTAGAGAGGCAACAAGAGAATGTTCATATAGTAGTGGTCAAGGTTTTGTGCTTGAAGTATGAGTGGAAGGGATAGTAGGAAGTAGTGATAGCTTGGTCTCTTTTGCATATGCTGTGTTATGGCTCTTTTTCATACTGTTTTACTGTTGTGGCCATGTGAAGGGAAGAGACTTAAAAGAAACTTGTGTAGTTTTTTTTTTTTTTTTTTTTCTGCCTTTCAAATTATAATGATTCTATTCTCTAGGAAACATTGTACAGTTTACTAACTCTCATTCTTTTATACTTCCTTAATTAAAAATATCAAACTGGGACTCTGAGAGTCTTAAAGTAGAGGATTACCAGGATTTGGTTTGAGAGAGAAGGAAAGAAGACCATTCTATACATTTTGCTATTTTGTATAATCAGGCATTAGGTGTAGGTTAATTTTAGATGCAAGGCTTACATTCTTTGCGTTCCTTTCCAGATGTTCTCCTGCCTATTTGCTACTGTCTGATATTTCTTTTAAAGTTTGTCAGTACGTGAGAAAAGTCAAAGATGCATGTGATTTCCTGTTGTAAATGTGATTATGAATAAAGTTTTCTTCCAGCATTTTACTTAAGTGTGCTAGAATCTAGGATGTTACAGGGTACCAAAAAAGATGATATTACTGACAGAAAAAATGGCTAACATCCCTTGCTTCAGGTTTCTCTATAAATATATGATTAGGGAGAATTTATGTCCTGTAATGTAGGGAATTGGAGAAGGCAATGGCACCCTACTCCAGTGTTCTTGCCTGGAGAATCCCAGGGATGGGAGAGCCTGGTGGGCTGCCATCTATGGGGTCGCACAGAGTTGGACACGACTGAAGTGACGTAGCAGCAGGAGCAGCAATGTAGGGAATATGTATAGCATAGCAGGAATTAAAGTCGCTGATTAAAATGTCTTTATATAGATAATGGAATCAACAATATGTGAAAGATTAGTTCAGTGTGACACTAAGCAGACTGTTAAGAGCCAGATAGCAAATATTTTAAGCTGGAAGTTGTATCGTCTGTCACAAGTACTAAACTATGGTGTTTTAGCATGAAAGCAACTGTAAACAGCACAGAATTAATATGTATAGCTGTATTCCAGAATACTTTATTTACAAAAATAAGCAGCATGCTGGATTAATCCATGGACATATTTTGCCAAACTGTGGTTCAGTGCATTACATAACCAACAAAAGGGAAAATCCTCCAGGAAAGCTCTTTGTACTTGTATCCTTATGATACTAAAATAGCTATAAGTTAGGACCAGAGATGTGTGCCTAAAATAATCACAGGCAGTAACTATAATGATTTAGAAACATGAAATCTAAGAAGCATTTGATTTTAGTTTTGTAATGTGGGCAGTATAAAGTGGATATGACATTACATAAAATCCTAGAACTCTACAAGTATCAGGGAACTTTCTTTGAAGTTTGAACTTAAAAAGTTTAAGGCAAATGAAAGGAAATCCTTTTATTATTTGGTGGGTAGTATTTTGGCACCTGTCATCTTCACGTTGTTCAGCTGCCTTACTAAAAGAAATTGAAAATAAATTTAAGTACACTAATGAGATGGATCCATAATGTGTACCTGTTAAATTAGGATGTATTGGATTAGTTAAAAATACTTAGGCTATTAGAGATAAATGAAAGCTATAATTTTCTCAAAGAATTCAGATATATTTTNAGTATTTTGGCACCTGTCATCTTCACGTTGTTCAGCTGCCTTGCTAAAAGAAATTGAAAATAAATTTAAGTACACTAATGAGATGGATCCATAATGTGTACCTGTTAAATTAGGATGTATTGGATTAGTTAAAAATACTTAGGCTATTAGAGATAAATGAAAGCTATAATTTTCTCAAAGAATTCAGATATATTTTTAGCAGTCATTGTGTTTGACTGACAAGTAAGTTTTAAAAAATGAGTGATAAAAATTGTGAATGAAAATTTATTCTGTCTTTGACATCAGTCTCTTTTTAATATATTCTTTCTAAAGATTTTTTTCGTATTGCAGCAGTTTCAGAGTCACAGAAAAGTTGATAGGAAGCTCCAGAGATTGTCTTTACACCCCTTGTATCCACTCATGCATGAAAATGAAAAATGCTTAGTTGTTTCTCTTTCTTTGCGACCCCATAGACTAGTCCATGGAATTCTCTTGGCCAGAATACTGGAGTGGGTAGCTGTTCCCTTCTCCAGGGGATCATCCAACTCAGGAATTGAACCAGCGTCTCCTGCATTGCAGGTGGATTCTTCACCAGCTCAACTACCAGCGAAGCCTAGGACTACTGGAGTGGGAAGGCCTATCCCTTCTCCAGTGGATCTTCCCAATCCAGGAATCAAACCAGGGTCTCCTGCATTGCAGGCAGATTCTTTACCAACTGAGCCATCCACGCATAGCCTTCCCCTTTAACAACATCCCTCACCAAGTGGCACACTTAGATTTACATTAACAGATCAAACTTACATTGACACGTCATAATTACCCAAAGTCTGTTCAGTTCAGTCACTCAGTCATGTCCGACTCTTTGCAACCCCATGAATCACAGCACGCCAGGCCTGCCTGTCCATCACCAACTCCCGGAGTTCACCCAAACCCACATGCATCGAGTCGGTGATTCCATCCAGCCATCTCATCCTCTGTCGTCCCCTTCTCCTCCTGCCCCCCAATCCCTCCCAGCATCAGAGTCTTTTCCAGTGAGTCAGCTCTTCGCATGAGGTGGCCAAAGTACTGGAGCTTCAGCTTTAGCATCAGTCCTTCCAATGAACACCCAGGACTGATCTCCTTTAGAATGGACTGGTTGGATCTCCTTACAGTCCAAAGGACTCTCAAGTGTCTTCTCCCAACACCACATTTCAAAAGCACTCAGCTTTCTTCACAGTCCAACTCACATCCATACATGACCACTGGAAAAACCATAGCCTTGACTAGATGGACCTTTGTTGGCAAAGTCTGTAGTTTACATTATATTTCACTCTTGATGTTGTACATTGAATGGGTTTGAACAAATGCATGACATGCATCCATCATTATGGTATCATATAGACTTTATCTTATAGAGTATTTTCACTGGTTTAAAAATATTCTGTTTTATCCCTCCTCTTATCACACAAGCCCTAGCAAGCACTGATCTTTTTACTGTGTCCATAGTTTTGCCTTTTCCAGAATGTCATATAGATGGAATTATAGAGGAGAAAGACTTTTCAGGTTGGCATCTTTCACTTAGTAATATGCATTTGAGGTTCCTCCCTATCATTTCATGACTTGATAGCTCAATTTTTTAAGGTTGAATAATATTCCATTAGCTGATGTATCACAGATTGTTTATCCATTACCTTCTGCAGGACATCTTGGTTGCTTCCAAGTTTAGCTATGAAATTTTTGTGAATAAACTTGATTCATATAAATTTATGGGCAAAGATGTTATAGACATCCATGGATTTCTTGATAAATTTATGGATAAATCCCCATAGGATTTATGGGGACATAACTTTAAATTCCTTTGGGTAAATATCAAGGAGCTGTTATAGACATCTATGGATTTATGGATAAATTTATGGATAAATCCCAGAGGATTTATTGGGACGTAACTTTAAATTCCCTTGGGGTAAATATCAAGGAGCAAAATTGCTGGATCATATGGTAAGAGTATCTTTAGTTTTTTGAGAAGCTTTCAGACTCTCTTCTAAGTGGCTATACCCTTTTGCATTGCTGTCAGCAGTGATTGTGAGTTCCTGCTGCTCCACATCCTTGCCATTATTTAGTTTTGTCAGTATTCCTGATTTTGGTTGTTATAGTAGGTGTATAGTAGTGTCTCAGTAATTCTTAATTTGATTTGTATTTCTCTGATAGTATAATGTGAAACATCTTTGCTTATTTGTTGTCTGTGTGTCTTCTTTGATGAGGTGTCTTAAGATCTTTGGCCTGTTTTTCAACTACATTGCCTTCTTATTGAGTATTATACACTTCTTGAACTTTTTGGATAGTGTTCCTTTATGAGATCGATCTTTTTTTTTTTTTATGAGATCTTTCTTTTGCAAATATTTTCTTCCACTTGGTAGCTTGTCTTATAATTCTCTTGGAATTGTCTTTTGTAGAGCAGAAGCTTAAAAAAAATGTTTTTTTAATTCATTACTCTTTGTTTTGGCTGTGCCATATAGGATCTTAGTTCCCTGAACAGGGATCAAACCCTTGCTCCCTGCAGTAGAACCAGGAATTGTCAGGGAGGTTCCAGAAGTTTTTTAATTTTAACCAAATCCAGTTTATCAATTAGTTCTTTCATGAATTGTGCCTTTGTATTGTATATCAAGTGATATCTAAAAAGTATCTGAAAAGGTCATCTAAGTTCTCCTTGATTTATCTTTGTGGAGCTTTATAGTATTGGGTTTTAAATTTAGGACTGTGGTCCACTTTCAGTTGGCTTTTGTGAAAGGTATAAAGCCTATGTCTAAATTAATGTTTTTGCATGTCAATATTCATTTATTCAGCGCCATTTCTTGAAGAGAATGTGTTTGCTCCGTTATTTGTTTTTGCGCTTTTGTCAGATTCAGACTATTTGTGGAGGTCTGTTTTGCACTCTCTATTCTGTTCCGTTGATCTGTTTGTCTATTGTTTTGACAGTAGCACACTGTTTTGCTTACTGTAGCTTTAGAGTAAGTCTTGAATCAGGGAATGTCAATCCTCCAACATTGCTCTTCTTCAGTATTATGTTGACTAATATGTTCTGGGTCTTTTGCCTCTCCATATAAATTTTAAAATCAATTTGTCCATATCCATTAAATAACTTCATGGGATATTGATTGTGATTGCGTTGAATCTATAGCTCAGTTGGGGATTAACTGACATCTTGACAGTATTGATTTTTCCTACCCTTGAATGTGGAATATCTCTTCATTTATTTATTTAGCTTATTATCAGAATTTTACAGTTTTCCTTCTATGAATTTTGTATTTATTTTATTAGATTTATGCCTAAGTATTACTTTCTTTGGATGCTAATATGCTGCTGCTGCTGCTGCTAAGTCACTTCAGTTGTGTCCGACTCTGTGCGACCCCATAGACGGCAGCCCACCAGGCTCCCCCGTCCCTGGGATTCTCCAGGCAAGAACACTGGAGTGGGNACATCTGGAAGTTCACAGTTCACATATTGCTGAAGCCTGGCCTGGAGAATTTTGAGCATTACTTTACTAACATGTGAGATGATTGCAATTGTGCGGCAGTTTGAGCATTCTTTGGCATTGCCTTTCTTTGGGATTGGAATAAAAACTATAGTGTTAAATTCTGTGAGTGTACTATCCTTTGCTTAATGTAATTCTCTTATCAGTGCTTTCAACTTTCTTATACATATATTTGAGTATTTTTTTTATCCACTGGATACATTTCTGGAAATGGTATTGTTGAGTAAAATGTGAATTTTATATTTTAATGAATTTTGCCAAATTTGTTTTTTGATTACGAGTGTTTTGTCCCATCAGTGTTAAATATTGTTTCTCAGTTCTCATTAGTCTTGAGTATAAACAAATGTGACAGTTTTAGTGTAGTCAATAAAGCAGAAGTAGATCTTTTCTTTTGGAATTCCCTTGCCTTTTCTATGATCCAGCATATATTGGCAATTTGATCTCTGGTTCCTGTTCCTTAGCTCAAACTCATGTCCATTGAGTCAGTGATACCATCCATCCATCTCATCCTCTGTTGCCCCATCTTCTCTTGCCCTCAGTCTTTACCAGCATCAGGGGCTTTTCCAGTGAATTGACACTTTGCATCAGGTGGCCAGAATATTGAAACTTCAGTTCAAGCATCAGTCCTTCCAGTGAATGTTCAAGGTTGATTTCCTTTAAAATTGACTGGTTTGATCTCCTTGTCCATGAGATTCTCAAGAGTCTTCTCCAGTACCATAGTTCAAAAGCATCAACTCTTTGGCACTCAACCTTTATGGTCCAACTCTCATATCGATACATGAGTGCTGGAAAAATCATAGCTTTGACTATATGGACATTTGTCAGTAAATTGATGTCTCTGCTTTTTAATATGCTGTCTAGGTTTGTCATAGCTTTTCTTCCAAAGAGCAAGCTTCTTTTAATTTCATGACTGCAGTCACCTTCCGCAGATATTTTGGAGCCAAAGAAAATGAAATCTGTCACTGTTTCCACTTTTTCCCCATCTTTTTGCCATGAAATGATGGGAATGATGTCATGATCTTTGTTTTTTAAATGTTGAGTTTTAAGCCAACTTTTTCACTCTCCTCTTTCATTCATCAAAAGGCTCTTTAGTTCCTCTTTGCTTTCATTGTGGTGTCCGTCATATCTGAGGTTGTTGATAGTTCTCCTGGCAATCTTGATTTAACCTTGTGAATCATCCAGCCCCGCATTTTGGATGATGTACTTGCATATAAATTAAATAAGCGGAGTGACAATATATAGCCTTGATGTACTCCTTTCCCAATTTTGAAAGAGTCTGTTGTTCCATTTCTGGTTCTCACTATTGCTTCTTGTCCTGCATACAGGTTTCTCAGGAGGCAGGTAAGGTGGTTTGGTATTCCCATCTTTTTAAGAATTTTCCNATGTACTTGCATATAAATTAAATAAGCGGAGTGACAATATATAGCCTTGATGTACTCCTTTCCCAATTTTGAAAGAGTCTGTTGTTCCATTTCTGGTTCTCACTATTGCTTCTTGTCCTGCATACAGGTTTCTCAGGAGGCAGGTAAGGTGGTTTGGTATTCCCATCTTTTTAAGAATTTTCCACAGTTTGTTGTGATCCACATAGATAAAGGCTTTAGCATAATCAATGCAGCAGAAGTAGACTTTTTTTGGAATTCTCTTGCTGTTTCTGTGGTCCACTGGATGTTGGCCATTTGATCTCTGGGTCCTCTGCCTTTTCTAAACCCAGGTTTACCTCTTTTGTTACAGTTTTTTAAGTCTTTTGTTGGAAATTACCACCTCTGTTGTGATTACTGTTTTCATAGAGTCTCTTTTTTTCAGTCCTTTCACTTTTCTATTTGTGTATTTGGATCTAATAGGAATCTCTAGTAGACAGCATGGTGACAGGAGATGGTGAGGGAGATGGAATCCTGGCATACTGCAGTCCATGTCCATGGGGTCACAAACAGTCAGACACATTGAGTGACTGAGTAACAACAAAGTAGATAGCATGTAGTTGGATCTAGTTTTCTTTCATCCATTTTGTCAGTTTGTTCCTTTTGATTGGATGGTTCCATCCATTGATATTTAAAGCCATTGCTTGAAGAAAGAAATGGTAACCTGCTCTAGTATTCTTGCTTGGGAAATCCTATGGACAAAGGAGCTCAGTGGACTGTAGTCCATAGGGTTGTCAAAAGAGGTGGACATAACTTAGCAACTGAACCACCACCACTACCACCATGTATTTTCAGCCATGAAATGGCTATGCTAAATACTGGACTAAATCTGGTCAGTGCGTTCTGTCACTCAGTCATGTCTCACTCTTTGCAACCCCATGGACTGCAGAACGCCAGGCTTCTCTGTCCATCACCAACTTCCAAGCTTGCTCAAACTCATGTTCCTGTTAACCTTCCCAAAAGTGTCATGGAGATTTACAGGTTTCTGGATTAATTGGGTAAGATGTTTTTACCGTGCCATTTCGTGTCTGCCTGAACTGAGGAGGATGCAGAAGAATGTGGCATTTGTACTTTTTTTTACCCCCTGATGCTTCCATGTTATAAGTAACGCTACAAGTGTGGTTTGGTTATTGTTCTTTTGTGCCTTTTGTTTTAATGAGCTTTTTTAATGGTTTTTTAGTCCACTACCCATTTTCAGTTGATCCAAATAAAACTTAAAGGTAATGTTTTTGCCTTTTTTTTTAACATGAAGAGAAAATCAGAGTAGTGAAATGTAAATCTATTTCATTCCTCTTCACTTCTTGTTTGTCCTCACTAATCATTATTTTTTTAGTCTAAAAGTCCAAAATATTTGTTACTTTTACTTTGTATTTTATTCCTGTGACTCATTGAAATGCTCTTGTTTTAAGTAATAAAACCAATATAATCTCATATAAACTTGAAGAAGTAGATTTTACAAGTTATATATAGCATGATCCTAAAATAAGGGATTTTGTATTTTCATCTGCTTTTTTTCTAATATCTCTTGTTGATTGATATTTGATTTTCTCTTGTGTTTGCCATTATTGAATTATGTCAGATGTTCATTTGATGATTATGCTCTGCCTATAGTGAAACAAATTGAGTTAAACAGATGCAAGTCTTATCCTTTAGGAATTTTGCAGTTCAGTAAGAATACAGAGATAAAGATGAGGACAGAGACACCTGTACAGATACCAAATACATAAGTAAAATACTAAGCTTTAAAGTCATTACTAATTAGGAAATTTTTTCTTTTAACATTCTGAATTTATAAAACTGTGTTTTGAATTAATACCAATTTAACTACAAAGCAGCCAGAAACTGTTGTACAGCTTTGTACTCCCTGTGGTGTTGTCACAAGTTCCATGTTATACATTGTGTATTCAGTAGTGTCATTACAATTATTCTTATGGTTTTCTTTTAAGTGTATGGGAAATAAAAAAGGTGACTTTGAACTAAGAATACAACATCTCCTTATTTATTTACCCATGTAATTATATGTACTGGAGATTTCTTCTTCTTTATATAGCTTTGAGTTACTATCTAGTATTCTTTTCCTTACCTAAAGGGCTCTGGTAAGGATTTCTTATTGGGCAAGTATAGTGGCGATACACTCCTTATGTTGTTGTCATTTGTCTGGAAATATCTTAATTTCTCTCTCATTTTGAAGGATAGTTTTGCCAGACACATAATCCTTGGTGTCAAATATGACTTTCCATTACCTTTTGACCTTCATGGTTTCTGGTTTATTGAGAGTCTTAGCATAGGCAGATCACTTCTCTTATTGCTTGCAAGTTTCTTCCTTTGTCTTTCAACTGTTCAATGATAATATGTTTTGGAGTGGATGTATTTGAATATGTGTTACTTTCAGTTATAGATTTTTTAGGTTCATGAATGTGCTTTGCTCAGTTGCCCAGTTGTGTTTAACTCTTTGCGGCTCCATGAACTGTAGCCTACCAGGCTCCTCTGTCCCAGTTTTTCATCATATTTGGACACATTTTTGGTAATTATTTTTTCAGATATGCTTTCTTGCCCTCTCTTCGTCTTGTTTCTTGCTGGTGTTCTCATAATGCATATATCACCTTACTTTATGGTATCTCACAGGCCCCTTAGGTTGTGTTCATTTTTCTTTTTCCTTTTTTTTTTTTAATAATAATTTTGACTGATGTGTGTACATGTTTACTGCTAGCTCAACTCTGCTTTTGAAATTCTCTAATGTATTTTTTCTTTCAGTTATTGTAGTTTTCAGGTCCGGAACTTGTTTGGTTTCTTTTTATAATTTCTATCTCTTTATTGGTACTTTGCATTTGTTGTAACATTCACCTAGTTTCCTTTATCTCTTTCTCAACAGCTCTTTTTAGCTCTCTGAGAACATTTTAGACAATTTATGTAATTTTTTTTTTCTCAGTAAATCTGATGCCTTTGCTTCTGCTTGAACTATGTCTGCTTTTTCCTCTGTGCATAGGCCACACTTTGTTTCTTTGCATCTGTTCTCCTGCTGTTGTAACTAGATAGGGGAATTATGAGGAATTTATAGATCTATATATTCATTAACATAGATTTAAAAATATTAATACTTAGCAAATATTACAGTCAAATAGTATGATATTTTAAAAAGATTAGACACTATGATACTTTAAAACACCCAGGAAAGCATTTATCCCATGAAAGCAAAAATAGTTCAAAAATAGTTCACCAATCAGTGTTTATTGAAATACTTTATCACTTTATTGAATAAAGGATAAAAAATGTATGATTATTTCAGTAGACAAGGAAAAAGCATTGATAAGATCCAACAGCCATTCATGATATCAAACTAAGAATATAAGGGAATCAATTTAGGAAACTAATATAATGTTTAATTTGAAAAAGACTGACTGCTTCCCCTGTAATATCAAGAATAGTGCAGGAATGATGGCTTTTCTTACTACTTCTATTCAAATTCATACTGAAGATTCTCGCTTCTGCAGTAACGTAAGAGAAATAATGACAGAATAGAAAGGGAAAAGTAAAACTGTTTCCTGATGATATGACCATTTATGCAAAAAGTCCTAAGGAATGTAGAAAAATACAACTAGCAATAGCGAATTTGTCACAGTTGCAGTCTATATCATCAGTGTAAATAGTAAGTTGTTTCTAAAAATCAAATTAAGAAAAATATTCTTTTCATAATAGCATTAAAAAATTAAATAATTAGGAAAAGTGTAGCAAAGGAATATAAGACTTGTGAATCTAAAACTATAGGACATTTCTGTAAAAAATTGATCATGACCTAAATAAGTGGAATGATACAGTTAAGAATTGGAGGACTGACCCTCTTAAAATGACAATTCTCTCAAAACCCTATAGATTTCTCACAGTCCCAATCTAAATACCAAATTTGTCTTTTGGAAGTTAGCAAGTTTATTATAATACACATATGGAAATACATGAACATATGTTGGCCAAAAAATTTGGATAAGAATAATGTTGGTGGGTTTCTAATATTTGATTTCAAGGCTTAGTTCATAGCTCCTTTATTCAGGAAAGTGTTATTTCAGCATAAGAATGGACATAAAGATAACTAAAGTAGAATAGAATTCAGAAATAAATTAACAATATGGNTTAGAAAGAAACAGGTTAAATAATATTTTACTTATAAAATCAGTCATAGAAGGTTAAAAGCAAGTAAATAAATCAATTTTAGGGAATGTGATCAAGGAAGTAGCACATAAGATGCTTCTAGGTAAGTATCTGGTACTGTTTTGGTTTTTGGCCTGGATGGAAGATTCAGGGGTATCTTTTATTATTATTTTCAAATGAATTATATATTTTTTGTATGCTCTACTTGGCTCAGGACAGTAGAAAAGTAATTTACTAAAATATCTTTAAAAAATTAAAAGTACAAGCTCCCTAACTACAGAGGCTTTAAATTTTGAGACCTTGGTTGTTTCCTGTGGATGCTATAGAGGTGGCTTCCTTTATTTAGTAAGATGTTAAGATATATCTAAGATTTCTTCCTACACAAAGTCTGTCAGCAAGGAAATGATTATAACAGTGTGAAATTTATATTTAGCCTTAAATTGTAAAAGCACTTCTTTAAATTTACATTTACAAATTTTCTACTTCAGACTGGAATTTTTCCAGTTAATTCAGATTTAGGGGTGTGTGTATTTGTTGTCACAGTTGTCCTAGAACTTACAATAAAAGTCTGTGTACCAGTTGAGAGTGAATTAATTTTTCTTCCAGGTTCAAAGATCCACTTCTTTGGGAACATCACAGATGTCACAGAAGAAATTTCCTCTTTTGGAAATTCCATATGTTGAAGATGGTAAAATGAAGCTACTTTAGAAAATTTTCCTTGTTATAAATTGATTATAAAAATAATTTTCATTTGGAGACCACATAAACAATTTCAGGCTATAGTAGATATGCATATTATCTAGAAAATTTCATTTAAAATTCCTTTTGCAGTGGGATTTTCTGGAGAGAGTAACATGGAAGCATATGCACTACCAGGTGTAAAATAGGTACCAAAAGGAATTTGCCGTATGACTCAGGGAACTCAAACTGGGGCTGTGTAACAATGTAGAGGGGTGGAAAGTGTGGGAGGTTAAAGACGAAGGGGACACATGTATACCTATGGCTGACTCATGTTGAGGTGTGGCTGAGGCCAACACAATATTGTGAAGAAATTTTCCTTCAATTAAAAATAAGCTTCGAGAAACAATTGAGTACCATAGTAACAAGGACCACTAATAAGTTTTAATCTTCTCTATCCTATTGTGATCTAAAAGAACCCATGAAAGTTCGTGTCTAATTTACAATCTGTTACTTAGTTTTTAGAGATCTTCATTATAGTAAATTTTTTTTAAAACTTTTCACATTTTCTTTTTACTTATTAAAGGCAAATAATCAAGCCTTAATATCTACATTCACCTATGAAGACTTGTAAATATTTTGTTATGAAATATAGGCTTTTTTGGCCTCATTAGAAAGAAAAATAAATGTGTTTTACTGTTTTTAAGAGTTTAAAAATTGCTAAATGTTAAATAACAGAAATTGCCATGTTGATCCTCAGTTTTCTAGAGAATGTTTACCTTTCTCTGTAGTGACCAGGCTTGGTGGGAAGGGGAAGGAAATATTGTTTGTGAGATCATCTATCCTAAAATTCAATTTTATATTTTTAGGGATATATCAGATGGTTTTAGTTTATCTTAAACCTTCTTTTAATAGTTTGACTGGATTTTGGACCCTTTAAAGTATGTTTTAAAAATTTATTATCATATGTATATGGCTATATAGTTGTACATATGTGAAACAGTGCTTAATCTTAGTTTCTCTGTTTAAGCTGCAGGGCCTGCCCCATGTTTTTAATGTTTCAGAGTTTGTAACTAAGTTCTGTTTTGCTCTCCAGATAGAGTGAGCATATTAGTATGTTCCTTTGAGTATTCATCATGTAGGTAGTAATTGGCCTTGGCATTTGCTATAAAATTTTCTTTGGCAGTTTTTAGATTATTGATTTTAAAGATGCCTATGCTAAAGATTGCATTTTGTAATTTTCCATACATTTTGTCATTAAGAATTTATTTTTGCAGCTATAATCTCTATATTCTTTTCTTTTTATTTTTCTGTTGCAGTTTTTTGAAAACTGACATTTCAGTTTTTTAAAGTAGTAGTGTGTTCATATTTATTTCAGATAAGTTATTAAAATTTTATTATTAAATCAGTCCTGTAGATTATTGACTTAAAAAATATTTTGTGGTATTTAGATTCAGATGAGGAGTTTTTTGATGCACCATGTAGTCCGTTGGAAGAGCCTCTTCAGTCTCCATCTAGAGTTAAAAGTCCTCAACCGAAAAAGCTTCAGAAACCAGATTACTTTAAAAATATGATTGAGTATAAAATAAGATTTGAAGTGCCAGAGGTATGCCTTATATGTACCATGGTAAAATTAATATGGCTTACTTAAATTTTGGTCATTTCTGCTATTCACAGATTATTTATATAGTCTTATTACTAATAGACATTGTTGTTTTAATCCTATTTAAGCTCAATCCAGATGTTACCTTGTGATTCTCCTTCCCCTTTGAAGATTAATTTCCTTAATAATTAAAGATTTGGCCGCCTTCACCTTCTGAGAGGGACCACGTCCTGCCTGTGGAAAGTTTAAATAAATTCTCTTTCACTTAAAAAAAAAGAATTAAGAGTTTACATGTATTATTACTATCAGTATATATTTATTGAAAATAATTTGCCTAGTGCATGTATTTTATATGTATAAGATCTCTCCTAAATTTAAATATATATCATTTATATCATATGTATACCTCATATATCTAAATATGGCCACCATCTGCATAAATTTTTTGTGTGTGTGTTAAATAATTTCTTTTTTCTTTCTTTTCTAGGTTTTGATTCAGTTCTGTCACCTTGTTGGAGACTGTGAACTACCTGTGGTAGAAATTAATGTCTTAGGATTGGGCACAGATATTGAGCTTAGAACATTTGATTTGAAAGCAAATGCCTTTTTGAAAGAGGTCTGCTTAAAATGTCCAGATTATTTTGGTAAGTATCTGTTTTTAAAAATAATTCTGTTCAGTTCAGTTGCTCAGTCGTGTCCGACTCCTTGCGACCCCATTGACTGCAGCACTCCAGGCCTCCCTGTCCATCGCCAACTCTTGAAATTTACTCAAACCCATGTCCATTGAGTTGGTGATGCTATCCAACCATCTTATCCTTTGTTGTCCCCTTCTCCCGCCTTTAGTCTTTCCCAGCATGAGGGTCTTTTCCAGTGAGTCAGTTCTTCGCATCAGGTGGCCAAAGTATTGGAGTTTCAGCTTCAACATCAGTCCTTCCAATGAGTATTCAAGACTGATTTTCTTTAGGATGGACTGGTTGGATCTCATTGCAGTTGAAGGGATTCTCAAGAGTCTTCTCCAACACCACAGTTCAAAAGCATCAGTTCTTTAGTGCTCAGCTTTCTTTATAGTCCAATTCTCACATCCATACATGACTCCTGGAAAAACCATAACTTTGACTAGACAGACTTTGTTGGCAAAGTAACAGACTTTTGTTGTCTCTGCTTTTTAATGTGCTGTCTAGGTTGGTCATAACTTTCCTTCCAAAGAGTAAGCATCTTTTAATTTCATGGCTGCAATCACCATCTGCAGTGATTTTGGAGCCCAGAAAAATAGTCTGTCACTATTTTCACTGTTTCTCCATCTGTTTGCCATGAAGTGATGGGACCAGATGCCGTGATCTTAGTTTTCTGAATGTTGAGCTTTTAGCCAATTTTTTCACTCTCCTCTTTCACTTTCATCAAGAGGCTTTTTAGCTCCTCTTCACTTTCTGCCATAAGGGTGGTGTCATCTGTGTATCTGAGGTTAATTAAAAAAAATTAATTTTACTATTTGATTAACTTCTAGATATAAATTCTCTAGACATTTGGGCAGTACATTTGATATTATCAAAGACGTATTACAAGTTAGTTTTCAACTTTTATACTTTGATCTAAAGATTAGGCTAGAGGGATATGAAGATAACTTTTCTCATTAAGAAAAATGGTTAAGTTTAGATCTACTTAATGAATACTAAAATACTGAAATAGTTTTCTATTGATATTACAACAGTTTACCACAAATTTATTAAATTTGTGTAACTGAGATGTCTGACAGAAGTCTCATCAGGCAAAAGTCGAGCTATTAACAGGACTTCTGTTTTGGAGGCTGTACGGGAAGATCTGTTTTCTTCTTCATTCAGCTGTTGGCAGGACATCAGTTTTATCCAGTTTGAGTCCATTTTCTTACTGCTTATAAGGTGTAGATTGGGCTTAGCTCCTACAGGCCAATCTGAATCATTGCAAATAATTTTTTGTATCCCAGAACCATTATGAGGTGTTAGATCCTTCTTATGTTGTAGTCTTGCTAACCTTTTCTTCCACTCTAAAAACTAAGGTCATTAAGATTGGGTGCATCTGGACAATCAGAGATAATTTCTCCTTAATCATGACCTTAATCACCTCTTAGTGTTACATTTACCATATCAGATAACATATTCTCAGATTTGAGGGAATAGAGCATGGACATTTCATTTAATTCCAAGTGTTTTTAACTCTTCCTTCAAGATTTCTTTTTTGAGTCATGTGTTATTTAGAAGTGTGTTGTTTATTTTCCAAATATTTTGGAATTTTCCAACTAGTTTTCTGTTACTGATTTCTGTTTTCATTCTCTTGTGGTCTGAAGGCAGACATTGTATGATTTCTGTTTTTAAAAGTTGCTAAGGTGTGTTCTGTGGCTCAGAATGTGGTTGATCTTGGTGAATATTCCATGTGCGCTTAAGAAGAATGAGTATTATGCTCTTGTTGGATGAAGTAGTCTCTAGACATCCATTACCTCCAGTTATTTGATGGTGTTACTGAGCTGAATTGTGTCCTTACTGATAGATATATATATTTTATATATATATTTTTCATTTCTGATAGAAGACTATGAAGGGTTCTAATAAGGTAGGGGTTCATCTGTTTCTCTTTGCATTATGATCATTTTTTCCTTTCTATTGTTCAATAAGTGCACCTTAAGGATTGTTGTATTCTCATGGAAAATTGACTGCTTTGTCGTTATTTAATGCCTTTCTTTATCCCTTACAACTTTTGCTTGCCTTGAAGTATGCTCTGTCTGAAAATTAACATAGCTATCCTTGCTTTCTTCTTTTTAGTGTTAGCATAATATAGTTTTCAACATCTGTTTACTTTAAAACTATATGTACTTTTGTATTTAAAGTGGGTTTTTAGCAGACAGTATATACTTGGGTCTTTTTTTTTAATTATTCATGTTGGAAATTGGTGTCTTCTTTAATTTTTAAAGTTAAAAAATATTTTTGGGGGGAGGGGGAGGTGGGCATGGCCTTGTGGCTTTTAGGATGTTAGTTCCCTGACCAGGGATCAAACCTGGGCCCTGGCAGTGAAAGTGTTGAGTCCTAACCACTGGACTGCCAGGAAATTCCCTTTTGATTGTTGTTGTTGTTGTTTTTAATGTTTATAAGTTATTTAAGTTTTAAATGGAAGCTATCCTGTGAAATCTTTCGAACTCATTTAGGAGTCCCCCCCACCCCACCACCCTGTGGTGAACTAAGATACTAAAATAAGGGAAATAAAAACTTAAGCTGAACTCTCTGTGGGAATAAGAAAGGTGAAGAATATGCTTATATACGTATCAAGGATTTGAGTGTGTCATCTTCTCTGGGAACTCATTCTCAGACAAAAGATATTGTTAACTGGTATAATGAAAATTCCCCTTTTCTGTGATTAAATGTGATCTCTGTATGTTGGGAAGCAGATTAAGTATTGTGGCCTGAAAACTTAGTTATTGGAAATGATTTACACATTTTTAGTTCCATACTCTACACTTGTTCTGTGGCCCTTCAGAACTTGCATCTGGTGAATTGTGTTATGATTATCTCTTCCTGAAAAAATTATCATACATGCAAGAAACAGAATTCTGCCTTATTATGCTTTTTACATCAAGAAAGTTTGCTCTGACAGTTGGAAAGAAAAGTGAGCCAACTTGATAGTGCTTTGCAGTAATCCAGAAGTATTACAGAAGTTGTTAATATTTGTTTTTTATAATTGTTTGTTTCCCTAAGAGCAAAGGGTAAGAAAACCCTTGCATACATAATACAGGATATACAACTAACAGTTCACCTATTTGTGTAATACATTTGCTTATGTTTTCTTAGAAAGAGTAGGAAGAAGCAAATACAGTATTTCTTACACAAAGTAAATAACCAGTAAATAGTTGCTCAGTGAATGAACAAATGTGTGAAAAAGTGGGGACTTTTTTAAGGATTGAAATGTGATTAGCATCTATGGTATAAGGCTAGCTTAGGTACTAATAAACTTAAATCTGGAGGGTTCTGTGGAAATACACTGTATTTTTTCCCTCATGAATAGTATGACTGGTTTGTACTCCTATCTTCCAGTATCTCATTATTGATTTCAAAGGCATAAGTAATTTGCTAATGATGGTTATAAAGACTTGACACAAAATACTCTTCTTCAGCAGTTTCCTTGATTATTTTCTTAGATTTTAAGCAGAAACAACAATATAATTTGTAAAGACTGATAATATGGTACTCGTTTATTTTAATCTAAACTAATACACAGAACAGCTTATTTCTCATCAACTATATGGAGTTTTTTGTTTATAATCATTTTTAGAGATTCTGACTATTCTGAAGTGATTCAGGACCAGAATCGCTTCATGTCCTGTCATTGTTCCTCATAAACATTGTTTTCTTTATCTGATTGCTACTTTTACTTAACTTCCTATCTAAGTTTAGAAAGGTAAGATAAGAATCTTTTGCAGTGTGGGATAAGAAAAGGGAATCGAGATGAAATTTCATTTGTAGATTTTAAAATAAAGGAAGAAAGACCACCTGATTTGAGTAATACAGAGATCAGAGTTCAGAACTGATACAGGAAATACTTCTTTTCCATTTCTATAATTGTTGATATTTCCTGCATTTATTTCCTATTAGTTTTTCTATGAAAGAATAATTTGAGAAATTATTTTTAGATGAAAACAAGAAACCAATTTATTTGATTACAACACTGGATAACACAATGGAAGATCTCTTAACACTCGAATATGTGAAGGTAAGTAGTTTGATTTATATACTTGCTATGGTAAGCAAGTGATGCTAGTGGTAAAGAACCTCCCTGCCAGTGCAGGAGACTTAAGAGATGTGGGTTTAATCCCTGAGTCAGGAAGATGGCCTGGAGGAGGCCATGGCAACCCCCTCTGGTGTTCTTGCCTGGAGAATCCCATGGACAGAGGAGCCTGGCGGGCTACCGTCCATGGGATCACAAAGAGTCAGATGCAACTGAAGCAATTTACCTCACATGCAAGCATGGTAAACATACTGCTGAGATATTTAAATCAAGTTTTATAAGTTCAGAAATATTCAGTTTAATCTCCATCCTGATGTGATCACTGTAACTCCTATAACTTTAAGATGTTTTATTTTGTCATCCTCTGTTAGATAAGTTGTGATTTATAAACACTTAAGGTATCAGGACAATAAGCATCCCACTCTAATAGAAATGACCTGCAGTTTGACTGTTCCCCCCCATCAGGGAATCTGCAGACTTTTTAATCTTGGTGAAATTTATTGTGGTATACTATAAAAGATGAAGCTTTAATTTGATTTCCCACGATATTCTGAAGTTACCTAATTTTCCTGCTGTCAGTGGGTCTGTTCCTTTTCTGTTGACTTGTGATAACCAAGTCATCATTTATTAAATATTTATGTGTACTGTCATCTACATATGATTTCGCCTTTGTTTTCATTGATATGTTTTTTGTAAGTACCACTTATTTTAATAATTATAGTACTTTATAGTAAGAATAATGTTCAGTAAGCATTATGTAACTTTTAAGATCATTTTTTACTATTGTTGTAGTTTTTAGTGTTTGTATTGTTTATGAATTAAACAACTTTTATATTATCAATATAAAAATGTTTCAGATCTAAATATGACACGGAATATTTGATACTTGGTGGACCATTCTGTCAAAATTTTGTTTTAACATTCAGGAAGATTTGGGAAGGACCTTACAGAGTTGTGGATGATTAAATGATTGTCCTCTACATGTGACAATATCTAAATTTCCACTCTTTTTTTGGTGGGAATTTTTTTCTTTCTTTAAATTTACTTTTTAGTTGGAAGAAAATTGCTTTACAATGTTGTGATGGTTTCTGTCATACAACACCACAGACCAGCCATAATTACAGATTTATCGCCTCCCTCTTGAGCCTACCTCACCTCCCCTCATCCCACCCCTCTCAGTCCTCACAGAATGCCTGGCTGGGGTCCCTGTGTTATATAGCAGCTTCACACCAGATGTCTGTTTTGCCCATGGCAGTGTGTGTATGTTTATGCTACTTTCTCCATTTGTCCCACTCCTCCCTTCCCGACTGTCTGCAAGTCCATTCTCCGTGTCTGCATGTCCATTCCTTCCCTGAAGAGAGATTGATTCATCAATATCATTTTTCTAGATTCCCATATGTATGCATTAATATATGATATTTGTTTTTTTTCTTTCTGACTTCACTCTGTATAACAGGCTCTAGGTTCATCCACCTCACTAGAACTGACTCAAATTCATTCTTTTTTATGACGAATATTTCATTATATGTATGTACCATATCTTCTTTATCTAAATTTCTACTCTTGGTAATAAGATAGTATGTAGCATTTATTGAATACTTGCTCTGTACTTACCAAGTGTCTTTTGTTCTGGTGAAGCAGTTGTTTAAGTAATTATATGTTTATACATAGCTCAAAAAATTGTATAAATGTGTATTAGGACCATTGTATAATTGTATGGGCAATTGTGTTCCTGTGATAATCTAACAGATTTGTATTTCTCACTTTGTGTAGGCTGAAAATAATTTACCCGCAACAATATTGAAGAATACTTATAACAGTGTTGTGCAACTGATAAAGGTATAAATGAATAATAATTTATTTTTTAGTTAGATACTGTATTTCTAAGCAAATGTATTATAAAAATTTTAACTGGAGCTGTAAGATCGTTGAGGATAAAAATTGACTATTATAAATTGTACCCTTTATACCACAAAGAACATAGAACAGGCAAACAAATATTTGTCGTGTTACTAAAATCAGTTTTGTTCTTTAGGTGAATTTTTCCTCTTTGGATATTCATTTACATACTGAAGCACTTCTGAATACAATAAATTATTTTAATAATATCCTTCCATATTTGGAGGAGAAACCAGCCCCAGTGCATGTTGTGGAGACTGAAGACAAAGGGGAGGTTATCAAAAAAATACGTATGTTTCTTTAAAATTCAACTTCAAATTTTTACCAAGTAGATCAATAAATTTTGGTTCTTGGCTTATTATTAACTTATGATATTGATTTCAGAATTCTATTGCCTAGATTAATATCTGGAAAGATTCATTATGTACCAAGTTAATTTTTAAAAAAATTAGTAAAGTGATTATTGCTAAAGAAAGTAGCTTTTATTTATCTAGTCATTCATTTTGGTTGACTCTCCATGGGATTCTCCAGGCAAGAACCTAGAGTGGGTTACCATGCCCTTCTCCAGGGAATCTTCCTGACCCAGGGATCAAATCTACATCTCTTCCATCTCCTGAACTGGCAGACAGGTTCTTGATCACTAGTGCCATCTGAAAATTATAAATTTAATATAGTTAGATTTCATGAATTTAAAACACTAATTCTGGGAAGGATTGAAGCGAGGAGGAGAAGGGGTTGACAGAGGATGAGATGATTGGATGGCATCACCAACTGAATGGACATTAGTTTGCACAGACTCCAGGAGATGGTGAAGGAAAGGGAAACCTGGCATGCTGTAGTTCATGGGGTCTCAAAGAGTCAAAAACGACTGAATAACTGAGCAACGAAATATTATTTTAGATTAGAAACATAGAACTAACAATTTCAATAATATGAGTGTATATTTTTAAACCAAGTGCTTATAAGTGCCACATTATTTTAATAATTATAGTACTTTATAGTAAGAATAATGTTTAGTAAGCATTATATAACTTTTAAGACCATTTTTTACTATTATTGTTGCAGTTTTTAGTGTTTGTATTGTTTATGAATTAAACAACTTTTATATTATCAATATAAAAATGTTTTATATTTAAATATAACACAGAATATTTGATACCTGGTGGACCATTCTGTCAAAATTTTGTTTTAACATTCAGGAAGATTTGGGAAGGACCTTACAGAGTTGTGGATGATTAAATGATTGTCCTCTACATGTGACAATATCTAAATTTCCATTCTTTTTTCTCTTTTTAAATTTATTTTTTAGTTGGAAGAAAATTGACTGCTATTTTTAAGCAGTCAAAAGTTACAAGTTGGATAATAACAAAAGTCACCTTGTTATCAGTAAATTGCCAAAGATTGATTTTACAGCTACAACTTAGTTTCAAATGTTATTCTCATCTGGAACTATTTTGTNTTCTTTTTTCTCTTTTTAAGTTTATTTTTTAGTTGGAAGAAAATTGACTGCTATTTTTAAGCAGTCAAAAGTTACAAGTTGGATAATAACAAAAGTCACCTTGTTATCAGTAAATTGCCAAAGATTGATTTTACAGCTACAACTTAGTTTCAAATGTTATTCTCATCTAGAACTATTTTGTTTTGTCTCTTTGTCTGTATTTGTTTGGCTTTGGTTTCATTGGATTTGATTGTTTTTTTAGAATTCATAACTTAGTAGGTGCTTGCTTTCAGTTTGCAAATCAGATGTTCCTTTAGTATTCGCATTATTGTTATGATTTCAGTTACTTTATAAGTGTAGTAAGATAACTACTAAAATTTTTGTCTTATGTTTTACAATATGAGTTTATTTTTGCAGCTTTANTCTCTCAGAACTTTCCACAGTTTATTGTGATCCACACAGTCAAAGGCCATGGCATAGCCAATAAAGCAGAAATAGATGTTTTTCTGGAACTCTCTTGCTGTTTTGATGATCCAAAAGACCTGTACTTTTTTCCCTCTATAATTTTATTTTAATGCATATTTAAGGTTAAAATTCAACTTAGAAAAAGGTACAAAATGAAGTTTCTCACTTGTATCTTCTTGTCCTACCCTCGTTTTTCCTTTCCTTTTTTGTTAACTTTGATTCCAGTGTATATCAATATTTATTCATTGTTCTATTGATATTTGGTTTCTGTTCATTTTATGAACATTGCTTCTGTAACTAGTCTTGTACATGTCTCCTGGTATATTCTTAGACATATCTCATGTAAATATTTCCAGAGAGTCATGTACTTCCAGGAGCAGTCAAAGAGAGATCTNTATCTTCTTGTTCTACCCTCGTTTTTCCTTTCCTTTTTTGTTAACTTTGATTCCAGTGTATATCAATATTTATTCATTGTTCTATTGATATTTGGTTTCTGTTCATTTTATGAACATTGCTTCTGTAACTAGTCTTGTACATGTCTCCTGGTATATTCTTAGACATATCTCATGTAAATATTTCCAGAGAGTCATGTACTTCCAGGAGCAGTCAAAGAGAGATCTGGTATTTTATTTCAATGCCAGTGCTTGAAACTGTCGTATTAAGTTTTTTGAAGATCTAGAGTATATAATGGAGAAGGCAATGGCACCCCACTCCAGTACTCTTGCCTGGAAAATCTCATGGATGGAGGAGCTGGTAGGCTGTAGTCCATGGGGTTGCTAAGAGTCGGACGTGACTGAGCGACTTCCCTTTCACTTTTCATTTTCATGCATTGGAGAAGGAAATGGCAACCCACTCCAGTGTTCTTGCCTGGAGAATCCCATGGATGGAGGAGCCTGGTGGGCTTCCGTCTGTGGGGTCGCGCAGAGTCGGACACGACTGAAGTGACTTAGCAGCAGCAGCAGCAGAGCATATAATATGGTGTTTCCTGTTTGTATTTTTCTTACAAGTAATCAAGTTGCATATTTTTCATATATTTATAGGCTATTTATACTTACTTTTCTATGAAATGTCTGTTAAACCCAGGTGCCAGCAAACTTTTTCTGTAAATAGCCAGATTTTAAGTCTTTTAGGCTTTGTGGGCCATGCAGTTTTTGTTAAAACTATTTAGCTCTGCTATTGTAATGTGAAAGTAGCCATAGGTAATGTGTCAATGAATGATTTGATTGTGTTACAATAAAATTTTATTTTATAGATAATAAAATGAAAATTTCATATAACTTGCATGTGTCACAAAATATTACTATTATTTAGATTATTTTTAACTACTTAAAGATATGAAAATCATTCTTGCCTAATTCTGCTGTTGGTAGTTTGCTGACCCCTGATTTGATTTACCAGTTTTGGGGGAAGGAATGTTAAATTTTTTCCTCATTGATTCGTAGGAAATCATTTAATATTTTCTGTATTATTCCTTGCTTAATTTATTTTTGTTTCAGATAATTACTCCCAGGTTGGTTTTGATGTCTTTTGAGAAACAAAAGTTGTTAATTTTAATGAAGTTGAATTTTATCCTTTTTTGGTTTGAGAGTTTTACATTTTCTAAATCAATCTGTTCTCTGAATTCATAAAGGTATTCCCCTACATCACCTTCTAAATGTTATATGATTTTGCCTTTCACTTACATCTTTCATCCTACTTGAAACTGATTTTGTTTTAATATGACTGAGGCTGGAATCCAGTTTCACTTTTTTTAACATTGGCTTTTTTCATAGCATCATTTATTTAAATAGATACCCTTTTCTTACCACGTACAGTTATTGTTCAGTTGCTAAGTCATGTTCTGTTCTGTGTGATCCCATGGACTGCAACATGCCAGACTTCTCTGCCTGGAGTTGCTCATACTCGTGTCAGTTTAGTTGATGATACTATTCAAGCATCTCATCCTCTCTCATCCTCTCCCCCTTCACCTTCAATCCCAGCATCGATGTCCTTTCCTATGAATTGGCTCTTTGCTTCACGTGGCCAGAGTATTGGAGCATCAGTTGTTCCAATAAATATTCAGGCTTAATTTCCTTTAGGATTGACTGGTTTGATCTCCTTGCTGTCCAAGGGACTCTAAATAATCTTTTCCAGCACCACAGTTCGAGAGCATTAATTCTTCGGTGCTCAGCCTTGTTTATGGTCCAACTCTCACATCCATACGTGGCCACTTCAAAAACCATGTCTTTAACTGTACGGACTTTTGTTAGCAGAGTGATATCTCTGCTTTTTAATACTCTGTCTAGGTTGTTCATTGCTTTTCTTCCAAGGAACAAGCATCTTTTCATTTCATGGCTGCAATCACCATCTGCATTGATTTTGGAGCCCAAGAAAATAAAATTGATAAGTTAAATTTCATCAGCGAGATTCAGGGATTTTTTTTCATTTTTTTTGTTTTGCGGGGCTTGGGGAGACAAGAATACTTCATAGATTGTGCTGAGTATCTTCAAAGGATGCACATAGTTTCTTGTTGTCTTTGTAATGTTAAAAACCATCATTTCATTAAGGGTTGCAAAATGGTAATACTCTGATTCAGAATGCTCAAATCATTTTCTTCTTTATTAAATGGGAGTCTTCTCCAGTCTTTCTGCTGACATCTCCAAAATTTTGGCTACTCACAAGTTTATTCCCCAGTAGATTCCTTAGGCAGGGCTCATAGTTGTAAGAATGATACTCCATGAACATTTATATGTTGCATTACATTTATATTTGCAGAGTACTCTGACTGGATTTTGATTCTTTAGCTTACATTTTCTGTTCTAGATGATTTTAAGCATGTTATTCTATATTTTCTGGCCTAGTGTGAATGTTGAGTCAAACTGCTGCTGCTGATCCTGATGACAGTTTTATTTTCTTTCTCTTAGANTAGTTGTAAGAATGATACTCCACGAACATTTATATGTTGCATTACATTTATATTTGCAGAGTACTCTGACTGGATTTTGATTCTTTAGCTTACATTTTCTGTTCTAGATGATTTTAAGCATGTTATTCTATATTTTCTGGCCTAGTGTGAATGTTGAGTCAAACTGCTGCTGCTGATCCTGATAACAGTTTTATTTTCTTTCTCTTAGAAGGACTTGGTAGTTTTGCCTAAATATTCAGAGCTGATTGGAAGCTTTGTGTAGGCAGGACTTTGGACAAGTGAGCATCATGGCAGATTGTAGGCAGTAATGCAAGTGATATATAGCTTCAAAACTTGAGTATCTTTAGAGTTTTTTGTTTGTTTGTTTTCTTTTTCTCTCAGGCCAGTCATTGTCCTTTTAGAAAAGTACTATAAGTATAGGCTTGACAGTGTAAGTTCAGGGAGCCAGTTGGATGAAGAATGAGGGGACCTTATGTTTCAAAATACAAGTTTTTACTTAAAATACCCATCTTTTAGTATTATCTTTTTATTTACCCCATATATATGCCTATTGTCTCCTAGGCCACAATCTCTGCACTAAACACTGTTTTTTGAAAATTTCTTCTCTGTTTTCTGAAAATTTCTTCTCTTCTGTTGGACTCACTCATGTGACTTATGGAAGTTATTCTGCTTTTCACTGATTAATTTAATAGTATTAGGGATATTATAGTCTACCTTCTGATAATATTTTACTGCTTATGTAGTGTATCCTAGCAACACTTTACTGTCAGTTCCTACTTTTGTTGACTTTCACAGTGTTTGTAATAGGTTTTACTTTTGTGTATGCTGAAAGTTTGCAATGTATATGTACTGATTTAGGTTTAGTTTCTTTTAGAGAAATTAATTTTTTACCAAACATATACATTCTTACCTTTATACTAACCATTTCTGGAATTTTTTCATGTAGCTTCAAAATTCTATTATTTTTACTTCCATCTGAAGAAGTTAATGATTTCTTATCATTCACCTCTGCTAGTTATGATTTATCTCATCTTCTGGCAGGAAGAGGGGATCAGAACTAAAGAAAAAAAGCACTTTTATTTCACCTTCATTATCTGAGTGATACTTTTGCTAGTTGTACATAATTTCTTGTCTTTATCTGACTGCCTTTCTAGATTTGTGTATAGTGTGTCTCTATATATATGTAAGTATATTTTCATATTTGTCCTGTTTGAAGTTTTCTGTGCTTTTTGGATCTCTCTCCCAAAATTTTTTGTGTCTTTTCAGATAATTCTTCTACCTCCATNTTTCTTATCATTCACCTCTGCTAGTTATGATTTATCTCATCTTCTGGCAGGAAGAGGGGATCAGAACTAAGGAAAAAAAGCACTTTTATTTCACCTTCATTATCTGAGTGATACTTTTGCTAGGTGTACATAATTTCTTGTCTTTATCTGACTGCCTTTCTAGATTTGTGTATAGTGTGTCTCTCTATATATGTAAGTATATTTTCATATTTGTCCTGTTTGAAGTTTTCTGTGCTTTTTGGATCTCTCTCTCAAAATTTTTTGTGTCTTTTCAGATAATTCTTCTACCTCCATCTCCCTCCTCCCTCACCTCCCTTTCCTCCTCCATCTCATCCCTATTCTTCCTCTTGGGTTCCAAAAATTACTTTTAGATTCTTGTTAGAGATCATCCCATGACCTTTAGATCCTCTGTTCTTTTCCCATTCTTTTCTCATTATGTTTCATTTGCATAATTTCTGTTGACCTGTTTTTAAGTTCACTCATTGTGTCCTTGGCTCCATTGAATATAGGAATAAACCCACTGAAAATATTCTTCATCTGCTACCCTGTTTTTTAATCTTTAATGTTTACCTTTTTTTCTGCTTTCCATTTCTCAGCTTGCATTCTTTAATTTGTTCATTCATATTTTCCACATTTTCCACTCAAAGCACTTGCCTTATTAATGATAATAAAGAAAAATCCATTGGCTGAATGTTTCAACATCTATGTTATAGGCAAGTCTGAGTCTATTGATTGCTTTGTCATTCTTTTTTTTTTTCTTTCTTTTTGGGGTGTTTTGTAGCTAACGATTGACTGTCAGACATGTATAGGGTAATAGAAATGGAAGTGAACAGTATTTATGTCTCAAAGTGAGTGTGCCACCTTTTTCTGCTAATGTATTAGTATGAGGAGTTAAATCACTTTAATGGAGAGCTGAGGGCAACAGGGTTACTGCCTTTCCCATCATTTCTTAAGGCTTCTGTTTGAGGCACTAATCCTGATGGTACTTTGGGCCTTTTCCAGGGTGGAGGCTTCTCCTTTCTTTGAGGATTGTAGCAAGGAAATCTTCCTCTGGTATTCCACTGTGACTCTAGTCACTTAGGAACTCCCAACATAAAGTGTACAATGANCTGCCTTTCCCATCATTTCTTAAGGCTTCTGTTTGAGGCACTAATCCTGATGGTACTTTGGGCCTTTTCCAGGGTGGAGGCTTCTCCTTTCTTTGAGGATTGTAGCAAGGAAATCTTCCTCTGGTATTCCACTGTGACTCTAGTCACTTAGAAACTCCCAACATAAAGTGTACAATGAAATGCTTACAACTGAGTGTGAGCTCTTCTGTGTCTGTGACTCCCAGGGATTCTGTGTCTACCATTATTAGTTCATAGTCAACCTTTACCATTTTATCTCAGTTCTTCTTACCTAATGTATATGGTATATGACATCTCTTTTCTCCTGCCCCTTACCCTAGGTGAGCTGGTGCTTAAGAGTCTGTCTTTCTTGAAGATACCTTATTTTTTCTTTAGATTTCAGGCCACTTGGTTGGCTTATAGCCTCAGATTTCTAATGGTTTTAAGAAAAATTAAGAGACTTCCCTGGTGGCTCAGAGGGTAAAGCGTCTGCTAACAATGCAGGAGACCCAGGTTCAGTCCCTAGGTTGGGAAGATCCCCTGGAGAAGGAAATGGCAACCCACTCCAGTATTCTTGCCTGGGAGACTCCATGGACGGAGAAGCCTGGTGGGCTACAGTTCCCTGGGTCACAAAGAGTTGGACACAACTGAGTGACTGCTCTTTCTTTAAGAAAAGTTAAAAATTTTATAGTTTGTCTGTTTTTGTTTTTCTCATTCTTAAAGAATGAGAAAATGACTTCTCTTCAGTATTCTGTATCCTAGGCAGAAGCAGAATACCTATAGACTTCAGTAGAGTCTCATCTTACACCTCAGCCTTCAGTCAACCATCTCTGATTCCTAAGGTTTTTTTGTTTCATGGTTGGAATTTGTTTACTCATGGTTCTTCAGCCCTCTGCCCTGCTTCTAGCATTTAGGAGGGTCAAGAAAACTATAAAGTAGTTAAAAATTAAGTTAGTGAGTACTCTGTTTATCTTTCAAAATATTTCTGTCTTTCCATATCTGCTAATATCTCCAATCATTTTTAATTTATTTTGGAGCTTGAGATGTCATACTGCTGTACATAATTCTTATTTGGCAGTTGAGATGACTCAACAAACTAATAAGGAACAGAAGTTTTGTGATAAGAGAAGACTCCTTTGAAGGGTCTGGAAAATCTATTCACATACTTCAGATCAAGAAAATAGATTATAAGTTTTGACAGTGAATGAAAAATACATTTATATGGAAGTTCTCAGTACAAAAGTATACCAAGTGAAAAGGTGTATTGTAATATTATTTTTTTCTGTTTTTCCCACTAAAAAAATCTTGTGCCAAACCTACCAAATTGATTTCATCCCGAAAGGGAACTGCCACTTCTGTTTTGAATAATCTTGTGTAGATTCTAGTAAGGATGTTAGAATTGTTGTCTTATTTATACTTGGCTTGACTGTTTTGAAGATTTTCCAAATACGTGTGTATGTTTTGTTTTTATTTTTGCCCTGAAGACATTCTATCCAAGGTGGATTTTGATGATTGAAATTTTCTCTCTTTAAGGCTGTTTACATTACTGGAAAAGAAGTTTTCAGCTTCAAAATGGTTTCTTATATGGGTGCAACCGCTGGTTCTGCATACACAGATATGAATGTAGTTGATATGCAAGTTAATTTAACTGTTGGTTGCATTGAAGTAGTTCTTGTCAAAAAATTTCTGTATTCTATATTGGTAAGTATGTTAATTGTTTTTTAAATTTATTTTTGCCTACTAGTTGGAAAGTGTTTGCTGTTTCTCAAGCATAGATAAGGAATTCCTTGCTTGATTATTTACCCCTGCTTTTAAAAAATATTCGGGTACCGTTTGTCATGACTGAAATATATAGTATCGTTTATATAGTGTCATTTTTCACATGGGAATGTTCTAGTTAATTGAGATATGTATTTTATAGACATTAAATATATGTACATTTTATATATGTTATGTATATTAATTTAATTCTTTATTTTATACATAATTCGTTTAAGTATTTTACCTTTCAGCTCTTACTAAAAGTGCTAAATATACAATTGAAGTCCGGTTTGGTTTCAGATAATCATTAGGAAAATTACATTTTCTATTGTATTCTATGAATATTTGGGGCTTTGTGGGATTTAGAATTAATCCTTATGACATTTCCCTAAGTTATATAAACTCTATTTCTGCCTTTCATAGTTTGTTTTTCTTTAGCTGGCAGCCGATATTTTTTTCCTGTGAATGTCATGCCTGTCTCTGACTTCACTATTCATTCCTTTAACTAAATTGTGGTATAAACTAGATAGTCAATCAGTCATGTCCGACTCTTTGCGACCCCCTGAACCACAGCACGCCAGGCCTTCCTGTCCATCACCAGCTCCCAGAATCCAGCAAAACCCATGCCCATCGAGTCAGTGATGCCATCCAGCCATCTCATCCTCTGTCATCCCCTTCTCCTCCTGCTCTCAATCTTTCCCAGCATCAAGGTCTTTTCAAATGAGTCAGCTCTTGATTCTAAATAGTGTTGTCTCTGTGATCTTTTTAACTGAGGTTATCATGCAGTTTTTCTTGACAGACATTTTTATTACTGTTTTACCTTACAAATGTAAATAAGCTCTCTGTGCATTGAGGTTTTATAGGGAAATACAATATGATTGTTTAGCCCTTAGGACAGTGAGATAAAAAGAGAAATAGATACCAGTGAACCACTGCAATATCCCCACACTGCTTTGTTCCAGGGACCAGGTTTTTATTGTTTTACTGTGTTTCTGTATCTGTATCTTTTTGTTTCTCAACTGCTGTTGCAGAAGATTAAGGTTTAATGTAGACAGACTTTGAAGAAATGTTGCTTAGTTGTACCAAGAGAAAGTTTTTCTTACAGAGGTAAAATCATAAATAGTGATATATTTAATAATTTTTTTTCATTAATGGTAGCCTTAAGAATATAATTCTGTTTTCTTTATAGGCTTTTATAGATAATTTTCAAGCAGGTAAACAAGCCTTAGCTGAGGCAACTGTTCAGGCAGCAGGAATGGCTGCTACTGGTGTAAAAGAACTGGCACAAAGGAGTTCTAGAATGGCACTGGATGTTCACATCAAAGCCCCTGTTGTGGTTATCCCACAGTCTCCAGTTTCTGAAAATGTTTTTGTTGCTGATTTTGGACTAATTACAATGAAAAATACATTCCATGTAATAACAAAGAGTCTGACCAACCCCCCACCCATTATTGATTTGATAACGATAAAGCTAAGTGAAATGCGACTATACAGGTAAGCTTTTCACAAGTATATTTATGTAGAATGCAGTCATTTTCTAATTTTTTTCTAGTAAAGGCTTTGGTATCTTGAGTTTTCTTTTTAGAAATGAATTTAATTTTATTATAACTATACTTAATTTTGTGGGGTTTTTTTTTTTTTTCCCTTTCTCAAGTATTTTTTGGTAAAATCAATTATTGTCTTTTAGTTTTTAAAAACCTAGAAAATATAGGAAGCTCAGCTTGGTGCTCTGTAATGACCTAGACGGGTAAAATGGGGGGAAAAGGGAGACTCCAGAGAGATGGGGGCATATGTCTACTTATGGCTGATTCACATTGTTGTACACCAGAAAGTAAATGTTGTAAATCAATTATATTCCAATAGAAAATAAAAATTTAGTGATTATATAAATAAATACCTAGAAAATATTAGATAATTAGACATGTTGTAAAATTTGTTATCTGAGAAGTATATTTGTACTTATTGGCAGTTCTTCATAAATTAGAAGGTTATGGAAGAAATAGGAGAATTTCTAATATATTCATTCTCTCTGGAAATACAGCATGCCCAAAGTACTCTATCAGCTTTGTGCTGTGGTTCTGATATGCTAATTAAACACACACACACATACATATCCACACAGAGTAGAGTTCAATCTTATATATTCACTCTGCATAGAATTAGTAATTAGGGAAATTAAGTGAATGTCCAGATAGTTCCAAAACTTTTACTGTGCTATCTCTAATCACACATTCTAGATTTAATACCATGTTCCTTTTACAACTGGGATTCATTTCTACTTAAACCCCTCACTTGCTCTTTTCTTTCTGTACTTTTTCTTTAATCTCATTCTGTTTATTGTTTTCCTTTTATTTTTGCTGCTTCTCTTTGGCTCCTGGCATGTCTGTGTCCCTCCTGCCACTTTCCATCAACTGAACATTTTAAAAACAGCCTTATTTGAGATGTAATTAGTATATAATAAATTGAGTATTTTTAAAAGTATAGTTTGATAAGTTTGATGTGTATACCTTGTGATAGTTTGAGTACAGTTATATTCTTCCTTAAATATTTGGTGGAATTCACCAGTGAAGCCACTGGGGCTGAGACTTGCTTGTGGAAGGTTTGTAACTACAATTTACATTTGTTTAGTAAGCTTGGTGCTATATGAATTATTTTATGAGTGATTGTTAATATTTTCAAGAAACATGTCTTTCATCTACATTGTGGAGTTTTATGACATAAAGTTAATAATATTCTCTTATTCATTAATACCAATATTGATATTACCTCCCTTATTCTTGATATTTATAATTTATACTTTTTTATTAATCATTCTGGCTAGAAGTATATCAGTTTTATTGCTCTTTTTTTTCCCTGTGGAGTAAATGATATCTGTTATTGTTTCACTTCCAGTTTTATTGATATATAGCACTGTATAAGTTTAAGGTATACAACATAATGATTTGACTTACATACATCATGAAATGATTACAACATAGGTTTAGTAAATAGCCATCATCTTATATAGAAACAAAATTAGAGGAATAGAAAATATTTTTTCTTGTGATGAGTGCGCTTAGAATTTACTCTGTTAACGGTTTCCCTGTGTAACATACAACAGTGAATAATTTATCATGTTGAACATTATATCTATAGTACTTATGTATCTTACACCTGGTAGTTTGTGATTTCTGACTATCTTCATCCAGATTGCCCTCCTCCTATCCCTTGCTTCTGGTAACCATAGATCTTAATTCCTTTTTTTTATAAGTTTGTTTGAAGTGTAACTGACCTACAGAACTATGTTAGTTTCTGTTACACAATGTAGTGATTCAGTATTTCTGTACATTTCAAAAAGATAACCATGTTACATCTCTAGTTAACATCTGTGACCATACAAAGATATTACATAATTATTGACTATATTCTCCACACTGTACCCATGACTCATTTATTTGGTAACTGAAAGTTTGTACCTCTTAATCTCTTCCACTTATTTCTCTCCTCCCTCATCTCTCCTCTCTAGCAAGCACCTGTTTGTTCTCTATATCAGTGACTCTTTTTTGTTATGTTTGTTCATTTCTCTTGTTCTTTAAATTCTATATATAAGTGAAATCATGTGATATTTATCTTTCTCTGTATGATTTAATATCCTCTTGGACACCATGTTGTCACAAATGACGATTTCCTTCTTTTTATAATGGTTGAGTAATATTTCGTTGTGTACATGTGTGTGTATACATACACACACACACACACACACACACCCCCCACATCTTCTCTATCCATTTACCTACTGATGACCATTTAGATTGTTTCCACTTCTTAACTGTTGTAAATAATGCAGTGAACTTAGGGGTATGTATATCTTTCAAATTACTGTTTTCATTTTGTTTGGATAAATACTCAGGAGTGGAATTGCTGAGCAGGGCTAGTTCCTGACAAAGCTGGCTGTGGTTTTTGGGGTGTTCCAGAGTTGAGAGAGTCAAGGTCAGTTATTTGGATAGTTGAAGAGCTCAAGGGTTCCAGAGCTGGTGTTGGGCCACTGGTGGCAGAGCTGGTTCCTGGGCCAGCTAGAAGGTCAGGGGATCCTATAGGAGTTGGCCTGTTGTGGGTAGGTGGAGCTGTGCCCACACTCAGCCAGCTGCTTGATGTGGGATGTCCCAGGACTGGCACTTATAACTGGTGAGTTAGGCCAGGTCAAAGTGTTATGACCTAGAGAGAGGATTCCAAAATGATGCTTCCTAAAACATTGTCCTTGTGTTAGAATAAGGGCCCAAAAATGGCTCTGTCAGTGTCTCTGTCCCCAGTGTGAGTCCCAGAAGATTGTTGCTTCTCTGAGAGGCTCTCTAATAGCAAGTTGATCTCACCCAGGCTGCTTTTCAATTACTGCTTCTTCCGTTGGTCTTAGATCATGTGAGAGTCTGTGCCCTTTAAGAGTAGAGACTGTTTGCAACTGCTCTCTGACTCTCCCCAAAGTATACCCCACTGGTCTTCAAAGCCACTCATTCTGAGGACTCTAGATTGGGCAGCCTGATAAGGGTTGTACGTGTAGTTCCTTGGGGAGAACTTCTGCAATTATAATGTTCCTTTTTCCATTTGTGGCCTACCTGGGGGTATGGTTCTTTACTGCACTGTGTCTACCTTCCTTCTACCTGTCTTGATCCTTTTTATATCTTTAGTTTTGAAGAGATTTTCTGCTAGTCTTCAGTTCATTCTCATTGAGAGTTGCTTTGTAAACAGTTGTGAGTTTGGTGTACCACTAAGAGGAGGTGATCTTCCAATCTTTCTATTCTCCGTCTCGGCCATTCCCTGGTTATCCATTATTGAACATTCAGTTTTATTGCTTTTAAAGCACCAGCTTTTGGATTTCTCTCTTCTCTTTTCTCTTTCATTGATACCTGCTTTGATATTTATTATTCCTTCTGCTTCCTTTGATTTTAATTTTTCTCTTGTTCTAATTTTCTCTAGGTGGTGATTCATATGATTGATTTGAACATTTCTTTTCTTGTATATGCATTTAGTGCTGACATTTTGGGGTTGTTCTCTGTGGCCCTGTCCTCTGTGGCATTTTACCATATGATCTCTACCTGCCTTGATTTCCCTGGATTCTCAGCTCTTTTCTTAACTCATGGACTTTTATTGGTTATTTCTTGGCTTATCCACCCCCTTGCTTTTTCATGACCTTTGAATTATCTCAAAACAATTGAAGTTGGGGTAGTCATGGGATTCATCTCATTTTTTTGTTGTTTCTCAGTAATCACTGCCCATTGCCTGATGTCCTGTGTCTTGAAAATCATTTGTTAATATATTTTGTATGTGTGTCTTTGTTGCAGGGAGACAGAGAGGAATTCTTTCAGGCAGGAGGATAAATCTAGTTCATGTTATTTTATCTTAAATGGAAGGATAAATTTCCATCAGTTAAATACTTGGGTATTTATTAAGCATGTAATAATATCCCAGGCACTGTGCTAGGAACATGAAGTATCATAGTGAGCAGTTTTTACAAGGGGTGAATAAATTGTTTGTGCGTACTAAGTCACTTCAGTTGTATCTGACTCTTTGTGACCCTGTGGACTGTAGCCCACCAAGCTCCTCTGTCCATGAAATTTTTCAGGCAAGAAAACTGGCGAGTTACCATTTCCTCCTCCAGGGGATCTTCCCAACCCAGGGATTGAACCCATATCTCCTGAGTCTGCTGCATTGGCAGGTAGATTCTTTACCACTGAGCCATATGGGAAGCCCCATTTTGAGTGCAATTTTTTATTTTTTCTAAATATTTTAATCTATAATTTTTTAAAAAATCTATTTTCCTATTGTTAAAAACTTAAGTTGATTCATTTTTGTTTTAAATAGCATTATACATTGACATGAATGTCAGTGTATGGCAAAACCAATACAGTATTGTAAAGTAAAGTAAAAATAAAAATTAAAAAGATAAAAATAAGAAATAAAAATACCACTTATATTTTAAAAAGTAGCATTATAATGCTGATTGATTTCTTTATCAATACTTACATGATTTTCTGCTCATTTTTTTAGGGTAATATGTTTCCTTCAGATGAATTCCTCGAAATAGAATTACTTGTTTATAGAGTAAACCATTGTCCCTGAGATAACTTTATTACAAAGATGTTAATTATAATATAAAATTTAAAAAGATATATATAACACTTCTATAAGGAAAGTTGTAAAATTTAACTAAGGGCCAGTAAGAAATCTTCAATAATTATAGAAATAATAGTTTCCTATATCTAGTATTATAAAGGTGTCAGTTTCTTATAAATTAATTTTGTATATTTAATGCACTCAATAAAAAATCACAACAGCAGTTCTTTTAAAGTCTTTCAGAATTATTGTAAAGTTTTTCTGGAAATATAAATGGGGGAAGGATGTAGCAAAGATTTTTTGAAAGAAAGA
This sequence comes from Neotragus moschatus, assembly GCA_006410615.1. NCBI lineage: Eukaryota > Metazoa > Chordata > Mammalia > Artiodactyla > Bovidae > Neotragus > Neotragus moschatus. Next base: position 212,557 of record SJYA01001189.1, read on the forward strand.
ATTGAGATAGGGCATGGAAGAATTATAACAACCTTCGAAGTACTACTAAAACATTAAATTTCATTAAATACTACTAAAATATATAACACTATAATAATTAAGATAGTGAAATAGTATAAAACTTACCAGCTGACGGTGTGGGTGCGTGTGTCTGTGTATCGCCATTATTCATATATAACAGTTAAGCTCATTATTCACACATTCCACATTTGTGGGTGTTTCTGCTTGCTGAAACTTATGTATAACCCCAAAATCAATATTCATGTCACTTTCACATTCATTTTTGGGCATACACAGAGCTAGCTGCAAGTCGTTTGAGTCTCCCAAGGCCTGTGTTCCCAGTTGAGGTGTTAAAGAATACCCTGCTGTCTTTTGTAAGTTCTTCTGCTGTAGACATGTGTTCCTTTTTTTGTGCCCCCCCCTTTTTTTTTTTTTTTGCATTTAGGGTATTTTCTTGGTAATTTTGCTATTTAAAATGTCCCCAGAGCATAATGCCAGTAATAAAAAACTAAAATAGAGTGACTCATATGTTAATAGTATATGAATTATCTTAATAATGATCTTGAAAAAACTAAGGACAAATAACACATAAGTACCAGTTATATGGTAGAGAAAAACTTGATAAATTGAGCACTGAAAACAGAAGGAAAATGATAACAGAAGAATATAAGTTGGCTTTGACTGTTCAAAATATAAGTTTCTGAATATCAGTTATTCAAAACCAAATGCTAGCATATAGGATAATTAGCAACATCTTTAATAAACAATGAAAATCATTAGATATTTTAAGACAGTAAGAAAAAGATAATTTGGAAAATTAGTAAAGAACAAGACTAAATGATTCTTTTCAGGAACAATAATAGCTGGTACCTAGGTAATAGAAATGTTCAACTTCATTAGTAATCAGGGAAATGAAAATTAATACAGTGAAATAGTATTGTTTCCCTATTAAATTTGACAGATCTTCAGTTCAGTTCAGTCTCTCATTCGTGTCTGACTCTTTGCAACCCCATGAATCAGAGCACGCGAGGCCTCCCTTTCCATCACCATCTCCAGGAGTTCACTCAGACTCACGTGCATCGAGTCGGTGATGCCATCCAGCCATCTCATCCTCTGTCATCCTCTTTTCTTCCTGCCCCCAATCCCTCACAGCATCAGAGTCTTTTCCAATGAGTCAACTCTTTGCATCAGGTGGCCAAAGTACTGGAGTTTCGGCTTTAGCATCATTCCTTCAAAAGAACACCCAGGGCTGATCTTTAGAATGGATTGGTTGGATCTCCTTGCAGTCCAAGGGACTCTCAAGAGTCTTCTCCAACACCACAGTTCAAAAGCATCAGTTCTTCTGCGCTCAGCTTTCTTTATAGTCCAACTCTCACATCTGTACATGACCACTGGAAAAACCATAGCCTTGACTAGACGGACCTTTGTTTGCAAAGTAATGTCTCTGCTTTTTAATATGCTGTCTAGGTCGGTCATAACTGTGCTTCCAAGGAGTAAGCGTCTTTTAATTTCATGGCTGCAGTGACCATCTGCAGTGATTTTGGAGCCCAGAAATATAAAGTCTGACACTGTTTCCACTGTTTCCCTGTCTATTTCCCATGAAGTGATGGGACTGGATGCCATGATCTTCATTTTCTGAATGCTGAGCTTTAAGCCAACTTTTTCACTCTCCTCTTTCACTTTCATCAAGAGGCTTTTTAGTTCTTCTTCACTTTCTGCCATAAGGGTGGTGTCATCTGCATATCTGAGGTTATTGATATTTCTCCTGGCAGTCTTGTTTCCAACTTGTGCTTCCTCCAGCCGAGCATTTCTCACCGTACACTCTGCATATAAGTTAAATAAGCAGGGTGATAATATACAGCCTTGACGTACTCCTTTTCTTATTTAGAACCAGTCTGTTGTTCCATGTCCAGTTCTGAATGTTGCTTCCTCACCTGTATACAGGTTTCTTAAGGGCCAGGTCAAGTGGTCTGGTATTCCCATCTCTTTCAGAATTTTCCACAGTTTATTGTGATCCACACAGTCAAAGGCTTTGGCATAGTCAGTAAAGCAGAAGTAGATTTTTTTTGGAACTCTCTTGCTTTTTCAATGATCCGGCAGATGTTGGCAATTTGATCTCTGGTTCCTCTGCCGTTTCTAAAACCAGCTTGAACATCTGGAAGTTCACGGTTCACGTACTGCTGAAGCCTGACTTGGAGAATTTTGAGCATTATTTTACCATTGTGTGAAATGAGTGTAATTGTGCAGTAGTATGAACATTCTTTTCCATTGCCTTTCTTTGGGATTGAAATGAAAACTGACCTTTTCCAAAGTTTGGATAGTACTGGTAAGAAGAAGTTTTTCCAGATGAAGTAATCTTTTGACACAGCAGTTAATATTTCTTGAAATTAGTCAAGAAGAAATTTACTCAGAGATGTACAAAGATAATGAACCAAGTATTATTATTTATTATAAGGAAGAGTTAGAAACAGTATATTTTTTAACACTGTATGGTTGATTTAATGACTTACGATATAGTTATATATTTTAATATCACCTCTTAGAATTGTATTAAAAATGTAATATCCCATTAGAGCTTTTAGATTCCTCTACTTAATACCATCAAAGGATATTGCAATCATGCGTAAATGTTAAGTAAAATGTTACCCTGTGAAACTGTTAGTTGCTCATTTGTGTCTGACTCTTTGTGACCAATGAACTGCACACCTCCAGACCTCTCTCCATTGAATTCTGCAGGCAAGAATACTAGAGTGGGTAGCCACTGCGTTCTCCAGGGTATCTTTTGAACCTGGATCTCCTGCATTGCAGACACACTCTTTACCATCTCACCCACCAGGGGAGCTACTAGGAATTCTAGGATATCCTTGGTGACTCTAATATCTCTTCAGTTGTATAAGTGATAATCTAAATTTTGCAGTTATAATTTCATTCCCCAGTTACGAATTTGGGATTAGCTACCAGTTANCAGTACTCTTGCCTGGAAAATCCCATGGACAGAGGAGCCTGGTGGGCTGCTGTCTATGGGGTTGCACAGGGTCAGACACGCCTGAAGCGACTTAGCAGCAGCAGTAGCAACTGGAATTCCAACACCTCCACTAGCTTTGTTCGTAGTGATGCTTCCTAAAGCCCACTTAATTTTGCATTCCAAGATGTCTGGCTGTAGCTGAGTGATCACACCATCGTGATTACGTGGGTCGTGAAAATCTTTTTTGTACAGTTCTTCTGTGTATTCTTGCCACCTCTTCTTAATACCTATTGCTTCTTTCAGGTCCATACCATAGATTGTTGAGTAGAAGTAAAAGTCTTAATTTTAAAAATTAAGTATCCTTTTTTCCTTAAAGTGATAATAGAGTATTTCTTTTCTCTTTGGAAATAGTGACTTAAAAAATTAGAAGAATATGCTGTATATATTTATATAATGCAGATCTTCATACTCTGGTGAGACTCCACCCAGGTCTTTCACATTTCTGTGAGAGTCCTTTCGTTATATGGAAGATAGTTACTTTGAGCCAGCATATATTATGCATCAGAATTTTTCTACATAGAATCTTCCCAGTCATACTTTGCCTTAAAGTATTTAGTTTATGTTTAGTAGAAATTAATCTCATATTCTACTTCAGTCAATAAGTATGACTTTATAAGCCACTACAATATTTGTGATGGTAGAGTTATATACTAATAGAGGTAGAACTGACAGACTAAGTTTCAGGTTTCCAANCATCAGAATTTTTCTACATAGAATCTTCCCAGTCATACTTTGCCTTAAAGTATTTAGTTTATGTTTAGTAGAAATTAATCTCATATTCTACTTCAGTCAATAAGTATGACTTTATAAGCCACTACAATATTTGTGATGGTAGAGTTATATACTAATAGAGGTAGAACTGACAGACTAAGTTTCAGGTTTCCAAGTTTTAGCTAGAATTATCTATATTTTGCAGAGAATTTGATCTAAGATGTCCAGGAAGTTCAGAGAATTTAAATACATACATGCTTATTGAATCATATGTTACTTGCCTTCACTTCAAAGGCTTTCTAAAAGTTAGTGGAGGTAGACAGAACATGTTTTTTAAATTCCAGTAGTGTTTGATAGATGAACACAGTTTTCACTGTTAAACCCAGCCTGAAGAGAGTTTTTTCTGGAATAAATTGTGCAGAGTAGACCATGAAGTTAGCCAGGTGAGGAAATCACTGAGAAAGAATGTAGAGGAAACTAATGGCATGTTGATGCTTTTCATACAGAACAAGTAGCACAGCCAAAGGAATGGTGTGGGGAACAACATGGAAGATGATTTTAGAAAATACCAGAATGTTTTATTTTAAAAATTAAATTCTCTCTCTAGGTACATTATTACAATGAAATGTTTGGTGTGTGGGAGCCTTTGCTTGAACCCTTAGAAATTGATCAGACTGAGGATTTTAGACCATGGAATCTTGGAATCAAGGTATTTTTGATATCTGGAAATTTTTTTCAAATATTGAGGATGTCCACATCACACACGCTTTAATTTTAATCACAGCAGAGTTCACATATTTCATTATGAACCTTTCCACATGCTTCCTTGTTTGACCTCTGAATGTAGTTTTCAAACCCAAGACTGTTGCCTCATGGGCTTCTAATATAAATATTGTGTAACATTTATTATGTACTAGACACTGTCTTAAATAATCTACTTTTGCTTTAAACCTTAAAACAAAGTTCTGAAGAAGATATAGTTTTAAACTTCATTTTGATATATGATAGAACTAAAACTGTTGAAGTTAAAGGACTTCCATAAAGTAATACTACCTTTAAATTTGAAGAGGTGGAATGCAATACTGGCTGCAAAGTTCCCACTTATAAACTATCATCTTAAAATATTTCTAGCATTTTCTTTTAGGTTGTTGTCTATCCCAAGTTTTCCTTGGTATCTGAAGGGTGTGTATATAAAAGAAAATACATTATTATTTACTTCATATAAATCAGAGCCTTTAGATGGATGAAATTGTGCTTCGGAAGCAAGAGATTGTAAGATTATTAGCATATTTCTTCCCTAATAATGATTCTGTCAAATAATGGACAAATTTTCAGTGGCTTAAAGCCAGTTAAAGGAACAGTGAGTGTGACTAGCTTGGTATTTCCAGCTTTTTGTATTAGATCAGTACTTTTGATTGTGCTCATTTTAGATAAAGGATTTGGACAAAGGAATTTCTTTGGTGGTGGTTAGGTCAGGATACTTACAGGTAGTAGACCTGTGAATCTTAAAAAGAGGTAGGTAGTTTGATTCACAGGAGCCTAGGTCCTAGTGGCACTGTTCTGCAACTATTGTTGGACTAAAGTCCCTAGGTTTCTGTTCTTTATATATAGCATTTATAACACCAGTAGGCTAACTTTTCTTGCCCTGAATTTCCACATGCATGTGCTTCTGATTCTCATTCAGATGCTACATGCGTTTACTTACTAGGGTTTTATTTTCCCCTTCTAAATTATTTTAACTAAGGAGGAGAAGAATTTTTCTTCCAGTATTGCCTCTGTCCAGGCGGCATTAATTGGGTGATGTTCCAGTAATTCCAGTAAGGCAGTGGAAGTGATAAAATGTATTACTTTCTCTAATGTTGTGGTTGAAATTTGTCTGATGTTTGTTTTTCCTTTGTAAAATGAGTTATGCCATGCTCCTAGAAACAAATTTTTCTCATATTTCTATAATTTATATATTATTTTAGATGAAAAAGAAAGCCAAAAAGGCCATTGTTGAGTCAGGTACTGAAGAAGAAAATTACCGAGTACCAGAATATAAAACTGTCATCACTTTCTATTCGAAAGACCAGCTAAACATTACATTATCTAAATGTGGCCTTATAATGTTAAATAATTTAGCTGAGGTAAGAAAAGTTACTTGAAACTTTAATTTTGGGGTACTAGTCTGAGTTAACCCTTTGGTTAAAAAAGAAGTTTTTGTTAACTTAGTTGTTTGTCATATGTCTGTTAGTATTCTGCTTGTCATTTCTACATTTTCTTGTATTTATGATGACTCTTACTTGCTAGGCATTTACAGAAGCTGCCACTGGATCTTCAGCTACCTTCGTAAGGGATCTGGCACCTTTTATGATTTTAAATTCCCTTGGACTTAGTATTTCTGTCTCACCAAGTGAATCTTTTAGTGTACTCAACGTACCTATGGCAAAATCATATGTATTGAAAAATGAGGAGAGTTTAAGTATGGATTATATGCGAACTAAAGACAATGATCATTTCAATGCAATGACCAGCCTAAGCAGCAAACACTTCTTCATTCTTCTTAGTAAGTGATAAATTACTGTCCTGGGGCTTTATTTTCTTTTAAATTATATTTTATTTCCTACTTTACTTACTGCTGGTATCTCACAGGTTTTTTATTTCCTTCCTAATATGTTGCAAATTTTATTATTTCCTTTGCAGGGCATTGGTTGCTATTGTCACTGTATTGCTATATTTCAAATTCTGGCTTTATCCACTGCTTTATTTAGAGCATAATAATTTACTACTTTGGAGAAGAAAATTATTAGATCTCATCTTCAGTCAGTATTTATAGACAATAACTATCAGTGGTTGTTTTAACCACTTTTAGTAAAATTCAGTAAAATTCCAACAGTTTTGCAACTGAATGAATTCAGAATAAGGTTTGAATTCAGCCAAGGGCACAAGATAATGGTTTGGGGGTTTGTGAATGGTTTTTATCTTCTGCCTATTGAAGTAGTTTTTTTTTCTTTGTTCTTTATGTTTCTCAGAAGAGAGGTAAAAAGTAAAAGTAAATACATTTTTAAATTATCATAGTATGTACTCATTGTATTCTTCAATGTTATGTACATTGTAGTATGTACTCATTCTTCTCTTGGGAGGAGAAGGGACCAAGAGAGGATGAGATTGATTGTATGGCATTATCGACTCAATGGACATGGATTTAAGCAATCTCCAGGAGATAGTAAAGGACAGAGAAGCCTGGCATGCTGCGGTCCATGGAGTCACAAAGAGTCGGACATGACTAAGCGACTGAACAACAAAACTCGTTGTGAAGTTAAATATTAATTAGTCCCAAATCCTCACTCACAACACTTTATGACATTTTGACAAATAAGTAGTTATGGAAAGAGGGACATTAGAAAAGTTACTTAGACATAGAGGAGGGGTACTAAAATTGATAGCTAGTGCTTTTTCCTAGTCAGTAACTGATTCTTAACAGTGGCTAGCTTTCACATGTTTTCCCAACATTGTCTGTGAATTGTTTTCATCAATTGTACCTCTGTTTGCTTTTAAACTAACATTTTTATGGGATAGTAGGGGAGGCAGACAGGTTAGTTGCTCAGTCTTTGGAACCTCATGGACTGACTGTAGCCCACCAGTCTCCTCTGTCCGTGAGATTCTCCAGGCAAGAATACTGGAGTGGGTTGCCACTTTCTTTTCTGGGGGAGAGGACTCTATAAATAGATAATTTACCCCCATTACAATATATGTATATATTAGGTAAGGCTATATAAAATTGTAATCAAATCTTAGATATGACAAAGTGTCACAGCCTGTTGGAAAAATTAAAAACTGAAAAACTGCAGCTACTTGGTAATTGCTGGTGACTGCCTGTTTGATTGTGATAACAAACCAATGATTGGTGTTCTTGTATTTTCTAGCAATTTCTCTCATCAGTCAGTTATTTTTAAAAGATTATGTTGTCTTAGGTTTAACTTTTGGATGAGTTTTTTTCAATTAAAAACATTTTTTGTTAAAATACTTTCAAGGGTTTCAGTGAATGATGTAGAAATGTATTGTGGATTCTTAAAACATCCCTTTGAATAGTTTTCAGTGATAATGTTTAAAAATTTAAGAAATCATCTGACGTTTCTGGCTTAAAATGTCTACCTAAAATTAATATATGATGATTTATGATCAATTTTAAACATGTATACTTAATTTAGCACCTGCTAACCACTCTACTGCTGATAAAATCCCTTTAACAAAAGTGGGACGACGACTGTACACTGTAAGACACAGAGAGTCTGGAGTTGAAAGATCAATTGTTTGTCAAATTGATGCAGTGGAAGGAAGTAAGAAGGTAACAGTTCGCTCTCCAGTGCAGGTACGGAATGATTCACTTTTTTCTGAGATCGTATTTTGCATATTTATGTGCTGTTAAAAAAAAAAAGTAAATTACCACCAAAAGTATGCAAATTGTAATAGAAATACAGCTAATAGCAAAAAAAATAATCATTATCAGTAATTATACTTCTCTAATATTAGCGTTTGTTATATTTGAAGAATTTTGTTGAATATAGTCTCATAATTTTTATAGGAATATTTTGTAAGTTTTTTGAATATTATTTTGTAAAAACAAATGCATCAATATTTTGTTTTAGGTCTTTGTGGTATGTATTCTTTTAACTACAGAAATTTTGTATACCTTTATTGAGGTAAAATTGATGTACAATAAACTGCATATATTTAAGCTGATGAATTTTGACAAAAAATACACTTATGAAACCGTCATCACAATCCAAGTAATAAACATACTTATCACCCCAAAAGTTTCCTCATCCTGTTTCTCCCCATTCCCATGCATCTACTTAACATGTACTTGTGGTACATTAGTTTTACAATATAAAATTTTATATAAATGAATGAAGTACAGAATGGAGTCTAACCTCTGTCAGTGAGGAATGTTTTGTACATATCAGTTTTCATGTTTTAATGTTGCACACATGTCGGGGCCTGAGGCTGGCCCCTGAATCTGTTTCCCGACTGCGGATTGGGGCCCAAAAAGGCTCCGTTTCTATGGAATTGTGACCTGTATTCTTTAACCCAGTGATATCCTTTTTGACAGCGAGGACAAGGAGATTTTGGGACGGGAAAATTTTGTGGAGGAGAAACAGCGGGTGGGGTGGAATTTGGCTGATAAAAGCCGACTGCTTTTTGAGGACAGGTACGGAAGATGGTGTCCTTCTTGGCCACAGGAAAAACAAGTTTTAGGGAAGCTATTTCTACCTTGGTTACTGAAGTTGCTTTGCGCTGGGTCATTTTTATTTGTAAAGAAGAATTGTACTGCCTGTTGATAAGAATTTCCTTTCATTGCTGCGGCTATGGCAAAACCCTGCATCACTGAGGGTCCTATGTCTGAACATTGCCTGATATAGTCTTTTAAAGTTCCAGTTTTCTTTATGGGACATAAAATAGCCTGGCAGGTAGAATTAGCGTTTTCAAATGCCAGTTGCTTTGTCACTATGTTAGCTGCCTCGGAATTAGAAATTACTCTGTTTACTGCCTCTGTGAGCCGTGAGAGAAAATCCTCATATGGCTCTTCAGGTTTTTGTTTGATATTAGAGAAGGAGGAGGAGGTTGATTCATTTCCTTCAGGCAATGATCGCCAAGCCGCAGTAGCGCAGGCGGCTACTTGTTGCAGGGTCGTTTTATCTAATTTCACTTGTTCTGGAAGTAAGGCATATTCATTATTCCCTACCTACATATTTTTTACAATATGTCTTGGACCATATATTAGGTTGCTATCAGCCTGTTCTGGGGCTAGGTCCTCATATTCAGTTCTCCAAAGTATGAACTGTCCTCCAGATAAGTAAGCTTTAGCAATTGCCTTCCAATCATAGGGTGTCATCCATCTGGCTGCTAAAATTTCCAATAATTGTAAGGTGTATGGGGCTGTGGGCCCATACGAAGCACAAGCATGTTTTAATTCTTTTATCATTTTCATTTGAATGGGTTCCCATTGGATGGGTCCTGCCCTTTCCCCTAGTCTGCTATCAAATATTACAGGAAAACAAGCTTCCAGGTGGGGATCAAAGTCATCATTGGGGGTAGAAAAGATACTTCTCCTGGGAGCTTCTAGTGGGGGTCCTTCACCCCTGTATGGAGGCGGGGGGGGCAGAAGAGGGCCGGAATATGTTATATCTTTGTCTTCATATTCCAAAGATCTTTTAACTGTCTGATATTTAGATCTTACGGATGTATTAACTGGAGATGTCTCTCTTAAGCTCCTAGGGGCGTATGGCCTGATAGGAGACATTTCTGTTGAACTCCTGAGAGCAGAAAGCCTAATTGGGGAAGTTTCTCTTGAATTTCTAGGAGTGGTTGGTCTGATAGGGGATGTTTCCCTTAAACTCCTCAGAGCATCTTTATTTAATAAAGGGCAATCCTTATTAGAATGATATTCAGTTACTCTTTCTTTGAAATCTTCCTCCTCTAAAAACTGATCTTTTTTCTCATCTCTATCTTCTGCCTTTTCCTGAGCAGTCATTGCACCTAGCATTTCATTCAACTGCTGATAGCTAGGTATAGTCTCCTTTTCCTCACTCTCCTCTTTGATAGATACCTTTTTCTCTGCACTTTCCTCTTTAAGATGTACCTTTTCAGATTCAGGGGCAGGGTCTAGAGCGTCCCTAATTATATTCCATAAGGAAAAGGCATCAGTAGGCAGCTTTTCTGAGCCATGTTTGGCATGGTAAGTTTTTAATTGTTTCCCTAAGCTCTCCCAAGTATCTAAGTTAACAGTGCCCTCTTCTGGAAACCAAGGACACTGTTCTTGTACAAATGAAAAAAATGAATATTGGATTTCTTAACTTTAATTCTTTGTTTAGTTAGCAACTGCAAGATTACTCCTATAAAAAGCTGTCTTTCTTTTGATTCACTATTACCCATGTCAGAATATTAAAAGTCTGCCTTGACAGAGGTTTTACCTAACCAAGGGGGGTTTTCTTTTCAACCCTGAGATAGGAAAGTCTGCCTTGTCAAGGGTTTTACCCTGGGCAAGGGAGGGTTTCAACCCGAAGAAAGCAGGTTTCTTTCAACCTCTTCAACACTTCCCACTCCTACTCACCCTGTCTATCCTACAGGGGGGTCTGCAGCACCCTGAGTGGGGTCCTAGCCGTCCCCAAAACTCAACACTGGGGGAGTAATACTCCAGGGGGAGTGATTAAATCACTCCAGGGGGAGCTTTTGCTCCGAAGAACCTGCCTTTGAATAGCCTGTTCTGGGCACCACTTGCCGGGGTCCAGCCCCAGTGGATCCAAGGAATTCAAAGTGAGATGGCGTCAGCGAGAAAAAACTTATTTAGAAATGTAAGATTAGATTAGGAAATAATAGTATAGTGGGAAAATTTAGTGGGGAAAAGAGGCTGAATAACTTGATTTACGGGGAAAACCAATAAAATCTCAGGACAAGAGATTTGCACCATCTACATTGGGCCACCGGCGCCCACTTGAATATCGAAGGGTGCCCCACCTTGGGCTCCCTTTCGCGCGGAACTTAAAAGCCAGAGCAAGTAAGTAGACGTGGTGAGCCTCCCCGTTCCAGATGGGAATTCAGCCAGGAAAGGAGAGGGAGGGAGAAAGAGAAAGAGAGAGAGACACGGGGGGAGCCAGATTTCCAAGAAACTAGTTCGAGAGACTAGTCCGAGAAACTGGTCCATCCTTTATTATCCAGAAGCCTTTTTATACATAAAGATCAATGGGTAACACAAAGTTATACAGCATTAGCGACCCAAACTTTTATCAAAATCCGGGCTTTTCTCTCTGCATACCTAGTTGTATGCACAAGCCTTAGGTGATTTACATCATCTTCTGGCCAAAAGGCCAATTAACATTTTATGGCTCTTTTCTGATAAGGGTTTGTTAACCAGAAGACTTATTTGTGTTGTTCTTCCCAAAGTCTGGTGCCGTTCTCAGAAAGCACTAAATAAAGTTACATTCTTACATAGCAATTAGTAACAAGAGGCGTACAGTGATTTATAACAAAGGAAAGGTAATTAACTCAAAAGTCTAGCCTTGCTAACATCAAAACTACTATATATCTTTTCCCATATCCCGTTTACTTTGATTAACATCTTCCTGGGTGCCTAAAAGACGAAGAATAAGGAGGTCTGGCAGCTATCCTTGAGTCAACAGTGAGATCCTGTCATCAATAGGATTTTTGGCTGTATAGAAGAGGCTCTGTAACCTTAAATACTTAAGCTTTGTGCCTCTCGCAGTTGGAGGCTGTAAGCAATTCACAAGCTGTAAAAAGGTTTGGGAAACTTAGGTAAATGAAAGCATTTAAGTCAGAATGGGTAGCTGAAACACTCCTTTCAAATGCAGAAGACGAAAGCCCTGAATTAACCTTTTCCAAAAAATGTCAGAAGAATTAGAAAAAAAGTACAATGTCAGGCAGATTCTTATTTTCTAGGGACCCGCTCAGGAAATGCCACTGAGAAACTCCGAGACTCGAATCATCATTACCCATTGAGTCTGCCACATGACAACGTCATGAGTGGAATCCTCACGCTGGCTCCTGGCAGCAGGTATATTCGGGTTTCCTTATTACTGGGGTGTACATGCTCAGGGAAAGTCAGGTGGAATCTCTGAAATCCGAATCGACTTGTGCATCAGATTTCCACGTAACCGTTTCATGGCTGAGATTCCTACGCTGGCACCCGGCAGACATGGATCTTGAAGTTCTTTTGGATTCCCCAGAGCGGAGTCAGGCCTCAACTCCAGTGGAGACACGCACTTCCGCTTTCATCCTGACCACTCGAATCAGAGTCAGGCTTCCCGTGAAGTTGACATAAAAATCTGCGGCTTTCCCTCGAAGTGACAAGGACTGTCACAGGTGCCACCGAGTTGTGAGTGGAATCTCGGGTTGACAGTCGAGGGAATGCAGGGAAATCAGGTTCATCTAAAGGGACCTGACACATTTGCGGTCTTTAGGATTGGTGGCACCACCCAGGGCACATTTGTGGGTCTTTAGGAATCGTGGCACCACCCAGGGTGTGCCTCTGGCCTTTCCTGTGGAGAGCGCCTCCTCCTGAGATGTGACTGGAATGCCGAGAATCCATTCCCCTTTCTCGACGAAGAAGGGAAAGGAACCTTAATTTCTGGTTGAGGACGAGACATCGAGGCTCCTCTTCAGTTGTGGCAGGACTCTCGGTATTCCTCTTGAGTGGAGAAGTGTTTTGGTTAACTTCTTGAGGTGTAGCCAGGAAGGGAAGGAACTTTTTGAAGTCTAAGTGGGGTTGTGTGATTTCCCTCGAGAATTCGCCTCGAAAAAAGGCCTCATCTCGACTGGAAGGGAGAATCTCCTAGTTTTTCTCGAGTTGCGGCAGTCCCTCTCGAGTTACGATGGGGACATCNCTCTATGTGAGTTGCCAGGGGCTTCTGGACATTTCTCTTAAGTCGGTGCCAAGCCCTGAGTTCTCGTCATGAGCTAAGGCCGGAAGCTGAGGTGTTCTCTGCAGTGCTCACATGGATCTGGGCGTTCCTCTGGAGTACCCAGAGTGGAGTCAGGCCTCGTCTCCAGTGGAGACACGCACATCCACTCTCGTCCCGAGCAATCGAATCAGAGTCAGACTTCCCTTGAAGTTGACATAAAAATCAGTGGTTTTCCCTCGAAGTGACAAGGACTGTCACACGTGCCACCGAGGTGTGAGGCAATACTCGGGTTGACAGTAGAGNCTAAATTCTCTTCAGGAAGTGAGGCCGGATCTTGAGGTGTTCCATATAGTGCTGAAATGAATCTTGGCGTACCTCTGGAGTCACAGAGGGGAATCAGGCCTTGTCTCCAGTGGAGACATGCACTTCCGCTTTCCTCCCAAGCAATCAAATCAGAGTCAGGCTTCTCGTGAAGTTGACCTAAAAATCTGTGGTTTTCCCTCGAAGTGACAAGGGCTGTTACACGTGCCACCAAGATGTGAGTCAATACGCGAGTTGACAGTAGAGGTAATGCAGGGAAATCAGGTTCATCAGAAGGAGCCTGACATATTTGTAGTCTTTAGTAATGGTGGCACCACCCAGGAAACATTTGTGGGTCTTTAGGAATGGTGGCACCACCAAGGAAGTGCCTCTGGCCTTTCCTTTGGAGACAGGATCCTCCAGAGATGCGGCTGGAACGCCGANATAATGCAGGGAAATCAGCTTCATCGGAAGGAGCCTGACACATTTGTGGTCTTTAGTAATGGTGGCACCACCCAGGAAACATTTGTGGGTCTTTAGGAATGGTGGCACCACCAAGGAAGTGCCTCTGGCCTTTCCTTTGGAGACAGGATCCTCCAGAGATGCGGCTGGAACGCCGAGAATCCTTTCCCCTTTCTCGACAAAGCAGGGAAAGGAATCTTCATTTCTGGCTGTGAAGGAGACAATGAGGCTCCCCTTCAGTTGTGACACCACCCTCGGTATTCCTCTTGAGTGGAGACAGGTTTCTCGGGGAACTTCTTGAGGTGTAGCAAGGGTGTCAAGGAACCATTCGAAGTCTAAGTGGGGTAGTGTGATTTCCTTCGAGATGCCACCTCAGAAAAAGGCCTCATCTCGCCTGGAGCGGGGAATCCCCTAGTTTTTCTCGAGTTGTGGCTGTCCCTCTTTCTTTAAACGGGGACCTCTAGAATCCCCTCGTTTCACCTACACAAAGTCCAGTCTCCATATGAGTTGCCAAGGACTTCTAGACATTGCTCTCAAGTCGGTGCTGGCTCCTAAGATCTTGTCAGGAGCTGAGGCCGGAACTTGAGGTGTCTTCTGCAGTGCTGACATGGACACTGGTGATCCTCTGAAGTCCCCAGAGGGGAGTCAGGCCTCGTCTTCAGTAGATACATGCACTTCTGCTTTCCTCCCGAGCACTCGAATCAGAATCAGGCTTCCTGTGAAGTTGACATAAAAATCTGTGGCTTTCCCTCATAGTGAGAAGGACTGTCACACATGCCACCGAGATGTGAGGTGATACTCGCGTTGACAGTCGAGGGAATGTGGGGAAATAAGTTTCATCTGAAGTGGCGTCTCACATTTGTGTACATTAGGAAAGGTGACACCACCCTGGCAACATTTGTGGGTCTTTAGGAATGGTGGCACCACACAGGGAGTGCCTCTTGCCTTTCCTGTGGAGAGCGCCTCCTCCTGAGATGTGACTGGAACGGCAAGAATTCTTTCACCTTTCTTGACGAAGTAGGGAAAGGAACCTTCGTTTCTGGGCGAGGAGGAGACAATAGGCTCTTCTTCAGTTGTGGCGGGACCCTCGGTATTCCTCTTGAGTGGAGACAGGTGTTTCGGGGAACTTCTTGAGTTGTAGCATGGGTGTGAAGGAAGCTTTCGAGTATAAGTGTTGTTGTGTGATTTCCCTCGAGTTGCTGGCTCGG
>SJYA01001189.1:244120-339993 GCA_006410615.1 Neotragus moschatus
TCTTAGCAATGGTGGCACCACCCAGGAGTGCCTCTGGCCTTTCCTGAGGAGAGCGCCTCCTTCTGAGATGCGACTGGAACGCCGAGAATCCTTTCCCCTTTCTCGACGAAGCTGGGAAAGGCACCTTCATTTCTGGGTGAGGAGGAGACAACGAGGCTCCTCTTCATTTGTGGTGGGACCCTCCGATTTCCTCTTGAGTGGAGACAGGTGTTTCGGGGATCTTCTTGAGGTGTAGCAAGGGTGTGAAGGAATCTTTCAAGTCTAAGTGGGGTGGTGTGATTTTCCTCGAGATACACCCTCGGAAAAAGGCCTCATCTGGCCTGGATGTGTGAATCTCCTAGTTTTTCTCGAGTTCCGGCAGTCCCTCTTGAGTTACGGCGGAGATCTCTGGGATCCCCCGGTTTGACTTTTACAAAGTTCCGTCTCCATGGGAGTTGCCAGGGGCCTCTCAACATTGCTCTCTAGTCGGTGCCAGGTCCTAAGTTCTCATCAGGAGCTGAGGCCGAAAACTGAGGTATCCTCTGCATTGATTACATGAATCCTGGCGTGCCTCTGGAGTCCCGAGAGGGGAGTCAGGCCTCGTCTCCAGTGGAGACAAGTACTTCCGCTTTGCTCCCGAGTCCTCAAATCAGAGTCAGGCTTCCCATGAAGTTGACATCAAAATCTGTGTCTTCCCTCGAAGTGACAAGGACTGTCACATGTGCCACCGAGGTGTGATTCTATACTCGGGTTGACTGTCGAGGGAATGCAGGGAAATCAGTTTCATCTGAAAGGGCCTGACACTTTTTTTGTCTTTAGGAATGGTGGCACCACCCAGGGAACAGTTGTAGGACTTTAGGACTGGTGGAACAACCCAGGGATTGCCTCTGGCCTTTCCTGTGAAGAGCACCTCCTCTTGAGATGCGACTGGAATGCAGAGAATCCTTTCCCCTTTCTAGACGAANTTTCATCTGAAAGGGCCTGACACTTTTTTTGTCTTTAGGAATGGTGGCACCACCCAGGGAACAGTTGTAGGACTTTAGGACTGGTGGAACAACCCAGGGATTGCCTCTGGCCTTTCCTGTGAAGAGCACCTCCTCTTGAGATGCGACTGGAATGCAGAGAATCCTTTCCCCTTTCTAGACGAAGCAGGGAAGTGAACCTTCATTTCTGGCTGAGGAGGAAACAACGAGGCTCCTCTTGAGTTGTGGCGATACCCCCGGGATTGCTCTTGAGTATAGACAGGTGTTTCAGGGGAACTTCTTGAGGTGTAGCAAGGGTGTGAAGAAAGCTTTCGAATTTTAAGTGGGGTGGTGTGATTTCCCTCGAGATGCCTGCTCGGAAAAATGCCTCATCTCTCCTGACGGGGTGAATCTTCTAGTTTTTCTCGAGTNTTCTTGATACCTCTTTTTAATATCTTCTGCTTCTGTTAGGTCCAGACCATTTCTGTCCTTTTTCGAGCCTATCTTTGCATGAAAATTTCCCTTGGTATCTCTAATTTTCTTGAAGAGATCTCCAGTCTTTCCCATTCTGTTATTTTCCCATATTTCTTTGCATTGATCGTTGAAGAAGGCTTTCTTATCTCTTCTTGCTGTTCTCTGGACCTCTGTATTCAGATGCTTATATCTTTCCTTTTCTCCTTTGCTTTTTGCCTCTCTTCTTTTCACAGCTATACTGAGAGTTTTTTTTATCAAAAATGAATGTTGGATTTTGTCAAATGATTTTCTGTTTTAACTGAGGATTTAAAAAAAAAAATTTTGGCACATTATTTATTTTTTTTAATTGAAGGATAATTGCTTTACAGAATTTTGTGGTTTTCTGCCATACATCAACAAGAATCAACCATAGGTACACCCATGTCCCCTCCCTCCCAAGCCCTCCTCCCATCTCCCATCCCACCCCACCCTTCTAGAATGTCACAGAGCCCCTGTTTGAGTTCCCTGAGTCATACAGCAAATTCCCACTGGCTATCTATTTTACATATGGTATTGTAAATTTCAATGTTACTACTAAAAGGATCTTTTTAAAAAATTGTTAATATAATTAATTACCATTATTATTTTTTAAATACTATATTAGATAATTATTGACCATTAATGTTAAATCAACCCTGTATTCCCAGGATAAATCTCATTTGCTCATGAAGTATTAACCTTCATGAAGTACTATTTGATTGATTTGCTAAATTCATGTTTAGAATTTTTATATTCTTGAGGTGTGTTTGGTAGTGTTTTTCTTACATTAAGTTTTTAAACCACAATTTCACTTTAACGGCTATTCATATTATCTGTCACTTTTTGAGTGAGCTCTTCTAGTGATTATGTGTTCCATGAAATTTGTCAATGAAGTATTTTTGCTTTGACTTCACTTTTATGTTTTAAGTTATTTTCACTGGTTGTAGTAATTTAGATTGACAGTTATTTTTTCCATAGAATGTCATTCCACTGTCAACTATATTACGTTGTTTCTGACCAGAGTGTGCTCTCTGCTCTTTTACGAAATGTGTAATTTTATTTTTATATAATTGTAAGATTTTTTTCCCCTATTACTGGTTTGAAGCAGTTCGGTTGTGATGAATCTTAGTCGAGTTTGTTTCTTTTTTTTTTGTACTTGAATTTATTCATTTATAGTTTTCATCAACTTTAGGAAAACAAAATTTGCCATTGTATTCAAAAACTTTATTTCTGTCTTCCCCTTCTCTTCTTCATGGTCCACAGCAGGTTTATACTGATATTAGATTGTTTAAACTTAGCTTTCTAAGGCTCTGTTCACTTTTTCTTTCAGCTTTCCCCCACTCCCATGTTTCTGTTTTGATAAGCTTCTATTGTTAAGTATTTAAGTTTACATTTCTTTTCAGTATCTCATTTGTCTTAATCTCATCCAATGTATTTTTATGTCTAGAAGTTTAATTTGCATTTTTATTTACAATTTCCATGTCTTTTTATATATCTTCAATCTTTCCCCTAACTTTTGAATATATCAAGTATAGTTATATGTGTTTTAATATTCTTATCTACTAATTTGATCATGAGTATCATTTCTGATTTCATTAATTTCTATTTTTATGGGTTATTTTTAATTTTTTGTGTGTCTAATAATTTTTTTACTGGATGTTTAAAATTGTGAGTTTTACTTTGTCAGGTTTTTTAGTATTTAGTGTCTTTGTATTCCTTTATGTACTCTTGAGCTTAATTCTTCAATACAGTTCTGTGAGTTGGAAAGTGATCCTCCCAACACGTGTTTAAAAATGCTTTAGGTGAGGCTCAAGTAGTCTTTAGCCTAGAGCTAATTTTGCCATGCTGATGAAGGATAGAACCAATACCCTTTGTACTAAACAAGATTTTACCACTTTGGTTGGTGAGAAAAGGAATTATGCATGAACTACAGAGATTGTTCTGCCTCCTCCTTTCAAATGGATCTTTCCTGAGTCTTACTTAGTGTACTCATGGGCGTATGCCAGATACCGCTGAACTTGTCTCAGGAGTTCCTTCTCTGCAGCTCTCACCTCTCCATGCAGCTATCTCCTCTCTCTTATAATGTGCTGTTGGATTAAGCCTTATTGGCTTTCCCACATTCTTATATCTCTCTCTTCAGCTCACACTGGGCTCCGTTTAATTTCTTCTTTGCACAGTAATCTGGCACTCTTACCACCTAGTCAAGACAGTAAGATGGGTGACAGGATGGGGAGACAGTCTTAGGGCTTATCTTAGTAGGATTTTTCTCTTCCTTTCCTTCTTTTTCTTCCTTCCTCCCTTCCCCAGCCCCGGGTCTTTCTTTCCTGTGCTCTTTGACCGCTGTTTAAAAACGATTACTTCATGTGTACTTTTTAATCCCCTGTGTTTTGTTTGTTTACTACTATATTGGGAGGTTATATCTGGCCTATATTGTTCCATCGGGGCTGAAAACAGAGATTCTTTCTCTTACATTTGATTTACAATAATGCATAATGTTAGTGTCTCACTCAGTCATGTCTGACTCTTTGTGACCCCATGGACTGTAACCCAGTGGGCTGCTGTGTCCATGGGATTCTCCAGGCAAGGATACTGGAGTGGGTTGCCATTTCCTCCTCGAGGGGATCTTCCTGACCTGGGAATCTAACCTGGGTCTCCTGCATTGCAAGCAGATTCTTTACTGTCTGAGCCACCAGGAAAGCCCCGATATATAAGCATTTTGATATATATGTACAGTTTGAAGATGTTGGGCAGGAAAGTTACTCACACATCACATTTCATATCTCTGGTAACATTCACCAGTTTGATGCTAAGTTGCTCACTCCTGTCTGACTTTGCAGTCTCATGGACTGTAGCCCATGAGGCTCCTCTGTTCATGAGATATACCAGGCAAGGATACTGGAGTGGGTTGCCATTTCCTCCTCCAGGGAATCTTCTTGACCCAGGGATTGAATCAGTGTTTCCTGCATTGCAGGCAGACTCTTTACCGTCTGAGCCATCAGGGAAGCATTTCACTTACAATGAACTGTATTAAAAGGTGACTGTTAGGCTGCTCTCATTATTGTTGATTACTTTTTAATTTTATTAAATAGTAAAAATGTTTAATTTCTTGTAGGTACTTTCATAGAAATGAAAATATATTTTTCTTTCAAATAAGTAAGCAGCTTATTTAGACATAAAATATAATGTAGTTAATTAAGTTTATGTATTTATCAATTCTTAATTTGCACTCAGCATATTTTATATTCTGATATGATTTTTAAAATAGAAAGATTTTAGTAAGATATAGAAATAATATAAATAGTGTTACTAACCAATGTGTTTTTATCTGTCCCAAAGACAAATACAAGTAGAATTTTATCTGATAATATATATTAATCAAAATAATATTAGTCATTTACATCACTGTTGTATGCAACTCCTTGGATGAGGTACTCTTTACATACTTTCAATGAGTAGAGTACAACAGTGATGTAAAAAAGTGGCTTTTTTGCACTTTTCTCGTGTAGGCATCTAAAAATTTGATGTCATATTTTTCTTATTAATTTTTTCTACTGTGTTTGTCTAAAGGAGAAAGTTATTCCTGTATCACAGTCAAGAAGATGTTATCTTATTTTTTTTCTAGGATTTTTTAAAGTTTTGTTTTTGAAATTCCTTTTCTCTAAAACTGTAGAAACTTTCCTTTTATTTTTTAGCATGGATATTTGCATGTTTGAATTGTTTTTCTAATTTATATGAGGAAAATAAATATTGCCTGATAATTCCTTTTTGGGATATTTAGATGGACTACTTTATGTCTTTAGAGTCTTAGATTAATTATACTAAATGTTATTTTTTCTTTCCCAGATTAGAAATCATTTTTCAATACCACTTTCTGTTTATGGAGGAGACACGTTATTGGGAACAGCTTCACCTGGAAGTGAATTTAACATACCATTAGCATTTTACCGGTGATTTTGTTTTCTTTATCTTTTTGTTTGCCCTGTGGTGCCCTCTTATAGACAGTTTATGACTTGGTAGTGATATCTATTTTAAGTTATCAAACTGATCAAATTTTTCTTGTTAATATCTCTTAATTTATTTAAGTTTTGGCACTCTTAAAATTTTTAAAGTAATAATATTTAACTTAATGTGCATAACATATAAATTATCTTTACTTTACCTAGTAAATACAAATTACATGCTTGTGATATAACCATCAGAGTCATAGTCATGTATGCTTATGATTTTTAACAAATTTCTAACTGAACATGATCGATGTCTTCTAGATTTTATTATACTATATAGTGATTTTTGCTTTTCAAGTGTTTTATAATTAACTTTTTAGAAATTTCTTTAGAAAATGTGAAATATTTTGTCTTTTTATCTACATGCTCATGCTCAGTTGCTAAATCATATCCAACTCTTTGCATTCCCATAGACTGCAGCCCTCCAGGCTTCTCTGTCCATGGAATTTTCCGGACAAGAATACTGGAATGGGTAGCCATTTCCTTCTCCAGGGGATTTTCCTGACCCGGGGATCAAACCCACATCTCCTGCTTGGCAGGGTGGATTCTTTATCACTGAGCCACCTGGGAAGCTTTTATCTGCCTATTTATCTATTAATTGCTCATTGATAGAATTGTAATGTAAATAGAACTAGACAGTTCATTCTTGAACACTATATATGACCCTCATGCAGTCAAATATCCACATTCAGTTGTCCCTCAGTATTCAGTTCTTCTCACTCAAAACCTCTTGCTGATTATCTGTCTCTCATGTTTTCTGTTTATTTCTTAAACTTTTCCTGTAACTTTGCTGCTGCTGCTGCTGCTGCTGCTGCTAAGTCGCTTCAGTCATGTCTGACTCTGTGCGACCCCATAGACAGCAGCCCACCAGGCTCCCCCATCCCAAGGATTCTCCAGGCAAGAGTACTGGAGTGGGTTGCCATTGCCTTCTCCGTTTAACTTTGTATGTTTCTCTAATTCAGCTCTGTCCTTCAGAAAGAAAGTTTTTGAGGAAAATTGTCACCTCTACAAAGCACTCTGCAGCCAGTCTAGAAAGAGTTAACTATAGTTTCATATGCTCAGTCTGCAGTGTACAGTTGTTTTTGGTTTTTGGTACCTATAGTTATCTTATAACCAGTAGTTATCTTTTAACATTACATTTCCCATGTGACTGGTATCTCTTTAAGAGGATAGACTGACTAACTTGCGCATTTTCAGTTTTGCCTTCTCATTGGTAAATAATCGGTCCAATAAATGTCTTGATAAACTGGATGTGAGTGTATTGGATTAGTTTAATGTAGAGACAATTAAGCTTTTATTTTTAAGTGTTAGAAGTAAGAGTAAAAAAAAAGAATGAAATACAGAGAATGTAGAAGTAAAAAAGGCTAAATCTGTAACTGATTTGACAGGTAACTCTATGGGTCTAAGGAGGGGGTGGTGGTATAAGAGTTTAATATTATTTTACAGTCCAAAATGCCAGTAGCTGAAAGTTCTTGGAAAAGAAAGACACACAGAGAGGTGGATTTGGAGGGTTCATAGTTCAGTCTAGCAAATTTAAGGCACTGTCAGACATCATTACAGAATATGTATTAGGCATGTAAAATTTGGGGGATGGAGCTTAAGAAAATAATGATAGCTAGAGATAGTATTGACATTTGCCACACAGTAGGGGATAGTGTCACAGTCACACTAATTACAGCTTTACAAGTATAAAAACATTTAAGTGTTTATACTTGGACGCACTTCAGACTTAAAAAAATTATTAAACCCAAGTACAGTTGTAAGTTTACAAAGAATGTGATATTTGAGTATAAGATTTAATCGTAAGTGAAGTGAAGTCGCTCAGTCGTGTCTCTTTGCGACCCCATTGACTGTA
Source organism: Neotragus moschatus (assembly GCA_006410615.1). NCBI lineage: Eukaryota > Metazoa > Chordata > Mammalia > Artiodactyla > Bovidae > Neotragus > Neotragus moschatus. The sequence continues at coordinate 251,413 of SJYA01001189.1, forward strand.
GCCTATCAGGCTTCTCCGTCCATGGGATTTTCCAGGCAGAGTACCGGAGTGGGATGCCATTTCCTTCTCCAGGGGATCTTTCCAACCCAGGGATTGAACCAAGGTCTCCCACATTGCAGGCAGACATTTTACTCTCTGAGCCACCAAGGAAATACTTTTTATCACTGTCTTCTTGCAATCACTGCAATAACTTCTGTAATGCTGTCCAACATTTCAGTAAAGTTAAAGTGTTAGTTGCTTAGTCGTGTCCAACTCTCTGCAACCCCATGGTCTGTAGCCTGCCAGGCTCCTCTGTCCATGGGATTCTCCAGGCAAGTATACTGGAGTGGGTTGCTACTTCTTACTCCTGCTCAGTAAAGATAAGTATCTATTGAACTCCTTCATTTGATTAACCTTGAAAAGCTGGTGATTAATTTTTCAGTAGAAATATATTTTTGGTTCATGAACTCAGTCATGGTACATACTTGGGACCACGTATCCAGGAAAGCCAACTTCTTTAAGTGTGTAAGTCCCATCTGTAGGTGTGTGTGTTGCATATATGACCTGTATGATAATGTATTTTCTGCAAGAAACCAGTTATGAGCTTGTAAACATACTTTTAAGACAGCAGGTTTGTAAGAAAAATACTTTGCTTTTGAAAGCCAAATAACTTCATTACTTCACAGAAAGTTAAAATGCAAGTATGTGTCTGTATATCTGTCTCACCTATCTCTAAGAATGTGAAAATATAAAAATTTATAACAGTAGTATAAAGATAATATCACTGTTCTAAAGCTGCAATCAAATAATTTATGTTTTCTTTTAAAGCATTTTAAAGCATATTGTTTAATCTTTTATGTAGATCACTACTTTCTCTGAAGCCAGAAGATGCAGACTATCAGATGTGTGAAGGAATTGACTTTGAAGAAATAATAAAACAAGATGGTACTTCTTTCAAGAAGAAATGTAAACCTATAAACCCTTCCAGGAAGCCATTTATCATTAATATAGTGCCAGAAAAAGATAATTTGACGTATATGTCAGTGTATTCAGAAGACCATTGGGACTTACCATACATAATACATTTGTGGCCACCTATTCTACTCCGAAATCTTCTTCCTTACAAAATTGCTTATTACATAGAGGTATCCTCATATTTTTAAATGTCTTCTTGTCTTTGATTTTGTAGCTTTAGTTACTTAAAATTATGAGTAATAAAGTAGTGTTTTAAAATTCTAATAAAAATTTTTAGAACTGGTGAACAGACAGTATAGATTTTCTTCAAATGAAAATATTTCAATGATGTTATATAAAAGAAGATTTAAAATTTTTTCCATTGAGTTACCTTAGAAATATGGTTACTAAGTTGGATATAATTTATATATACATCTATGATATGCCATTTTAAAATCATGTGTGAAAGTACTAGATACTCCTGTAGAAAACTTTAGAAAATAGAGATAAATTGTCTGTAATCACATTATCTGAAGGTAGCACTTCTGATGAAGATATCATTTCAGTTCTAAAATATATTTTTCAGTCTTTTCCATGCATGTATATTTTATATGTTTTTGAAAGATGGATACTAACTTTTCAAATAAGTATGAGTATTAGTATGAAAATAATAGTACTAGACTTAAAACCTGTTACATTATATTATTCTCGTACCTTTAGGTTTCTAAAAGAATTTTATGCTTATAAAAATACTTTTTCTTTTAAATACTCTTTAAGAGATTACATCTGATTCCTTCCTGTTGCTATAATAGGAATCTCTCCATCTTAGGATTTTAAGTAAATAATCCATTTACCATTGCTTATCATATGTAAGAAAGTAGTTCCTTATTGTAATCTATTATTTGTTTTGTTGGAGTCTGTTATTAATGATTGGAATTTACTATGTGTTTATACTTTAAATTTTTTTTCAGAGTTAGGGAGTTAACACATCTGTGGTTTAAGAATATCTATTTTCCATATAGTTGGCAATTAAGATAGTGGTTAAGAATTATAATCAGATAGATTTGAGATTTAACCTTACCTCTATGTCTTACTAGCCCTGGGTCTTTAGATGAGTTATATTATCTTTCTAAATCATTTGTCCTATCTTATAAAAGAGTGATGGTAATAAAACTTTCATGACTGGGATATGGGGAAAATCAAATTAAATAATGTAGTAAAGGACTTCGCACAGTGCCTGACAGGCATATGGTTTCTACCTGTTAACCTCTCCAGCACCACCAGCACCACTATTCTATTTTGTGGAACATGTCAGGTATTGATAAACTTAATACTGTTTCTGCTTTAAGTAATTTAAAGTCTTAAGATGAAGAGGTTCCTGTGTTATAACAACAGGAGGGAACCAGATTAAAGATGCTAGAAGAACAGGTGAAATACCCAGATGGGCTCTCTGTCCCGCTTCAATAGAACTTTTAACGTGATGCTTTTAGGGATAACATTCTGTTTGCTAGTTTTCAAAAGAGATGATCAATTTTTAGAAAGATAGTTTACTTGTGGTATGGAGAAGGGCTTAGAGGAGTTAAGAGCAGTTAGGAGACTTTTAAAAGGAGGAGTTACAGTGACATGAACTAAGGTAATACAGGTGTGGATGGACAGAAATGAACAGTTTTGAGAGTTATGTCAGATGCAACATAAACACTTATTGGAAACGGGTTATGAGAATTTGTTAAAAATCAAGAATGGGAGTTAGTAGGGATTGCTTATTTTGAATTACATACAGTTTTCATTATTTTGTACTTTTCACAACTAAAATCACTAGTATTAATAGATAAGATTTATTTTTACTAATTATGTGTTTTATAGTCTTCATTATTGCCAGCAGAATTTCTCATTATATTATTTAATTTTATTTTCACAATAGTCCTTTGAAGTAGATCATTTAGACCCTTTTACAAATACAGTGACTCAAATGATTTATAGAAGTTTACACAGTTGACAGAATTAGAACTTGAACATAAGCCTTTTGACTTTTTCTGACAGAGGTATTTCAAAAGCATTTTGTATAGCATTCAAAATCATTAAGTAGAATATTTTAGCATATTATTCTCAAGCATTAAAAACTGACTATATATTTTTTTTTATTATAGGGAATTGAACATAGAGTTTTTACTCTCCATGAAGGCCATTCAGCCCAGCTTTGTACTGTACAGTTGGATAAAGCCAGGCTACATTTAAAATTACTTGACTATCTTAATCATGATTGGAAAAGTGAATATCATATAAAACCTAATCAACAAGATATTAGTTTCATCAGTTTTACTTGTGTTACAGAAATAGAAAAGACTGATTTAGATATTGCTGTCCATATGACTTATAATACTGGCCAGACTGTTATGGCATTTCATAGTCCTTATTGGATGGTTAATAAAACTGGTCGAATGTTACAGTATAAAGCGGATGGAATTCATCGAAAGCATCCACCTAATTATAAAAAGCCAGTTCTCTTTTCATTTCAGCCAAAGCACTTTTTCAATAACAATAAGGTATGTGAAGTTTTTTTTTAACTTTCATTCCTCTTTAGCTAATTTTCACTCCTTTTTATTTTGTTTTGAAAAATAAAATATTATGAAACAGGTAGAAATAATATTTGTGAAATATTTGAGGTTAGAAAGATTGGAATTTAGTATTTGAAAAGTTTTAGTGCATTAATAATATAAGAGTAGGAGTAGTGGTGTTAGTCACTCAGTTGTTTCCTACTCTTTGCGACCTCGTGGACTGTGGTCCCCCAGGGTCCTCTCTCCATGGGATTCTCCAGGCAAGAATACTGGAGTGGATTGCCATTCCCTTCTCCAGAATATAACATTAGTTTAGGCTAAAAAGCAAAAAAATATATCACTTAGGTAGGAATTTTTTAAGGTACCTAAATATTAATATATTTGAAATATTTTTTTCTAGGTTCAGCTTATGGTAACTGATAGTGAATTGTCAGATCAATTTTCAATTGATACAGTTGGTAGTCATGGAGCTGTTAAATGTAAAGGCCCCAAAATGGAATATCAAGTGAGTTCATTCTATGCTCATCTGGAAACTTTTATTTAAGCTCTATAAAGTAATTAATTTTTATAAGAATGTTATGGTAATGAAATAGTTTTTGAAATGTTACTTTTTTTTTTCCCCATAGGTTGGTGTCACTATAGACCTTAGCAGTTTTAACATTACCAGAATTGTCACATTTACCCCCTTTTTTTTGATTAAAAACAAAAGCAAATATCGTATATCAGTGGCTGAAGAGGGAAATGGTAAATGGCTCTCTGTTGATTTGGAGCAGGTGAGTAAATGAATTTCAAAAATATTCCTCTTTCGACTTTTGTTTCTTCCTGAAGTTGGATACCTGAAATCACTGTGTGGTGTTTTATCTGTCCACCAACACCTCCCAATTTTGTTTCAGTTACATGAACATTTTGAGTATTTATTTGTACCAGAATAAACCAAATAAATGATTTATTTAATTATGTAAGGCTGAGTACTGTCATCTAGGAATGCATTGCTTTGTAAAAGAGGTTGACACTAACTAGATGGGGTTAAATATAGCAGTAGAAGACGGGATAAAGTATCAGTGCAGCAAATTGATGAAGATAAATTGGTAAATTTATTCTCTTCAGGAAGATTTTAGAAATGCCTTTATAGAGTAGATTAAGCTAATTACTTTAAAAAGACAATAGTGTCTTAGGAATAAAATGTTGATTCTGCTCTATCTGTAGTTGTTAGGTGTGTGCCTGAAGTTAATAGAATGTTTTACTTCTGAAGAAATTCTGTTCTAAGTATGTTATGATTATAAGAGAAGTATTTGCTATTTTTATTCATTATGCCTTTTTGTTTTGAAGCTATCCTCTATAATCATTCATTATTCTTGAGTTACAGCCTTTAATTTGGCATTTCCTTTTGAGCTGGTGGGCAGTAAATACCATCAGTTTTTGTTTATCCATCATCTTTCCTTTATGATAATTTTTCTTGATAATTCCTGTTTTTTGCAACATGTTGTAGCATTTACTATATTCTGGGTTCCATTTTTGTTGAAAATTCTGCTGTGATTCTGTCATTTCTTTGGAAGTTATCTTTTTCTCTCCTGTCTTCGTGGAGTTCTCTTTGTCTTTGTTCTGCAGTCTTACAGCTATTTGTCTGCATGTAGGTTCGTTTTATATATCCTGCTCAAGATACTTTATGCCTAGATCTATAGATTATTTCATACCTTATGTAAAATTTGCAGTGATTATGTTTTTAAATACTGCCATTCTTAAATACTCCTGTTTCTTCCTTCTGGATCTTTAATCAAATTTATTCTAGACCTTTATATTCTCTCTTCCATATATCTTACTTTTTTTTTTTTTTTTTTTACATTTTCTATCTGTATAACTCTTTCCTTTATTTTGGATAAATTCTACATATGCAGTTTTCATAATTTACACTTTTACTGTATATATCATACAGGATGTGTGTATGTATGCTGTTTGGACCTTCAACTGAGTTTTTTATTTGAATAATTATATTTCTTATTTTTAGAAGTTGTATCTTTTTTCATGTTTACCTGTTCATTTTTTTCAGCAAATATTTATTGTGTACTCTTTATGTGCCATATTTTAACAAAACCACAAGTCCCTGTCCTGTATAGTTTACATTTCAATGAGAGCTTGGGGGAACCATTAAATTGATAATGCCATAGTCAATTAGTAAAATACATCATGTATTTAAAGGTGACAAGTCTAATAGAAAAACAGGAAATAAGGCAGGCTAAGAGGTATTTTGAGTTCTAATGTGCAAGGAGTGGGCTGTAATTTTACATAGTGTAGTCAAGGATGAGACTTGTTGAGGTCACATTTGAACAGATGTGGAAACAATGTGCAGGGCTGCCCAGGTGGTGCAGTGGTCAAGAATCTGTCTGCCAATGCAGGAGACTTAAGGGATGCAGATTCGATCCCTGGGTTGGAAAGATCCCTTGGAGTAGGAAATGGCAACCCACTCCAGTATTCTTGAGAGGAGAATTCCATGGACAGAGGAGTCTGGCAGGCTGTAGTCCATGGGATCTCAAAGAGTCAGCCATGACTGAGCACACACATACTGAAGAAAATGTTAGAGGTATGCTTGTCAAGAGTGCAGCTGAGCTGGAAGCTCAGCTGCCAGATAGAGTAATAACTTATTCACTTCAGTTCAGTCACTCAGTTGTGTCCCGACTCTTTGCAACCCCATGAACTGCAGCACGCCAGTCCCCCCGTCCATCAACAACTGCCGGAGTCTACCCAAACCCATGTCCATTGAGTCGATGATGCCATCCAACCATCTCATCCCCTTCTCCTCCTGCCCTCAATCTTTCCCAGCATCAGGGTCTTTTCAAATGAGTCAGGTCTTCACATTAGCTGGCCAAAGTATTGGAGTTTCACCCTCAGCATCAGTCCTTCCAATGAACACCCAGGACTGATCTCCTTTAGGATTGCCTGGTTGGATCTCCTTGCCGTCCAAGGGACTCTCGAGAGTCTTCTCCAGCACCACAGTTCAAAAGCATCAATTCTTTGGCGCTCTGCTTTCTTTATAGTCCAACTCTCACATCCATACGTGACCACTGTAAAAACCATAGCCTTGACTAGATGGACCTTTGTTGACAGAGTAATGTCTCTGCTTTTTAATATGCTGTCTAGGTTGGTCATAACTTTCCTTCCAAAGAGTAAGTGTCTTTTAATTTCATGGCTGCAATCACCATTTGCAGTGATTTTGGAGCCGAGAAAAATAAAGTCAGCCATCGTTTCCACTGTTTCCCCATCTATTTGCCACAAAGTGATGGGACCGGATGCCATGATCTTAGTTTTCTGAATGTTGAGCTTTAAGCTGATTAAGACAACAAATCAAAGTAAAAGTGACAGTCAGGACTTTAATGACTTACTGCAGTAGTATAAGTAAGAGGCTAAAATGAAGAACACACCAACTCCTTTTGTTCTCTTTTTCCTATGAAACAAACAGCAGTTGTTTAGGGGTGAGGTGGATCAATGAGGGTAGTGTCATTGACAGGGGAGCCCTGAACAAAAAGCTAATACTGTTTTATGGATCTAAGGGATGTGAGAAAGCGAAGGAATGGGGCTAAGAGTGGAATAGTACTGAGTATCAAGTCAGAATAGAGAAAAAAATATTATCGTATCCCCCCTCTTTCCTTAATAGAGATCTTGCAGAAGTTCCTGAGGAAGGCCTCTGCCAAAAACCCTGAGAAAGAGGCCTGTGAGTACAGGTGCCCATAGTAGGAACACAGGTACTTGTAAGGGCATGACTAGAAATGGGGTTGAATTCTTGAGAATGAAGTGCACTGCATTCTGGCCATGCACCTAGTCTGGTGTGGGGAGGGCTGCTTTGCCCTGTGAAACCTGTCAAATAAAGATAAAGCCTTTGTAACTGCCACTGGTATGACTTGAAAAGTTGCACATAGATTTTTAGCCAGGAGCTGGACCCCTCAGTTCATTTCAGTCAGTTAGTCATGTCCAATTCTGCGACCCCATGGACTGTAGCACGCCAGGCTTCCCTGTCCATCACCAACTCCTGGAGCGTGCTCAAACTCAGGTCCATCAAATCAGTGATGCCATTCAGCCATTTCATCCTCTGTTGTCCCCCTGTCCTCCTGCCTTCAGTCTTTTCCAGCATCAGGGTCTTTTCTAATGAGTCAGTTTTTCACATCAGGTGGCCAAAGTATTCGAGCTTCAGCTTCAGTTCTTCCAATGAATATTCATGACTGATTTCCTTTAGGATGGACTAGTTTGATCTCCTTGGCAGTCCAAGGGACTCTCAAGGGTCTTCTCCAGCACCACAGTTCAAAAGCATCAATTCTTTGGTGCTTGGCTTTCTTTATAGTCCAACTCTCACATCCATACATGACTACTGGAAAAACCATAGCCTTGACTATGTGGACCTTTGTCGGTAAAGTAATGTCTCTGCCTTTTAATATACTGTCTAGGTTTGTCTTAGCTTTTCTTCCAAGGAGCAAGTGTTTTTTAATTTCATGGTTGCAGTCACCATCTGCAGTGATTTTGGAGCCCAAGAAAATAAAGAAAATAAATTGCTGGACCCCTCAGCAATGTGGATATCTGGGGAAAGAGCAGTAAAGACAAAAGATTACCCAGGGTTGATGATCTAAAGTAAGAGAATATTTGGCATGAGGATAGCAAAAGAGGCCAGTATTATTGGAGAGGGAAAAGTAGAAGAGAACAAGACTTACCAATTATAAAAAGTAATTCTGTAGAACTTTGAGACCCATTACAATGATTTTAACTTTTGCTCTGAGTGAAATGGAGAGGGCTGTTGGGGGGGTTGAACAGTAGTTAAACACAGTAGTAGGCTCTCAGCAAATATTTGTTGAATGAATATATAAATTTTTTTGGTAAATGTTTCCCCTGTCCTCATTTGAGTCCATGGATTCTTAGTTTGTTGGATGTAATGCATGTGTGCATGCTAAGGTGTTTGATTCAGTCATGTCCAACTCTTTGCAAACCTATGGACTGTAGCCTGCCAGGCTCCTCTGTGTATGGGATTCTCCAGGCAAGAATACTGGAGTGGATTGCCCTGCCCTCCTCCAGGGGATCTTCCTGACCCAGGGATCCCACCTGTGTCTCTTACATCTCCTGCCTTGGCAGGCAAGTTCTTTACCACTAGCACCACATAGGACTCTCCATATATCTAGATGCTAAGATTATAATTCCAACTTTGTTTTACTTTATGTATTTTTTAGGTGTATCTTTTTCCATACTTTCATTTACAGTAGTTTTATGTCTTGATTTATATGTCAGTTGCAAATAAGATTATTAGCTCTTCTGTTTTTAAAAACCTAATCTATAGCATCTGTCTTCTAATAGTTTCTCTTTATGGTAATTGCAATTACAAACACATAACAGCTTATTATTTTTTACTTTACTTTCTCTTCCGTCAATTTCAGCTTTTCTTAAGGTAAATTTCTGTTGCTAGTTTAAATTCTTCGCATGTTAATTTTGGCTTACAGTAGTCAGCCTTAACATGCAATTTATGGTTATTAGCTATGTTGATAAACTTATATATATTTTGTTTGTTTGTTTTCCCCACTACAAAAGACAAGTACTTTGGTAGTTTCTCTAGTCTCAGGAGGTTGAGCAGGAAACTCAAAAGGTATAGCATATATTACTAAACATAAAACATACATTTTAAAGCCAAGTCTACCAGGAAGTAGAAAGGCTTGGGGGTTTTCAAAGAGCACATCATTTTTAGTCTTGTTAGTTAGAAATATGCTTGGCTTAGTATTGTTACTGTTTTGAGTTTCCTAGGTAAGTTTCCCAGATGAGTTTCCCAGATAAGTGTTGCAAGAAGCCCTGAAAGGGAAGTTTCTCAGCCTCTTACAGCCTTAACCATGTCCCATGTCTAGTTCCATTAATTACTTTTTATGACTGAATAAAACTGACTTTAACAAGCTAAGGTACTTGGCACTAACATCAAGGTTCTGCTACATTGCCCTCAGGTCATACGATGAGGATCTCATACATCTCATTGAATTATGTGGTTACCAGCCTGGTCAGAGCCTATCACACTAAGACTTGGTTTACATAATAGTTTACAGACAAGGCTGGTTCTCCGTTTCCTGTCTTAGCTCTTTTGTTTCCAGCTCCTGTTGTCTTCTTTGTAGGTGTATTAACTCCTCCTATTCTGTTAGTTTGGCTTCCAGATCACTGATATCTAGATTGTTTCTTAAGATTTTGAGCCTGTTTTCTACTCTGAACTTTAAGACTTTTGATACTTCTCTTGATTTTTTTTTTTTTTTATCATCCTTATTTGACTTCCAAGACTCTGGATTTAGTATTTGTCCTGACTCAACATTTGTGTGTACTTTGACTACTGCTTAAATTACTGGTACCCACAACCCAATTGGGATTTTTTTTCGTAATAGAACATTCCCCTATTTTAAACTGATCACTTTGGCTCAGTTTACTTACTTTTCAGTCCGACTCTAGCTCTGGACCACATTAATGTCTCTTCATAGCACTGTTAATTATTTTAGCTCTTCAGCTTACTACCCATTATTCTTTGTGTTCAAAGTGCCCACAAGTGGTGCCCCATCTCAAAATCAACAGTTTATAGCTAAGCAATACAGTAACCAGAGTAGTGTTGACAGAGGTTTATTTAAAACTATTTTAAGTCTGTTCTGATGGGTTTATTAAAATGATAAAGGTCTTCTTATTTTTTAAAAATAAGTATATGTAATATGTGTTTTAGTGTGTCCCCTTTTGGCCTGAGGATGCTTCTAATAAACTTCTTATTCAAGTTGAAAGAAGTGAAAGCCCTCCCCAAAAGATACATTTTAATAAGGAAGAAAGCTGTATTTTACTGCGTCTAGACAATGAGGTAAGTGATTTTCTTGTGTTGTGTGATTAGAGAAGTTAATATATGCTTACTAATTTTTTAATAGTGATTTTTGTTTGTTTTACCAAAAATGAACAAACATTTCTCTTTGCAAAGGGAAAAAGTTCTACAAGGACACAAGAGACATAAACAACTTAATTGTTGCATAGGAAGTTATAGTGGCTGGAGTAAACCACATCTTGAATTTGACCCATCTATCTATGATAACTGAGAGACATGGTTTTTTCTAAATCATAAAAAACAAATGTATTAGCTATAGTTTTAAGAACAGTTTTATTATTAAGAATAGTTTTATTATTAAATGTTAGTGGTTAACGTTCTTTGACAATGATCACATTAGAGAATATTTTCTTTTCCTTTTTTCTAGCTTGGAGGTATTATAGCAGAAGTTAATTTGGCTGAGCACTCTACAGTTATTACATTTTCAGATTATCGTGATGGAGCCGCTACGTTTCTGTTAATAAATCACACCAAGAATGACATTGTTCAGTATAACCAAAGGTAAGAGGATTATTACAGATACAGCATCCTCCGATTTTAGCAGAGTCTAAGTGATAAAACTTTTTGATAATTTCTTAGGAGTATAAAAACCTATAATGGCATTATGGCCATGTAAAACAGTGTTCTAGTTAAAATGTGTACTGAAATATATAGGTTTAAAACTGACTTAATATCTGTAATTTACTTTTTGAAAAGTTTTAATATAATTGACATAAAACATGAATTTCAGTTGTCCAATCTAATGATTAAATGTTTGTATATATATTATAAAATCATCACAACTATAAGTCTAGTTAATATTCATCACTGTATATTGAGAGTTTTTTTGTGTGTGTGTGATGAGAACTTTTAAGATTTACTCTCTTAGCAACTTTTGTATATAAAATAGTATTATTAACTATAGTCATCATGCTGTATCTCACCTCCCCATGACTAATTTTAGAAATGTAAGTTAGTACCTTTTGACCTCCTTTACTCATTTCATCTGTCACTGCCCCTGCCTGTAGCTTCTACCAATCTATTCTCTATGTGTTTGGTTCTTTTGGTGGTTTCCTTTTTTTCTTGCTGTTTTAGATTTCACATTTAACTGAGATAATATGGTATTTGTCTTTCTCTCCCTGGCTTATTTCACTTAGCATAATGCCATTAAAGTCCATGTTGTTTCAAATGGCAAGATTTCCTTCTTTTCTATGGCTGAATACTATTTAATACTATGTGTATAGAAAGAAATATTATATGTGTGTATATATATTTATATACATACCTCATTTTCTTCATTCATTCATCAGTGGACACTTAGGTTGTTTCCATGTCTTGGTGATTATATGTAATACTGCAGTAAGTATGCATATTTGTTTTGAATTAGTGTTTTCATTTCTTTTGAATAGATATCCAGTTGCTGGATCACAAGTTGTGTTTTTAGTTTTTTGACAAGCCTCCATACTGTTTTCTGTAGTGGCTGCACCAGTTTACATTACCGTTGACAATACACAATACCTTTTTCCCCAAATCCTCACCAACATTTATTTTTTTTCTTATCTTTTTGATGATAACCATTCTAATAGTGTGGGATGATATCTCATTGTGGTTTTGATTTGCATTTCCTTGATGATTAGTGATATAATTTACTTCTAAATACTTAAAAAAAAAAAAAAGAACTGAAGCAACTATGGCAAAAGCTTGATCAGTGCAGAATCTGGTGAGGAAATTGTCAGTCTATCATAAGCATTTTGTCTAGTTTTGAAATTTTTTATTTTTAATGAATATAATGTAAATATTGATTCTTCAGATTTTTTTCAAAGAGTAGATAACATTTTTCTTGCGGAGGCATATGGGAAAGGACCACTACGTTTTTAAGCTTTGCTAAAGACCATGTTTATATATTTATTTCAGGATTCCTCATAACATCATTTGTTTCAATATAATGTGATATCATATCCTCCTAGTACCACTACAGTTTACGTAACCTTTTCCTCTATTTATGGGTCCCAGGTTGTCTTGAATTTATTTTGTCTACTTTTTCAGTTTGTTTTCATGTCCCTTACCAGTGGGCCCATGTTTATCAGTGCATTTCTGCTTTTTTTCTCCTGCTAACTGTCCAATCCTAATCATTGACTAAAATAAAATAGGCGTTGATTGAGTGAGAACCCCAGGTGGATCTAGCGTATACCTAGAACTCCTCCTTGCCCATCAGTTCTCTCATTTGTGGAATATGTTGAGAGAGAGGAGATCCTGTTTTCTTTGATTATCCATAATAAAAAAATAGTAAATTGGTTGATTAAACTGGCAAAGTTCAGATCAGTTCAGTCGCTCAGTCGTGTCCAATGCTTTGCGACCCCACGAATCGCAGCACGCCAGGCCTCCCTGTCCATCAACATCTCAAGGAGTTCACTCAGACTCATGCTCATCAAGTCTGTGATGCCATCCAGCCATCTCATCCTCTGTCATCCCCTTCTCCTCCTGACCCTAATCCTTCCCAGCATCAGAGTCTTTTCCAATGAGTCAGCTCTTCACATGAGGTAGCCAAAGTACTGGAGTTTCAGCTTTAGCATCATTCCTTCCAAATAAATCCCAGGGTNCTATCCCTTCATTCTTTCTGAAGTTATTTCTCCAGTGACCTCCAGTAGCATATTGGGCACCTAATGACCTGGGGAGTTCCTCTTTTGGTATCCTGTCATTTTGTCTTTTCATACTGTTCATGGGGTTCTCAAGGCAAGAATACTGAAGTGGCTTGCCATTCCCTTCAAGCAAGTAGAAATGGCTTTCACTTATTTGCCCTTCAGTTCATTTACTTCAGCTACCCTGTCTCAAATTTTCACAAAATTAAGACCTCCAGAAAATGATTTTAATGACTGTTTTCTCAATTCTCTCAAACATATTACATAACTGGTAACATTCTAAGATACACAGGAGCCAAGTTGACTCTTTATATACTGTAGATAATATAGGGCTGCTGCTGCTGCTATTGCTTCAGTCGTGTCCGACTCTGTGCGACCCCATAGACGGCAGCCCACCAGGCTCCCCCGTCCCTGGGATTCTCCAGGCAAGAACACTGGAGTGGGTTGCCATTTCCTTCTCCACTGCGTGATAGTGAAAAGTGAAAATGAAGTCGCTCAGTCCTGTCTGACTCTTAGCGACCTCATTGACTGCAGCCTACCAGGCTCCTCTGTCCATGGGATTTTCCAGGCAAGCTTACTGGAGTGGGTTGCCTTTGCCTTCTCCGATAATATAGGGCATCACAGCTTAATTCTCTGACATCTCGTTGAGCCAGGCTAATGCTGAACAAGAGACTTTATCAGTCCTTTCTTTGGGCTTGACTTTGCACTCTTATTTATAGTCCAGTTCAGATATGAAATGTTTTAGAATTTTAGCTCATGTATTGTTACAATTATAAAAGTAAGGGATGTAAGAGAAACTAAAATGTGATCCTGTGTAGAAATTCTGAAACTGAAAAATTAGTCGTAAAGGGAGTTTATAAAACTAACAATGTGTAAGAATGAACATGGGATTTAGATTTAGAATTATTCGAAGAAGTGAAGTGAGGTTAAAGTTGCTCAGTCGTGTCTGACTCTTTGCAACCCCATGGACTGTACAGTCCATGGAATTCTCCAGGCCAGATAACTAGAGTGAGTAAGTGTTCCCTTCTTCAGGGGATCTTCCCAACCCAGGAATTGAATCCAGATCTTCTGCATTGCAGGTCGTTTCTTTACCAGCTGAGCCACAAGGGAAGCCCAGTTATTTGAAGAACTTCTTAAATCGAGAACATTGAATTTTGGTTTAATCTTTACTCCAGTGTAGGCTTCAATTGAGTTTCATGCTACCACCTTTTCCTAAATACGGTATTACATAAGAAGCTAATGTGATTCAAAGCTGACCTCATCATTGGTACTGCAAAATCTCTTTTTCCTCTATATCCTTATCTCAGTAAATGACACTGTCATTCACCCTTGTGATTCTAGATTTCTCCTGCCTCATCATGCCATCCAGTTAAACTTTTATTTTTTAAAAAAATTTTTTTCTCTTTTTGTCTACTCTCTTCTATCTTTTCCGATAGCTACTCTCTAAAACATTTATTTCTTGAGTAGCTTTTAAGTCTGATTCTCCAGTCTTATCTCTAGTAAATCCTCCAGAGGTAGGTTTCTAAAAATACTAAATAGGGGAGTCCCAGGTGGCTCAGTGGTAGAAAATCTGCCTGCCAGTGCAAGAGATGTGGGTTCAATCCCTGGGTCCAGAATATCCCCTGGAGTAGGAAATGGCAACCTACTCCAGTATTCTTGCTTAGAAAATTCTATGGACAGACTGGGGGGCTGCGGTCCATAGGGTTGCAGAGTCAGACATGACTGCGTGAATGAACGCGTGCACATGTGTGCATGCACACACACAAAATAAATACCAAAAGAATGAAATTTTTAAAACTAAATGAAAATACTAATGTAATCATGTCTCTATCTTGTTTAAAGTTCTTTAGTGATTTTCCATTCTTTTAAAATATTTGTATACTACTCTTTTAAACATTTCTCTTTCTGTTGTCTCTTACCCTGACCTTAAGTCCAAGTGAAGTGTTTGTTTCCTGAATGCTCTGGGCTCTTCCATGTGTTATTACCATTCCAGTTGCTCCTTTCTGCTAGAAAAGCTTCATTTCCACGCAGACCTTCCCATCACCTCCTTAGTCTGTATACCCAGTTTTCCATCTTTGCACACATATATTAAAGCATTTGTCACATTGTATTGTCATTTTCTTGTGAAGTTACTACTTGTACATAGTTAATACTCTGAGGATTCTGGTTGCTTTTTATTTTCTCTGAATTCCCTGAGGTCAATTTGAGATTAATTTTTTCATAAAGAATGTTCTGCAATGAGTGAAATAGACTTAAAGCTTTTGTAAATATATTCAACCTAATTTATCTGAGCAACACTGTTACATTTGCTATTCTTTCATAGAAAAGTAAGGAATATAGAACTTTTGTTTCCTCTGCCTTCCCTTCCCTTGACTTTTTTGTTGTTGTTAGTGTGATTTTTGTTGCTGTTGTTGTTGAATCTCTCAGTCACATCCGACTCTTTATGACCTCATGGACTGACTGTAGCATGCCAGGCTTACCTGTCCTTCACTATCTCCCAGAGTTTACTCAGACTTATGTCCATTGAGTTGATGATGCCATCCAGCCATCCCATCTTCTGTCCCTCCCTTTTCCTCCTTCCCTCAATCTTTCCCAGCATTAGGGTCTTTTCCAACGAGTCAACTCTTTGCAGCAGGTGGCCAAAGTATTGGAGCTTCAGTTTCAGCATCAGTCCTTCCAATGAATATTCAGGGTTGATTTCTTTTAGGATTGACTGGTTTGCTCTCCTTGATGCCCAAGGGACTCTCAAGAGTCTTCTCTGACACTGCAGTTCAAAAGCATCAGTTCTTCAGGGCTCAGCCTTCTTTACGGTCCAACTCTCATATCCATACATGACTACCAGAAAAACCGTATCTTTCACTATATGAACCTTTGCCAGCAAAGTGATATCTCTGCTTTTTAATACTCTGTCCTACATATAAAAATAATATCATTAGATGTCCATTTATTTTTTTAATATTCTGTAGAAAAACTGTGAAAAGCATAATCTTTGATACCAAAAATGTCGACATTTTGATTCAGTTCTTTTTTTACTGTTGCTCTCCATTTATATTTCTGAATCTCTTGATGTAACAGCTATTGCAAGCATGTAAATTTGCTTCAGAAACACAATTTTAAATGAATGCATGATATTCCATCATTTAGGTGCACTATAATTAAATGTTCCTCTGTTGTTGAGAATTTGTTCCTATTTTGTATGTTAAAAATCTGTCTTTTAGTAAAAATTTTTATCCTGTTTGTAATCCTTTTAAAGACTAATTATGATTCCTTGCCATACTTTTTTGTCATATAGATTATTTTCTTCTAATGATGATTTGGAAAATATAATTTTATTTCTCTTGTATATGATTACTTTTTGTGTTCTTGAAGATTTTGATGCACTTAAGATTTTGAGAGTGAAACAGTATCCACCGATTTTCCATGAAAATACAGAGTACTTTTTCATTTCCTTTAATTTCTCTCTCCAAATTCAGTTTCTTATGAATATAATTTGGGATTTTTGAGCCAGAGTAATATATGGTTAATTTTTAAAAACTATGTTATTGAAGATATTTGGATTGATTTATATTTGGATTTCCCTGGTAGCTCAGCTGGTAAAGAATCCATCTGCAATTAGGAGACCCTAGTTCAATTCCTGGGTCAGGAAGATATGCTGGAGAAGGGATAGGCTACCCACTCCAGTATTCTTGGATTTCCCTGGTGGCTCAGCTGGTTAAGATTCTGCCTACAGTACAGAAGACCTGTGTTTGATCCCTGGATTGGGACTATCCCCTGGAGACAGGAAAGGCTACCTACTCCAGTATTCTCCATGGACTCTATAGTCCATGGGGTCGCAAAGAATCGGGCACAACTGAGCGACTTTCACAATATTAACGAGTTAATTTATTTGACTGGTTTAGTTTAATGTTTTTGAACCACAGTTCTTAAAATTTTATTTTGATACCTCTCTGGCTTGGTTGGAAAAAGTAAGGGTTTGTGGTAATATGTTATGCCATTGCTTATTTCAAAATGTCTTACTTTTGGAAATTAACAATTTGCCACACAATTTTAAGTCATAACTCTTGCCTCAAATTTGTGTAGGCATTGCTTCATTGTTTTCTGGCATTCAGTATTACAGAACAGAGTGTAAAGTCTTATTTTTATTTCTAAGGGTAACTGTGATTTCCCTAGATCAGGTTTAGGGATAGGCAGGTTTCCCTCTATTTTCTTAAAATTTGACATTTTCCAAAGTCCTACATTCTGTGTTGGATGATATTATTTCCATTCGTTTAGTCTGATACCCAGTGATGTCTAATCTGCAGAGTCAGCTTTTTCAGCTCAGAAAAGTTATATCGTATTATTTTTTTGGTTTGTAACTTCTCCATTTTCTTTTGGTGGATTGTTTTGTGAGTTGATTGAGTTTCTTAGATGTATATCCTGTGTCTTATGGTCTTTAAAAATAGTTGAACTGAATTTTGACACAGTAAAATCGATTCTTAGGAAAGTATTACCAGTTAAATTCTCTTCGATTTGGTACAGATAAGGTAAAGTAATTGAAATAATTTTCTTTCATAATTTATTAGTATTTAAAGTTGACAGAGTAGTTGCAGAAACCTGGAGATATATTTTAAATTAACTTTTGACAGTGCTAGGTCTTTGTTGCTTTGTGCAGTCTTTCACCAATTGCAGCAAGCTTGAACTACTCTTCCTTGAAGTGCTTGGGCTTCTCATTGTAGTGGCTTCTCTTCTTGTGGAGCACAGGCTCTAGGGTTCACACCCCTTGTGGTGCAAGGACCCAGTAGCTGTGGTTCCCCAGCTCCAAAGCACAGGCTCAGTAGTTGTAGCTCATGGACTTAGTTGCTCTGTGTCATCTGGGATCTTCCCAGACAGGGATCCATGTCTCCTGCATTGGCAGGTGGATTCTTCACCTCTGAGCCACCAGGGAAACCCAACCTGAGATATTTATTTCCTAACTAGGGCAAACATTTCCCTTGAAATATTCTCATTATTTTCTCAGAAAACCACTTTTTTATTGTGTGAGGAAAATTTTCAGTCTACTTTACTCAGAACTATCATAAATCTTAATTAATGAACTCAGAATTAATTAATGAAGTATTATTTTAGATTCTTAATATATTTGTATACTTGCACTTAATTTACTGTGTTTTTTTCCTATTTATGTCAGTTCCCTCAGTGAAATAGAAGATTCCCTCCCTCCTGGAAAAGCAGTATTTTATACATGGGCTGATCCAGTGGGCTCTAGAAAGCTGAAGTGGAAATGTGGAAAAAGCCATNTTATTTTAGATTCTTAATATATTTGTATACTTGCACTTAATTTACTGTGTTTTTTTCCTATTTATGTCAGTTCCCTCAGTGAAATAGAAGATTCCCTCCCTCCTGGAAAAGCAGTATTTTATACATGGGCTGATCCAGTGGGCTCTAGAAAGCTGAAGTGGAAATGTGGAAAAAGCCACGGTGAAGTAACACAAAAGGATGTATGTACTGGGTTATTATGGTGTTCTTAGCAGGATTTTATTTTATTTTTTCAGCCTTACTAGTTTTGAGGCCTTTTTGTGTTTACACTTCTTAAACACTGCTGAAGATTTTTAAAGCAATATTCAAGCTTTAACTTAACCAAAAATGTTTAAAACTGGAAGCAGTCTTATTTTTTCTACTTTCTTATTTGCTTCTATTATATTATAAAGGGTAAACTTAGATACTTTCAGCATTCAGTTTATAAACAGATACAAATATATTATTGCATTAAAGGTCATCTAAGTCAGTGTTGCTTCTGTGAAGGACATGTAGGAATCTGTTAACATTGATTTATCTCTGAATGGCAGACTGTTGTTTTTTATAATAATAAAGTTAGGTATAAACATTCTCCAGTAACATATTAAAGGACTTTCAGAAATTTTTTTATTAAAGTTTTATTGGTCTTTCAAAATTTATCTTCATTTGTTCCCTATTCCAGTGTCTTTTTTGTTACCACTAGTTCTTTTTTCTTATCAAATGAGTAAATGAATGAGTACTGAATGTTTATTTATTTTTATGTCTTTTGTTTTTTATCTTTTGAGATGATTATATGCTTTGGGGGCTTTGTCTTACTTGTTGTTTTTTCAAATATTAGGCCAGCCTTGTACTTTTGGAATTGACTTGCTAATGTTTTGTTCAAGACTTTTGCTTATATTCATGAAAGCAGTTGTTCTGTCACTGTCTTGTCTTGTAATAATCTTACCAGATTTTATTTTATAGTGAAAACCTTTATATTTGGAATTAGCCAGCTGGACTCAGTTTAGATGATACCAATTTTGTTGGCAACATCCAAAGCTTCATAGTCAGGAGCCAGTCGAAAATATGCCTTCTTCTCTCCATTAGGCCTGATCAGAGTATTGACCTTAGCCACGTCAATGTCATAGAGCTTCTTCACAGCCTGTTTGATTTGGTGTTTGTTGGCCTTGACATCCACAGTGAACACCAGGGTGGTGTTGTCTTCTATTTTCTTCATGGCTGAGTCGGTGGTAAGGGGGAATTTGATGATGGCATAGTGGTCAAGTTTGTTTCTCCCAGGGGCACTCTTCCAAGGATATTTGGGCTGCCTCCTGAGCCGCAGTGTTTTGGGCCCCCGGAAGGTGGGTGATGTCCGTATCTTCTTTTTCTTGTTTTGTGGACACCTTTCAACACTGCTTTCTTGGCCTTCAAAGCCTTTGCTTTGGCTTCAGCTTTAGGAGGAGCAGGGGCTTCCTTCTTTGCCTTCTGCGCCATCTTCTTACCAGATTTTAATATTAAGATCATCCTGACTTCTAATACATGTTGGGAATTATCTACAATTTTTCTGTTTTCTGAAAGAGTTCATGTTAGACTGGTATGATTTATAGAATATTTGGAATCTTTGCTATAGAGTTCACAAGTGAAACCTAGTCATCTTACCTACAATAGTCTTTGTAAGACAGTTTTAAAATTATGAATGCTACTTTTTATTGATAGCGCAGTTCAGTTTTCTACTTTTCTACTTTTATTTGTGCGGTTTTGATAAGAGTTTTTCTAAGAATGTATGGATCTCAGTTTTCTAATATATTGATATAAATGTTTTTATAATATCCATATTTTTATCTTTTTAAGGTTTATAGTGATGAATCTTCTTTTTGTTCCATTCCTAGTATAGAATATTTGTGCCTTCATTCCTTTTTTCACTAAGTTTTGCTGAGATTTTATTAGTTTAATTAGAGTCAGTTTAGTTTTGTATGTCAGAAAACCATCAATTTGCCTTTTTGATGATCTCTTTTATACATTTGTTTTCATTTTCACCTATTTTTGCCTAATCTATATTATATTCTTTCACCTNTAGTATAGAATATTTGTGCCTTCATTCCTTTTTTCACTAAGTTTTGCTGAGATTTTATTAGTTTAATTAGAGTCAGTTTAGTTTTGTATGTCAGAAAACCATCAATTTGCCTTTTTGATGATCTCTTTTATACATTTGTTTTCATTTTCACCTATTTTTGCCTAATCTATATTATATTCTTTCACCTTTCTTCTGTTTTAATTTGGTAATTTTCTTTTAAACTCTTGAGATAGATAATTGTATTAATCTGCTCATAATGCTATAACAAAATACCTTAGCCTGGATGCCTTAAAAAGTGGAGATTCATTTCTAGTGGTACTGGAGGCGGGAAGCCTGAGATCAGAATGCCAGCATAGTCAAATTCTGGTGAACTTTATGAGGATGCTTCCTGGCTTGCAGATGACAGCCTTCTTGCTATGTCTTCACAGGGTGAAGAGAGAGGGGGTGAGCTCTCTGGTATTTCTTATAAGGAATACTGGTGGGTCAGAGCCCTATTTACACCCTTCCCCTCCCCCATGATGTCATTTAACCATGATGTCATTACCTCCACCATATAGTCATATTGGTGGCTGAGATTGTAACATATGAATGGGGAGAGGGGAGCAGCACAAATGAGTTCACAGCAGATACCTAAGTCATTGCTTTTTAGATTTTCTTCACTTTTTATTTGAAGTCACTTAAAGTCACAAACTTCTTCCAAAAACAGTAGTAATTCTGTCTCACAAATTTAGCTGTATATTAATTATTTTTTAGTTAAAAATATTTTCTGAATTTCATTGTGATTTATTTTTATATTTTGGCTTCATGGTTACTTAGGTAATAACTTTTCAAAAGTATTTTCTTTGTTTATTTATTTCTAACTTAATTCCACTGTGACCAGAGGACATATTTTGAATCAGTTCATCGAAATTTATTGAAATCAACTTTGTGGGCTTGTAATCAGTTTATGTAAATATTTTATGTGTATTTGAAAAAAATACATATTCTGCAGTTGCATACATATATGACATACATATATGTCAATCTGTTCAAGTTTTGTTGAGCTGTTTAGATCTTTTATTAAGTTTTTTGTTTGTGCTTGTTCTGTTGTGTGAGAATGGTGTCTGAAATCATGGATCTGTGCATACCTTTTTTGGTTTTTTTAATCTGGGCTCTTACATTTTGAAACTGTGATTCAGTTCAGTTCAGTCACTCAGTCGTGTCCAACTCTTTGCGACCCCATGGATTGCAGCACACCAGGCCTCCCTGTCCATCACCAACTTACAGAGTTTACTCAAACTCATGTCTATTGAGTCAGTGATGCCATCCAACCATCTCATCCTCTGTTGTCCGCTTCTCCTCCTGCCTTCAATCTTTCCCAGCATCAGGGTCTTTTCAAATGAGTCAGCTCTTTGCATCAGGTGGCCAAAGGACTGGAATTTCAGCTTCAACATCAGTTCTTCCAGTGAACATTTAGGACTGGTTTCCTTTAGGATGGACTGGTTGGATCTCCTTGCAACTGTGTGATTAGATAGATACAAATTTAGAATTGTTGTCTTTTTTTAAGCTGATTCTTATTAGTATATAATGTTGCAGTGCCCACCACAGTATCTTTTTAGGCTTAAATATTGAGACTTAGAAAACTGTCATAGGCCACAGTTTGCAGCTGCCTAACTGAGAGGATTATTGTTGTTTAGTCGCTAAGTTGTGTCTGACTCTTCTGAGACCCCGTGGACTGTAGCCTGCCAGGCTCCTCTGTCCATGGGATTTTCCAGGCAAGAGTTGACTAAAATATTATTCAAAACCTAAAAGTATTGAGAGTTATGTTTTATTCGGCAGGAATTTTTAGGACTTCAACCCCAGGAGGCAGCATGTAAAGTATCCCTGAGAGAATTACTCTGAACAGGCAAGGTGGTGTTGAGGGGCCAAGATATATGAGTATTGCAACAAAGGACAGGTAGTCTGAACATCAAAAGATTATTGTTAATTTAAGAAAAGCAGATAAGTCAAGATAAGGCATTTAGCACTTTTCTGTGTATGGGCTCGCTGAACTCATTTCTTTTGATATTCACCTCCGCTATCTGAGACTAGTATCCTGTGTTTTTATATTCTGAGTTCCCTCGGGGCTCACCAGCTCATCCTAGACTGAGACTGTAATTGTTGACTGTGACATCCTTTGTTTACTGATATGGCAGGCAGTATTCCACTTATCAGAGTATATAGCTGATTAGTTTCATTTGTCTGAAAATGTCTTTATTTTGCTCTGTTTTTAATGAAATGTTTCTGCCAGATATCAAATTTCAGTTTCGGCACTTCTTTCCTCTTCCTCTTAGGAATTCACCATTGCATGAATGTTAGACTTCTCATCATGTCTCTCATGACTTCTGTGTGTTGTTCTAAGAGACATGTTCTATGATATCTCTTATGACTTTTATGTGCTGTTTAATCCTTTTCTCTCCTTCCTTCACTATGAATATTCCCTTCTGACTTGTTTTTCACTGTACTTCTTTTACTGTGTCTAATCTCCTCTTAAAATCATCTGCTGCTGCTACTGCTAAGTCGCTTCAGTTGTGTCCAACTCTGTGCGACCCCATAGACGGAAGCCCACCAGGCTCCCCCCATCCCTGGGATTCTCCAGGCAAGAACACTGGAGTGGGTTGCCCTTTCCTTCTCCAATGCATGAAAGTGAAAAGTGAAAGTGAAATCGCTCAGTCGTGTCCGACTCTTAGTGACCCCATGGACTGCAGCCCACCGGGCTCCCCTGTCCATGGGGTTTTCCAGTCGAGTACTGGAGCGCGGTGCCATTGCCTTCTCCTATTGAGTTCTTAATTTTAGTTATTGAAATATCAGTTCTAAAGTTTCTATTATTAAAGTTTTTGTTCCAAAATTCTCAATCTTGTTACATAATTTCTTGAACGTTCTGATCATAACTATTTTAAAGACTGTCTGACAATTCCAATACCTAGATTTCTTCTAGATAGTTTAAATTTTTCTCTTTTCTTGGTTTTCACTAAAATCCATTCTGTTTGCATGTTTATTTTTGACTCTGTGCTGAACATAATATATGAAAAATTTTAAAGATAATTTGCGACTCCGCATGGTGTTCCCTAACTTCTCAGTATTTGCTTCTGATTTTTGAACTGACAGTTGTGAACTCTGAATAAGAAGACTGCTTTGTCTTTTCTGTTACTTTGTTTGTTTTGTTTCTTGGTTTTATTTATTTATCTGACTACACTGAGTTNCTTTAAAGACTGTCTGACAATTCCAATACCTAGATTTCTTCTAGATAGTTTAAAATTTTCTCTTTTCTTGGTTTTCACTAAAATCCATTCTGTTTACATGTTTATTTTTGACTCTGTGCTGAACATAATATATGAAAAATTTTAAAGATAATTTGCGACTCCACATGGTGTTCCCTAACTTCTCAGTATTTGCTTCTGATTTTTGAACTGACAGTTGTGAACTCTAAATAAGAAGACCGCTTTGTCTTTTCTGTTACTTTGTTTGTTTTGTTTCTTGGTTTTATTTATTTATCTGACTACACTGAGTTTTAGTTGTGGCATGAGGGATCTTTCTTTACGGCCTGTGAACTCTTAGTTCCGGCATGTGGGATCTAGTTCCCAGACCCTGGATCCNGCTTTGTCTTTTCTGTTACTTTGTTTGTTTTGTTTCTTGGTTTTATTTATTTATCTGACTACACTGAGTTTTAGTTGTGGCATGAGGGATCTTTCTTTACGGCCTGTGAACTCTTAGTTCCGGCATGTGGGATCTAGTTCCCAGACCCTGGATCCAACCTGAGTCCTAGCCATTGGACCACCAGGGAAGTCCCACAAAGTTCCTTTTTATTGGCTTTCTTTCTCTCTCAGATCTTGGCGCCATTAATTCATGCTCTCTTGGAAGCTTTTCTTTCTTTTCAGACACATATTTTTCCTTTTTAGATGTTGTCCAACGTTTTGCTGTTAGCAAGAGGGTTTGTCTCAGACCACCTAGTCATCAGTTGCCAGAACAGAAACCCATGATATCTTTTTAAAATTAAGCTTGTTAGCATATGGGAGTGTAATGGCATTTTGTATATTGATTTTTTTTAATCCAGAAAATTCACTGAATTCTCTTATTAATATTTGTTTTTTATTTTTCCAAATGTACAATCATGACACTTAAAAAGAATGAGAGTTTTGTGTTCTCCTTTTCAGTCCTTTCATCTTTAATTACTTTTTGCCTTACTGGACTGGCTTGTATCTCTATGTCCTGTTTAATAAAACTGATGTTTACATGTATTTTTGCCTTATTTCTGGTCTCAAGTAATATGACATCAACATTTACCTTTAAGTGTGATCTTTGCTGAAGTTTGGTGTGTGTTTGGGAAGTTTGATAAGAGGTTAAAGAGCTTCTCATGTAGTCTTTGCCAAAATTTTTTATTATTCCTGAATACTGAATTTTGTAAAATGTTTTCTCTCATATTTTATTTGCATAACATTCCTTTCTTACTTCATACATTCATCTTGGATCACTTTACTCTTGCTGGTATTTAATTCCTCCTATAGAACTTGCTCGAGTGAATTTCTGTTGATAGTGATATTTAGTAGTTTTCATTTGTCTTCAAGCATCTTTATTTCTTGTACTTTTCTTCACTGAGGAATACTTTTGCTGAGTAAGGAATTCTGAGTTCGAGTTGTTTTCTCTTAGAATATTGATTTTACTTTTCCATTTTCTTTCCAGTGTTGCTCTTGTGAAGTCCAATGTTGTTTAAATGTATTTGAGAGGGTTGCCCATGATTGGCCTAACTTTAATTTTTAAATTCATGATTATTAATTTAAAAAATAATTCATTTTAATATAAAAAATAAAAATAATAAGCTATTTAACCTGTCGATTAGTACCTCTGCATCAGTTCAGTGCAGTTCAGTCGCTCAGTCGTGTCCGATTCTTTGTGACCCCATGGATTACAGCACGTCAGACCTCCCTGTGCATCACCAACTCCTGGAGTTTACTCAGACTCGTGTCCATTGAGTCAGAGATGCCATCCAGCCATCTCATCCTCTGTCATCCTCTTCTCCTCTTGCCTTCAATCTTTCCCAGCATCAGGGTCTTTTCAGATGAGTCAGTTCTTTGCATCGGGTGGCCAAAGTACTGGAGCCTCAGCTTCAATAAGTACTTTTGCATACTTGTATCACAGTGATAGTTGAAGTTTGCAAAGATAAACCTGTAATCCACTATAACGTATTAGAAATATCTCAGAATTACTTGGAAATTACCTTATTTACATCTTAAAGTAGTTTTAGTATTATGTATTGTATTTTAGAGAGTGTTATAAGTAACATGACTATAGTAACTTACTTTTAATTTTAGTGGACTATAATATGAATGTGTACTGTATATTATAATACCTTGTTTAATCAGAATGTTCACTTAACTAGGAATTAATGGCTGACAGTTAACTATTAGAAGTTAATTATTTTAAACTCAAGACCCTGATATCAGCACAATGCTTATATATAAAGTCTTTCTGTAGTATTAACCCTGTAGTATTTGTGCTTTGTAGAGCTTGCACCTGGGGTGTCAAATATTCTTCTATCTTATTTAGTTCACCTCTGAAAAGGAATAGAAGTTTCTGACGAAACAACTTTTAATGCATAACACATTGATTAGTGTTGTAATAAGGCAGAGAAGATAAATTATGTGTTACTAATTAGCCTACAAAGGAAGACTAATTAGATTTTACTATGATATTAAAAGTTTCCCTGTCTTCCTGACTTCATAATGACTATGGCATAAACTTTCATTAACTGATTTGAATTATGTAAATTTCCAAATGTTACATTTTTCAAATGTGGAATGTAGATTTCATGTTGGTTGGGAACAAACCCTAATTTTCTTATTTTTTTGATGATTTTATTTCAGGATATGATGACACCTATAAATTTGGGGAAAAAGATCATTTATTTAGTTTCATTTTTTGAAGGCTTACAACGCATAATTTTATTTACCGAAGATCCAAGAGTATTTAAAGTGACATATGAAAGTGAGAAAGCAGAGTTAGCAGAGCAAGAAATTGTGTTGGCATTACAAGATGTTGGGATTTCTCTTGTCAACAATTACACAAAGCAAGAAGTAGCCTATATTGGCATTACAAGGTTAGATGTATTAGAATTTGGATACATTTAAGTGTAAGTTCTTAATCATTAAGAATGGTGATTGTAAAGTCTAAAATGAATTAATTTAAATTTTGTTTTGACTCTTCAGTGATACTAATCTAAGGTAATGCTAATTGAAAAGTGATTTGATACTTTTTTTGCCTTTGAAGATAAAAATATACCAAAAATCAGATTTATAAATCTCTCATCATTTTGTTTTCCCAACACTCTGAAAATTTGAATTATTCAACTTATTAAAAGTATATTTTCTTTCTTTAACATGTCATGAGGAAATGTTTAATTATTCATTACCACCATTTTCTATGAGTTTGTTTATTTTAAAGTGTGTTTGATCTGCTACGCTGTGTCAGTTCCTGTTACATAACATAGTGACTCAGTATTTCTGTTTATTACAGTGATCACAGTAAGTCTAATTACCATCTGTGACCATACAAAAATTATTCATTATTTTTGACTCTATTCCACACACTATACATCTTACTTTCTAATCACTTTCTACTTTGATCTTGGCACTTTAAGATCTAATAAGGTAATATTGTATTTACCATTTCCCATATAAGTCATCACAAGTAAAACTCTCTTCTTTCCTTTATGCAGTTAACGTTTCTGTTCGTAACTACTTGAAATTAGTATTTTTATCAGTTCAGTCAGTTCAGTTCAGTCACTCAGTCATGTCCCACTTTGCGACCCCATGAATAGCAGCACATCAGGCCTCCCTGTCCATCACCATCTCCCGGAGTTCACTCAAACTCACGTCCATCGAGTTGGTGATGCCATCCAGCCATCTCATCCTCTATCGTCCCCTTCTCCTCCTGCCCCCAATCACTCCCAGCATCAGAGTCTTTTCCAATGACTCAACTCTTCGTCACTGGAGTTTCAGCTTTAGTCATTCCTTCCAAAGAACACCCAGGGCTGATCTCCTTTAGAACGGGCTGGTTGGATTTCCTTGCAGTCCAAATGACTCTCGAGTCTTCTCCAACACCACAGTTGAAAAGCATCAATTCTTCAGCACTCAGCTTTCTTCACAGTCCAACTCTCGCAGTACTGCCTAATTTGAGACTGTTGCTAGATTCCAGTTTGTATAACAAGGATAATGTTTTAATCCCTTGAATTAAACTCTCAGGTATATAAATTAAAGGTTTATGATACAGATTTGAATTAGTTTTTCTATGTAAATTTGTCTAGAAATGTCCCTGACTTCTTGAATGGAACTATGCCATTTATTTATTTATTTATTAACTATGCCATTTAAAAAGGCATATTAAAGGAAATTCCTGGGCAGTCTAGTGTTAGTATTCAGTGCTTCCATTGGAGGGGCACAGATTCGATCCCTGGTCAGAGAACTAGGAACCTGTGTGCCAAGCAGTACAGCCAAATCAATAAATAAGCATGTTAAAACTGTTTTCTTAGAAATTCTTATTTTTCTCAAAAAAGTATTTTATTGCTGAAATAGAAAGTTCAAATAGACAACAGATTTTAAGCCTGTGAAACCTGATGTGCTGTCTCCTATGCTAAATGATGCTAATGCAAAGGAATTGATATATGATTTCTATCTTTCTGTTTATTAAGAGAACATAAATTTTAGAAGAAAGAGAACAAGAAATTTTAGAAATTTACATACTTAAACAGAATGAGTGAAGTGATTTTAGAATGCAGATAGATGTTTTTTTCAGGTGTGGAAACTGAAAGTGGTTCAGGAGCCTCTTCTCCCATCTTTGTGTGTGTTTGTTTTTGCTATGTGGCATGGCATGCAGGATCTTAATTACCTGACCAAAGATCAAACCTGCATCCCCTGCAGTGAAAGCATGGAGTCTTAACTACTGGACCACCAGGGAAGTCCCTAGAATGTGGGCAGATTTTTAAATTCTGTGTTTAAGTCTTTCAGTGGTTTTTTAGTAAATAAGATTTGCTCCATTCATTCTCTCTCCTAGATTACTATTTCACACTTTGCATGCATGTGTCCTGTCAGACTCTTTGAGACCCCATGGACTGTAGCTTGCCAGGTTCCTCTATCCATGGAATTTTCCAGGCAAGAATACTGCAGCAGGTTGCCATTTCCTCACCAAGGATCTTCCCAACCCAGGGATTGAACCCACATCTTAAAGTCTCCAGCATTGGCAAGCAGATTTTTTATCACTGAGCCAGACTCTTTGCGATCTCATGGACGATACAGTTCATGGAATTCTCCAGGCCAGAATAATGGAGTTGGTAGCCTTTCCCTTCATCAGGGGATCTTCCCAATCTATGGCTCTAACCCAGGTCCCCTGCATTGCAGGGGGATTCTTTACCAGCTGAGCCACAAGGGAAGCCCATTTCACATTTTGGCTCTTTTTAAATCCCATTGTATCTCAGCTCAGTGCCTTGAGTCTTATTTCACCAAGTAAACTGATGCAGTTAAAAAGGAACTTCCAAAGACCCACTCCCAACATCTCAGCTACCTATGCACCAGTATTTTTTACCTATATATTGCAGCAACACACTTCCCACTTATCATAGATATATTGTATGTGCTCCTATTTAAACATATTTTTCTTCTTTTGCACTATATCTCATTTACTCTTGCCTCTTGAGACACTGACCTAGCAATCCTCTTCTTTCTCTGTCCTACTTCAATAATTTTTGGCTCCCTATTGAATTGTCCCAATAAGTTTAATATCTTTCAACTAAAAAAATTCTCTTGAACCTACTTTCCCTGCTACCTACTGTGCATTTCTTTGCTTTACTTTATAGCTGAACTCATTATAAGTATTATCTATTTCAAACAATATGTTCAGTCTCTCCAGTTCTTTTTTTTACCCATTTTTTCTTTAACTGTTCTGAACAGGCTTTTGCTTTCAGTGTACCATAAAGCTGGTCTTGATAAGCTCAACAGAGACCTATGTTTTGTCAGGTGCATTGTACAATTACCAGTCTTCATGTTGCTTAAGTTTATAACATTCTAACATTCTACACAAATCCCTCCTTGATCCAGTTTCTTTGACTTTACTTCTAGGGTAACTCACTGCCTTGGTTTTTCTTTCTGTTCCAGCATTCTTAGTTTCACTTCTTGGTGCCTTGTCATTTTCTCAACTGCTTAATATTGGGTATCTTGAGGCTCTCAGACCTGAGAGCTCTCTTCTCTGTTTCAGTTTTATGATTTCAAATATCATATATATGCAGAAAAGTTCTTGAAGTGTTACCTTTAGCTAGATTTTTGTTCTGAGTTCTGGACAGACTTACATAAAATCTCTGCTTAGATATCTAAGAGACTTCTTAAGCTTTATAGTATGTAAAACCAAACTCCTTCCTCTTTCTATCAAAACCTGCTTTCCCACTGGAGTTAACGACAACTACATTCTTCTAGTTGCTCGTGTCAAAATGTTTGGAATCGTCTTTGATTTCTTTATCTTACTCCCTAATTTATTTAACCTTACCCTCTCTAATCCATCTGGAAATCTTGTTCTGGATCTTGCTTCAAGACACGCATAGAATCTGACCACTTTGTAATGCTTCAGTCTTACCACCCTAGGCAGAACCATCACCATTTTTCTCCTGGCTTACTGCATTACATTCCTAACAAGTTTTCCCGTCCTGGTCTTCATCCTTTTTTTTTTTTTTTNCCAGAGTTTACTCAGACTTGTGTCCATCGAGTCGGAGATGCCATCCAGCCATCTCATCCTCTGTCGTCCTCTTCTCCTCTTGCCTTCAATCTTTCCCAGCATCAGGGTCTTTTCAGATGAGTCAGTTCTTTGCATCGGGTGGCCAAAGTACTGGAGCCTCAGCTTCAATAAGTACTTTTGCATACTTGTATCACAGTGATAGTTGAAGTTTGCAAAGATAAACCTGTAATCCACTATAACGTATTAGAAATATCTCAGAATTACTTGGAAATTAGCTTATTTACATCTTAAAGTAGTTTTAGTATTATGTATTGTATTTTAGAGAGTGTTATAAGTAACATGACTATAGTAACTTACTTTTAATTTTAGTGGACTATAATATGAATGTGTACTGTATAATACCTTGTTTAATCAGAATGTTCACTTAACTAGGAATTAATGGCTGACAGTTAACTATTAGAAGTTAATTATTTTAAACTCAAGACCCTGATATCAGCACAATGCTTATATATAAAGTCTTTCTGTAGTATTAACCCTGTAGTATTTGTGCTTTGTAGAGCTTGCAACTGGGGTGTCAAATATTCTTCTATCTTATTTAGTTCACCTCTGAAAAGGAATAGAAGTTTCTGAGGAAACAACTTTTAATGCATAACACATTGATTAGTGTTGTAATAAGGCAGAGAAGATAAATTATGTGTTACTAATTAGCCTACAGAGGAAGACTAATTAGATTTTACTATGATATTAAAAGTTTCCCTGTCTTCCTGACTTCATAATGACTATGGCATAAACTTTCATTAACTGATTTGAATTATGTAAATTTCCAAATGTTACATTTTTCAAATGTGGAATGTAGATTTCATGTTGGTTGGGAACAAACCCTAATTTTCTTATTTTTTTGATGATTTTATTTCAGGATATGATGACACCTATAAATTTGGGGAAAAAGACCATTTATTTAGTTTCATTTTTTGAAGGCTTACAACGCATAATTTTATTTACCGAAGATCCAAGAGTATTTAAAGTGACATATGAAAGTGAGAAAGCAGAGTTAGCAGAGCAAGAAATTGTGTTGGCATTACAAGATGTTGGGATTTCTCTTGTCAACAATTACACAAAGCAAGAAGTAGCCTATATTGGCATTACAAGGTTAGATGTATTAGAATTTGGATACATTTAAGTGTAAGTTCTTAATCATTAAGAATGGTGATTGTAAAGTCTAAAATGAATTAATTTA
This sequence comes from Neotragus moschatus, assembly GCA_006410615.1. Lineage (NCBI taxonomy): Eukaryota > Metazoa > Chordata > Mammalia > Artiodactyla > Bovidae > Neotragus > Neotragus moschatus. The sequence goes on from SJYA01001189.1 coordinate 282,671, forward strand.
AATTTTGTTTTGACTCTTCAGTGATACTAATCTAAGGTAATGCTAATTGAAAAGTGATTTGATACTTTTTTTGCCTTTGAAGATAAAAATATACCAAAAATCAGATTTATAAATCTCTCATCATTTTGTTTTCCCAACACTCTGAAAATTTGAATTATTCAACTTATTAAAAGTATATTTTCTTTCTTTAACATGTCACAAGGAAATGTTTAATTATTCATTACCACCATTTTCTATGAGTTTGTTTATTTTAAAGTGTGTTTGATCTGCTACGCTGTGTCAGTTCCTGTTACATAACATAGTGACTCAGTATTTCTGTTTATTACAGTGATCACAGTAAGTCTAATTACCATCTGTGACCATACAAAAATTATTCATTATTTTTGACTCTATTCCACACACTATACATCTTACTTTCTAATCACTTTCTACTTTGATCTTGGCACTTTAAGATCTAATAAGGTAATATTGTATTTACCATTTCCCATATAAGTCATCACAAGTAAAACTCTCTTCTTTCCTTTATGCAGTTAATGTTTCTGTTCGTAACTACTTGAAATTAGTATTTTTATCAGTTCAGTCAGTTCAGTTCAGTCACTCAGTCATGTCCCACTTTGCGACCCCATGAATAGCAGCACATCAGGCCTCCCTGTCCATCACCATCTCCCGGAGTTCATTCAAACTCACGTCCATCGAGTTGGTGATGCCATCCAGCCATCTCATCCTCTATCGTCCCCTTCTCCTCCTGCCCCCAATCACTCCCAGCATCAGAGTCTTTTCCAATGACTCAACTCTTCGTCACTGGAGTTTCAGCTTTAGTCATTCCTTCCAAAGAACACCCAGGGCTGATCTCCTTTAGAACGGGCTGGTTGGATTTCCTTGCAGTCCAAATGACTCTCGAGTCTTCTCCAACACCACAGTTGAAAAGCATCAATTCTTCAGCACTCAGCTTTCTTCACAGTCCAACTCTCGCAGTACTGCCTAATTTGAGACTGTTTCTAGATTCCAGTTTGTATAACAAGGATAATGTTTTAATCCCTTGAATTAAACTCTCAGGTATATAAATTAAAGGTTTATGATACAGATTTGAATTAGTTTTTCTATGTAAATTTGTCTAGAAATGTCCCTGACTTCTTGAATGGAACTATGCCATTTATTTATTTATTTATTAACTATGCCATTTAAAAAGGCATATTAAAGGAAATTCCTGGGCAGTCTAGTGTTAGTATTCAGTGCTTCCATTGGAGGGGCACAGATTCGATCCCTGGTCAGAGAACTAGGAACCTGTGTGCCAAGCAGTACAGCCAAATCAATAAATAAGCATGTTAAAACTGTTTTCTTAGAAATTCTTATTTTTCTCAAAAAAGTATTTTATTGCTGAAATAGAAAGTTCAAATAGACAACAGATTTTAAGCCTGTGAAACCTGATGTGCTGTCTCCTATGCTAAATGATGCTAATGCAAAGGAATTGATATATGATTTCTATCTTTCTGTTTATTAAGAGAACATAAATTTTAGAAGAAAGAGAACAAGAAATTTTAGAAATTTACATACTTAAACAGAATGAGTGAAGTGATTTTAGAATGCAGATAGATGTTTTTTTCAGGTGTGGAAACTGAAAGTGGTTCAGGAGCCTCTTCTCCCATCTTTGTGTGTGTTTGTTTTTGCTATGTGGCATGGCATGCAGGATCTTAATTACCTGACCAAAGATCAAACCTGCATCCCCTGCAGTGAAAGCATGGAGTCTTAACTACTGGACCACCAGGGAAGTCCCTAGAATGTGGGCAGATTTTTAAATTCTGTGTTTAAGTCTTTCAGTGGTTTTTTAGTAAATAAGATTTGCTCCATTCATTCTCTCTCCTAGATTACTATTTCACACTTTGCATGCATGTGTCCTGTCAGACTCTTTGAGACCCCATGGACTGTAGCTTGCCAGGTTCCTCTATCCATGGAATTTTCCAGGCAAGAATACTGCAGCAGGTTGCCATTTCCTCACCAAGGATCTTCCCAACCCAGGGATTGAACCCACATCTTAAAGTCTCCAGCATTGGCAAGCAGATTTTTTATCACTGAGCCAGACTCTTTGCGATCTCATGGACGATACAGTTCATGGAATTCTCCAGGCCAGAATAATGGAGTTGGTAGCCTTTCCCTTCATCAGGGGATCTTCCCAACCTATGGCTCTAACCCAGGTCCCCTGCATTGCAGGGGGATTCTTTACCAGCTGAGCCACAAGGGAAGCCCATTTCACATTTTGGCTCTTTTTAAATCCCATTGTATCTCAGCTCAGTGCCTTGAGTCTTATTTCACCAAGTAAACTGATGCAGTTAAAAAGGAACTTCCAAAGACCCACTCCCAACATCTCAGCTACCTATGCACCAGTATTTTTTACCTATATATTGCAGCAACACACTTCCCACTTATCATAGATATATTGTATGTGCTCCTATTTAAACATATTTTTCTTCTTTTGCACTATATCTCATTCACTCTTGCCTCTTGAGACACTGACCTAGCAATCCTCTTCTTTCTCTGTCCTACTTCAATAATTTTTGGCTCCCTATTGAATTGTCCCAATAAGTTTAATATCTTTCAACTAAAAAAATTCTCTTGAACCTACTTTCCCTGCTACCTACTGCGCATTTCTTTGCTTTACTTTATAGCTGAACTCATTATAAGTATTATCTATTTCAAACAATATGTTCAGTCTCTCCAGTTCTTTTTTTTACCCATTTTTTCTTTAACTGTTCTGAACAGGCTTTTGCTTTCAGTGTACCATAAAGCTGGTCTTGATAAGCTCAACAGAGACCTATGTTTTGTCAGGTGCATTGTACAATTACCAGTCTTCATGTTGCTTAAGTTTATAACATTCTAACATTCTACACAAATCCCTCCTTGATCCAGTTTCTTTGACTTTACTTCTAGGGTAACTCACTGCCTTGGTTTTTCTTTCTGTTCCAGCATTCTTAGTTTCACTTCTTGGTGCCTTGTCATTTTCTCAACTGCTTAATATTGGGTATCTTGAGGCTCTCAGACCTGAGAGCTCTCTTCTCTGTTTCAGTTTTATGATTTCAAATATCATATATATGCAGAAAAGTTCTTGAAGTGTTACCTTTAGCTAGATTTTTGTTCTGAGTTCTGGACAGACTTACATAAAATCTCTGCTTAGATATCTAAGAGACTTCTTAAGCTTTATAGTATGTAAAACCAAACTCCTTCCTCTTTCTATCAAAACCTGCTTTCCCACTGGAGTTAACGACAACTACATTCTTCTAGTTGCTCGTGTCAAAATGTTTGGAATCGTCTTTGATTTCTTTATCTTACTCCCTAATTTATTTAACCTTACCCTCTCTAATCCATCTGGAAATCTTGTTCTGGATCTTGCTTCAAGACACGCATAGAATCTGACCACTTTGTAATGCTTCAGTCTTACCACCCTAGGCAGAACCATCACCATTTTTCTCCTGGCTTACTGCATTACATTCCTAACAAGTTTTCCCGTCCTGGTCTTCATCCTTTTTTTTTTTTTTTCCTTGCTTCCCATCCCATCACACAGTTTATTCTTAAACCTTAAGTCAGATCATATTGCTGATTATCTTCTCATAATCATTCAATGGGTTCTCATCTCAGAATAAAACTCAGTCTTTACCATATCCTCAAGGCTTTACGTTGTTTTGCCTCTCATTATCTATCTTACTTCATCTTCGACTCTTACTGTATTCCAGGCATGCCAAGCCGCCTTGCTCTTCCTGTGCTATGGCATGCTCTGCTTTGTAGTCTTTGCTCTAGCTTGTCTCTCTACCTGAAATGTCCGCTGGACAACTACCCCATCTTCTTTAAGGCTGTTGAAATCTCACCTTCTTAATGACACCTCCATTGACCATTCTATTTTGATACTGCAACCCCCACCACTTTGCATATCCCAGTACTCCAGATCCTCCTTAACGTATCTGCTTTTTCTTCTTTCAAAAGCCATTTTTACCTCCTAATATATTAAAATATGCTAATTTACTGTTTAGTGTCAGTCTCTCTCTCCTCAGGTAAAAGAAGTTTCCAAAATGGCAGAAACTTTCCCTAATAATATTGCTGCCACCTAGAATATTGCCTGAATAAGAGTTTAATAAGTATTGTGGTTGAATGAATTCATGTTTTTAAACTTAAAATGTGTTTGCTTACAACTAGAGATATTGCAAAAATTCACTGACGGTTTTATAATTCATGTAATAAGCCAGTTAAAATGAAACTGTTTATAAATTAGTACCATGATTTTTGCTTTCATATGTAAGTTCTGATGTGGTTTGGGAGACAAAGCCCAGGAAGAAAGCAAGATGGAAGCCAATGAGTGTAAAGCACACTGAGAAGTTAGAGAAGGAATTTAAGGAATATGCTGAATCTTCACCGTCAGAAGATAAGGTTATTGAGCTGGACACTAACATTCTGGTAATATTTTTAAGTACTGATATGAAGTTTTAATTTCTATCTGTTGTAATTAGATGAACCACAAGTTTGATTTTAAGGAAAGGCAAGTTTGCTTACAAAACAATGAATCTTATTATATGTACTTTATATAGAATATTTTAAAGGAATAGTTCTCTGTCTGAAGATTCAGACTTTTTTAAGTGCTGATGATCTAAGTTGTTTTGCTTTATTTTTAAAGTTATTTTTCTTATATTGCTTTATTTTTCGATGAATTTTAGTGAAGTAAAAGTTAAATAAAAAAATTATAGTTATATAAAAAATAATAAAATCAAGCTACCTGGAGTATATGAATATTTTGTGAATATTATATGAATATTTGTGAGTTGTATGTATATGGGATATAAATATCTCAATCAAAACCTTATCAAATATTTAGCCTACTATTTAAATTAATATTATCATAAAAGTTTTTTGGTACAGATTTCTAACTTTAGTCAGTTAATAAAGAGAAATTCTGTGGGTTTTTTTTTGTTGGGGGTGGTGGGCATATTTTTCAGGTTCGCTTCACACCTGGTGCTACTAACATGAAAATTCTGCAGCCACATGTAATAGCTATCCGAAGAAATTATCTTCCAGCATTAAAAGTAGAATATAGCACATCTGCACATCAGTCATCGTTTAGAATTCAAATTTATAGAATACAGGTAAGTTTGAAAAGATATTCAAATCATATTCTAAAGAAATACGGAAATACAGTAAATGTATTCCCATAGTCTGTTTTGTCTGTAGTTTGTTGGACTAGAGTGTTTGATGTCTTCTGCTTCTTAAATTTTGTTATTCTAGTCAGATTCTATAATTAACATTTTAATATACTGACATGTTTGTTTCTTAGATCCAAAACCAAATACATGGTGCTATATTTCCATTTGTGTTTTATCCCATTAAACCGCCCAAGTCCGTCACCTTGGATTCAGGTTTGTTTCTATTTTTAGATTGCCATAAAAATGGTTGTATTAGCTATTTGATTTATTTTACTATAAAAGTGTGAAGTGAAACCGTTCTCAAGTTTAGTTTCTATAGGATCATTGGAAAATTCAATGGCTTGAAAGAAGACCAGGAAGTGCTCAACTAACTTCAGTAAAACTGAGTGAATACTGAAGAAAAGATTGATTAGAAATGTATATATAATTTTTAGAGATATTAATTTCTTTAAAAGATTACAGATTTGTAAATTCCTAATTTAAAAGCCACTAGAACCTTTGAATAAAGGGATAAGACCGTGAAGTCTGTTTTCACAAAGTTGTCCTGATGATTCTAATGTATACTTCTGGTTTACAATCACTGATTTAAAGGTTTAGTTAACCTAAAAGTGAATACAGATAATTAAAAAAAAATCCTGCAGTCTGAAATTAAGACTGTGGTAGATCTTACAAATATCAGTAATTTTAATTCATACTCATGATTTAATATATAATTTAAGTGTCCATTGTGATGTGTATTAAATTACAAGAAAATGCTTATCTTTTGTTTAAAGCATCGTTAGATTAATCATATTTGTTAACCTTTACAGCCCCAAAACCCTTTACTGATGTCAGTATTGTCATGAGATCTGCAGGACATTCGCAGATATCACGTATTAAGTAAGTGTCTTAATATGTTTATTTTGTGTGCATTTAAAGCACAGTGTTTTGTTTAAATATGTGAGTTAATTGTACTCTTAAATATATTTTAGATGAGTCAAAGATTTAAGTGTAAATTGGTAAATTAGAAAGGACATAGAAAAAATCAATTATTTCATAATCTTGAGAAGTCAGAAGGCTTCAAATGAACTATACATAGATATTAATAATAGTCATTTCTAAATTATGTGTATTTTATTACTTTTTTATTTGTTTTCTCTGTCATTTCTCTATCATTACTGCATACTGTTTTATAAACAAGAAAGAAAATAGTATATTCAAATTCAGCCACCACCCATTTCAAAACACAGAACATTTACAGAAGCATCCATCTACGTATCACTCCCATATTTCTTGTTTCCTCCACCCTATCACCAAGATAAATACTGTTTTTATTCCCTTTTTAAAATACTGGTTTATTATTTATGTGTAGCTAAACATTATGCTTCTCAAGCATAATCAGCACAACCAAAAGTTGTGCTAATTAAATTTTTTTCAAACTGTAAATATATGCTTTGGGCTTGCTTTTTTTATTCAAATTTTTGCTAAAATTATTTTGTTCTATATAGCTAGAGTTTATTTATTATCACTTCTATGTCATATATCCTTGTGTTACTTTGTGCCAGTTTACTTATCAATTTTCTCTTTGTAGGCATTTTCACATTTTGAGTTTGTTTCTATTATGAACAGTGTTGCCATTATGTTTTTAATTTATTCACCTAGAAAGTCCTAAGTGTCAGTGTTTAAATATGTGTCTTATATTTCTTTTATAATTTTGTTAATTCACTTAGTCGATAATTTTTAAATGTTTTACCTTGTTTTGCCTTGCTATTACAGGTATTTCAAAGTGTTGATCCAAGAAATGGATCTCAGGTTAGATCTTGGATTTGTCTATGCTGTATCAGAACTTATGACACCAGCTGAAGTCACTGAAAAAACAGAGGTGAGACTTAAAATAGTAGCATTGATTGGAAGAATTAGGGAAAGAGGGGAACTTTAGAAAACAATGATAACATTATACATTCTTAAATGTATTAATGTGTTTTTAAAAATTAAAAAAAATTTTATTCTGCTACCTTGGTTCTACTCAAATTATAGAAGTTGGAAGCAAGACAGCTAACCTCTTGAAGATGAAGTAGCAAATTAAGAGGAAAAGTTTTAAGCCAGTAAAAGAGGAAGAGAATAATCAGCCATGTTTACATCACTTGTTTCTTCCTATTTTATTTTCCTGTGTTACTTTCGTGTTGATTGATAATTTAGAAGTTTGGATATGACCAGGATATTTGATGAGAAAAGGGATAAGGAAAATAAGTATAATATGTTCTTTGTAATTGATAGAAAGATGATAAAATTACAATTGTTAGGTGGATAAAAGATGTTTTACTTTTCAGCTATTCTTTTAGAAAGAATTTTGAAGATAAAACAAACTACAGTTTACCTTTCAACAATGTGGGGGTGATGGGCACCAACCCTGTTCTCAGTTGAAAATCTGTGTATAACGTATATTTGGCCCTGTGCATACATAGCTCCTCTGTATCCAAGGGTCTGCATCCAAGGAGTCACACAACTGAGGATTGTATAGTACTGTAATATTCAGTATGGGGTAGGGGGAAGGGAACATGTATAAATAGATCCTTGTACTTCAAATCTCCGTTGTTCAAGGGTCAGTTGTACACAGATAAAGACACGGAAATTATTCCTTTTTTCCTTTTAATAACAGTTCATCGAGCTATAGTTCACATACTGTATATTTTACCCAATTAAATTGTATAGTTTGGTGGTTTCTAGTATACTCAAAATTATGCAACCATCACCNTCCTTGTACTTCAAATCTCCGTTGTTCAAGGGTCAGTTGTACACAGATAAAGACACGGAAATTATTCCTTTTTTCCTTTTAATAACAGTTCATCGAGCTATAGTTCACATACTGTATATTTTACCCAATTAAATTGTATAGTTTGGTGGTTTCTAGTATACTCAAAATTATGCAACCATCACCACTGATTCTAGAACATTTTCTTCACCCCCGAAAGAAAACTGCCTTAGCCTTATGCAAACACTAATGTACTTTCTGTCTATGGAGTTTCTCACTACAGATATTTAGTATAAATGGAATCATACACTATATAATGTTTTTTGATGTGTTTCCTTTGATTTAGCATAAGGCTTTCGAGGTTCATCCATTGTTGTAGCATGTATCAGATTCCTTTTTATGGCCAAGTAATATTCTGCTGACACCATGTTTTGTTTATCCATTCATCAGTTAGTAGACATTAGGGTTGTTTGTACAGTTTGGCTATTATGAACAATGCTGCTGTGAGTATTTTTGTACAAGTTTTTGTGTGGACCTGTGTTTTCAGTTCTCTTGGGTATTTACCTAGGAGTGAAATTGCTAGGAAGTTGGTAGCTCTGTTTAATAATTTCAAGACTTCTAGACAATTGTTCATAGTTACTGCATCATTTTAACTCTTCAGCAGAATATATGAAGATTCTGATTTCAACAGATCTCATTAACACTTGTTATTGTCTGTCCTTTTATTTTTATCTTTTTTTCATTTTACTTTACAATACTGTATTGGTTTTGCCATACATCAACATGAATCTGCCACATTAGTTGGTGTACATGAGTTCCCAATCTTGAACCCCCCCACCTCCCTCCCCATACCATCTCTCTGGGTCATCCCAGTGCACCAGCCCCAAACATCCTGTATCCTTCATTGAACCTAGACTGACGATTCATTTCTTACATGATATTATACATGTTTCAATGCCATTCTCCCAAATCATCCCACCCTCTCCCTCTCCCACAGAGTCCAAAAGTCGGTTCTATACATCTGTGTCTTTTTGCTGTCTCGCATACAGGGTTATTATAACCATCTTTTTAAATTCCATATATATGTGTTAATATACTGTTTTGGTGTTTTTCTTTCTGGCTTACTTCACTCTGTATAATCGGCTCCAGTGTTATCCACCTCATTAGAACTGATTCAAATGTATTCTTTTTCTTAATTCAAGCTATCCTAGTAGGTGTGAAGTAGTATATATCACTATGGTTTTGATTTGCATTTATCTAATGAGTAATGATGTTGAACACTTTTGATTTGGTAATTTGTTATTGACTACTTGCATATCTGCAATGAAGAAATGTCTGTTCAAATTTTTTGCCTGTTATTTAATGGGTTTGTTTTTTAACTGAGTTGTAAAAGTTCTTTATGTATTTTGAATGCAAGCCCCATCCATGTCTGATATATGATTTGCAAATATTTTCTTTAATTCTTTATGTTGTGTTTTACTTTCTATTTGTCTTTTGAAGCACGGAAGCTTTTGATGTTACTGAAGTCCAAAATATTTTTTCTTTTGTTGCTCATGTATTTGGTGTCATTTCTAAGACTCCTTTGCCAAATCCAAAGTTAAAAGATTTAGCCCTGTGTTCTAAGCATTTTAAACTTTAAGTTCTTAAAATTAGGTGTTTCATTCATATTGATAATTTTTGTATATGGTATAATTAAGAGTCTAACATCAGTGAATTTTGAAGTTGAGAAGTATGAATATTGGTATTTAGTTCTTTTTCAAGATTGTTTTGGCTATTTTGGATCCCTTTGCAGTTCCATATGAATTTTAGAGTCAGCTTGCCTTCTTCAGAGAAGTCATGTAGGGTTCTGATAGTGATTACAATGGATATACAGATCAACTTGGAAGAGGTACCATCTTAACAGTATTAAGTCTTCCAACCCTTGAACATGGGATGTTTTCCATTTATGTAGATCTTCATTTTCTTTCAAGAGAGTTTTTATCATTTGAGTATATGTTTTATACTTCTTTTTGCTAAATTTGAGTATTTTATTCTTTTTATAGTATTGTGAACAAAATTGTTATCATTATCTCTTTTTTGTTTTTTCCATTGTAAATGTATTGGCTTAATGCTTATACAGATATATTCCTTAAGTTTTTAATATTTTCTATTCCTTTATAGGTTGAGCTTTTTCATAAAGACATAGAAGCTTTCCAAGAAGAATANCAAAGATTTAAGTGTAAATTGGTAAATTAGAAAGGACATAGAAAAAATCAATTATTTCATAATCTTGAGAAGTCAGAAGGCTTCAAATGAACTATACATAGATATTAATAATAGTCATTTCTAAATTATGTGTATTTTATTACTTTTTTATTTGTTTTCTCTGTCATTTCTCTATCATTACTGCATACTGTTTTATAAACAAGAAAGAAAATAGTATATTCAAATTCAGCCACCACCCATTTCAAAACACAGAACATTTACAGAAGCATCCATCTACGTATCACTCCCATATTTCTTGTTTCCTCCACCCTATCACCAAGATAAATACTGTTTTTATTCCCTTTTTAAAATACTGGTTTATTATTTATGTGTAGCTAAACATTATGCTTCTCAAGCATAATCAGCACAACCAAAAGTTGTGCTAATTAAATTTTTTTCAAACTGTAAATATATGCTTTGGGCTTGCTTTTTTTATTCAAATTTTTGCTAAAATTATTTTGTTCTATATAGCTAGAGTTTATTTATTATCACTTCTATGTCATATATCCTTGTGTTACTTTGTGCCAGTTTACTTATCAATTTTCTCTTTGTAGGCATTTTCACATTTTGAGTTTGTTTCTATTATGAACAGTGTTGCCATTATGTTTTTAATTTATTCACCTAGAAAGTCCTAAGTGTCAATGTTTAAATATGTGTCTTATATTTCTTTTATAATTTTGTTAATTCACTTAGTCGATAATTTTTAAATGTTTTACCTTGTTTTGCCTTGCTATTACAGGTATTTCAAAGTGTTGATCCAAGAAATGGATCTCAGGTTAGATCTTGGATTTGTCTATGCTGTATCAGAACTTATGACACCAGCTGAAGTCACTGAAAAAACAGAGGTGAGACTTAAAATAGTAGCATTGATTGGAAGAATTAGGGAAAGAGGGGAACTTTAGAAAACAATGATAACATTATACATTCTTAAATGTATTAATGTGTTTTTAAAAATTAAAAAAAATTTTATTCTGCTACCTTGGTTCTACTCAAATTATAGAAGTTGGAAGCAAGACAGCTAACCTCTTGAAGATGAAGTAGCAAATTAAGAGGAAAAGTTTTAAGCCAGTAAAAGAGGAAGAGAATAATCAGCCATGTTTACATCACTTGTTTCTTCCTATTTTATTTTCCTGTGTTACTTTCGTGTTGATTGATAATTTAGAAGTTTGGATATGACCAGGATATTTGATGAGAAAAGGGATAAGGAAAATAAGTATAATATGTTCTTTGTAATTGATAGAAAGATGATAAAATTACAATTGTTAGGTGGATAAAAGATGTTTTACTTTTCAGCTATTCTTTTAGAAAGAATTTTGAAGATAAAACAAACTACAGTTTACCTTTCAACAATGTGGGGGTGATGGGCACCAACCCTGTTCTCAGTTGAAAATCTGTGTATAACGTATATTTGGCCCTGTGCATACATAGCTCCTCTGTATCCAAGGGTCTGCATCCAAGGAGTCACACAACTGAGGATTGTATAGTACTGTAGTATTCAGTATGGGGTAGGGGGAAGGGAACATGTATAAATAGATCCTTGTACTTCAAATCTCCGTTGTTCAAGGGTCAGTTGTACACAGATAAAGACACGGAAATTATTCCTTTTTTCCTTTTAATAACAGTTCATCGAGCTATAGTTCACATACTGTATATTTTACCCAATTAAATTGTATAGTTTCGTGGTTTTTAGTATACTCAAAATTATGCAACCATCACCACTGATTCTAGAACATTTTCTTCACCCCCGAAAGAAAACTGCCTTAGCCTTATGCAAACACTAATGTACTTTCTGTCTATGGAGTTTCTCACTACAGATATTTAGTATAAATGGAATCATACACTATATAATGTTTTTTGATGTGTTTCCTTTGATTTAGCATAAGGCTTTCGAGGTTCATCCATTGTTGTAGCATGTATCAGATTCCTTTTTATGGCCAAGTAATATTCTGCTGACACCATGTTTTGTTTATCCATTCATCAGTTAGTAGACATTAGGGTTGTTTGTACAGTTTGGCTATTATGAATAATGCTGCTGTGAGTATTTTTGTACAAGTTTTTGTGTGGACCTGTGTTTTCAGTTCTCTTGGGTATTTACCTAGGAGTGAAATTGCTAGGAAGTTGGTAGCTCTGTTTAATAATTTCAAGACTTCTAGACAATTGTCCATAGTTACTGCATCATTTTAACTCTTCAGCAGAATATATGAAGATTCTGATTTCAACAGATCTCATTAACACTTGTTATTGTCTGTCCTTTTATTTTTATCTTTTTTTCATTTTACTTTACAATACTGTATTGGTTTTGCCATACATCAACATGAATCTGCCACATTAGTTGGTGTACATGAGTTCCCAATCTTGAACCCCCCCACCTCCCTCCCCATACCATCTCTCTGGGTCATCCCAGTGCACCAGCCCCAAACATCCTGTATCCTTCATTGAACCTAGACTGACGATTCATTTCTTACATGATATTATACATGTTTCAATGCCATTCTCCCAAATCATCCCACCCTCTCCCTCTCCCACAGAGTCCAAAAGTCGGTTCTATACATCTGTGTCTTTTTGCTGTCTCGCATACAGGGTTATTATAACCATCTTTTTAAATTCCATATATATGTGTTAATATACTGTTTTGGTGTTTTTCTTTCTGGCTTACTTCACTCTGTATAATCGGCTCCAGTGTTATCCACCTCATTAGAACTGATTCAAATGTATTCTTTTTCTTAATTCAAGCTATCCTAGTAGGTGTGAAGTAGTATATATCACTATGGTTTTGATTTGCATTTATCTAATGAGTAATGATGTTGAACACTTTTGATTTGGTAATTTGTTATTGACTACTTGCATATCTGCAATGAAGAAATGTCTGTTCAAATTTTTTGCCTGTTATTTAATGGGTTTGTTTTTTAACTGAGTTGTAAAAGTTCTTTATGTATTTTGAATGCAAGCCCCATCCATGTCTGATATATGATTTGCAAATATTTTCTTTAATTCTTTATGTTGTGTTTTACTTTCTATTTGTCTTTTGAAGCACGGAAGCTTTTGATGTTACTGAAGTCCAAAATATTTTTTCTTTTGTTGCTCATGTATTTGGTGTCATTTCTAAGACTCCTTTGCCAAATCCAAAGTTAAAAGATTTAGCCCTGTGTTCTAAGCATTTTAAACTTTAAGTTCTTAAAATTAGGTGTTTCATTCATATTGATAATTTTTGTATATGGTATAATTAAGAGTCTAACATCAGTGAATTTTGAAGTTGAGAAGTATGAATATTGGTATTTAGTTCTTTTTCAAGATTGTTTTGGCTATTTTGGATCCCTTTGCAGTTCCATATGAATTTTAGAGTCAGCTTGCCTTCTTCAGAGAAGTCATGTAGGGTTCTGATAGTGATTACAATGGATATACAGATCAACTTGGAAGAGGTACCATCTTAACAGTATTAAGTCTTCCAACCCTTGAACATGGGATGTTTTCCATTTATGTAGATCTTCATTTTCTTTCAAGAGAGTTTTTATCATTTGAGTATATGTTTTATACTTCTTTTTGCTAAATTTGAGTATTTTATTCTTTTTATAGTATTGTGAACAAAATTGTTATCATTATCTCTTTTTTGTTTTTTCCATTGTAAATGTATTGGCTTAATGCTTATACAGATATATTCCTTAAGTTTTTAATATTTTCTATTCCTTTATAGGTTGAGCTTTTTCATAAAGACATAGAAGCTTTCCAAGAAGAATATAAAATAGTCTCATTAGTAGATTCATCACAAGTCAGTCTCTATGAATACTTTCATATATCTCCTATCAAGGTAGGGGGAAAATAAAAGTCATTTTTATTATCCTTGGTAATCTAGTTAATAGCAAATTGATTTGATCAGTTTAGGGGACTATAGCATTTCAGTTTTATTCTTTGATAGTATATAAATTCTGCACCTTCACCATTCAAATATAAGTTAGAAAGGAATGACACTTTTAATTTTTATTTATTTTTATACTTTATCATGTGGAAGCCACCTGTAGTATTTGTTTATATGTTTACATTTGACCTAACATTATGTTCATTTACTATCAAAGTGTTGACTGATAATTTTTCAACTTTTATATATGATATTAAAGTTTCAAATAATTTTATAAAATAACCTTGATTTAAAAACTGAAGATTGAATGGAACTAAAAGTAAGTTCTTAACATAAAATTTCTATGAGTTGCATAATATCTGAAGAAAATTGCTGTATAACTGCATACACCATGGTGATCTTCTCTGTAGCTGAAAGACTAAAGAATCGGCCTGCAGTGCAGGAAACCGAGGTTTGATCCCTGGGCCAGAAGATCCTTTGGAGAAGGGAATGGTAATCCACTCCAGTATTCTTGCCTGGAGAAATCCCATGGAAAGAGGAGCCTGGTGGGCTACAGTCCTTGGGATCACATTGTCAGACACAACTGAGTGACTTACACTGCATAGACTATGTATTTGTATACACAGAAACACATATATATATGCATATAATATAAAAATGTTTTTAACTGGCTTCACTATCCTTCCCTGGTGGCTCATATGGTAAAGCATCTCCTTGCAATACGGGAGACCTGGGTTTGATCCATGGTTTGGGAAGATCCCCTGGAGAAGGAAATGGCAACCCACTCCAGTACTCTTGCCTGGAAAATTCCATGGACAGAAGAGCCTGGTAGGCTACAGCCCATGGGGTCGCAAAGAGTGGGGCACGACTGAGCTACTTCACTTTCTTTCACCATGATAACTTAATTCTAATAGTTGAAACATTCAACTTGGAGAAATTTTGGAGATATTTGAGTTATTTTCAACAACTTCAACTTCTAGATTGTTACTGTTATTAAAAATTTATAAAGATTAATATTTTCCTAGATTTACCAAAAGAATTGGATTGAGCTAAATAACATACATTACATTGTTGGATTTAAAATTTTTAAAGGTGCTGTTTAGATTTTAAATTCCTTTACTATTCCACTTATTAATTACATCAAAATTAATATCTAGGTTATTTGAAATCTTATGTATGGTATAGTAAATTTAGAATGAGATTGAATTTTAAGAGTTATTATGAAGAAAGTGCTTTAAATATTTATCTCTTTATCTCTTTAGTTGCATTTAAGTGTTTCACTGAGTTCAGGCGGTGAAGAAGCGAAAGATTCAGAACAGCATGAAGGACTGACGGCAGTTCATTCTTTAAATCTTTTGCTGAAGAGTATTGGTGCCACTCTCACAGATGTACAAGATGTAGTTTTTAAGTATGTTTATAATTCAAATCTATAAATTGACAAAAAGTCCATTTTAATATTTACTTTAAAATTTTGTAAGTAAAAAAATATGTAAATTACATTGCAGATCGTAGGCTAAATATAATTTAACATATTGCCTTAACTATTAAATAGCAGAGTAATTATTAAATAATTTCCTTAATTCAGAGGGACAGAGACTTCCCTGGTGGTCCAGTGGCTAAAACTCCAAGCTCCTATTGTAGGGGGAGAGAGTCTGAATCCTGGTCCAGAGATTCCATACACCACATGGCAGGGTCAAAAGAAGAAAAAAAGAAAGAGGCTGTGCAAGTTTGTGTGTTATATAATGCCTTTTTTACTTAGGCAAGGAACCTAAGAAGATGTATATACTCAAAGATGTAATGCGTAGTGCTTTTAAAGATGTTACTTTAAGGCCTATGGTATCAAGACTCTTTAAAGCATATGTAACTAGGAGAAAATGAATACTATGATAGCAGAAATGAAGGAATCTGTTTAAATGGTACAGTCAAGAATTTATACTTTAATGAGTCATAATGTAGGCTATTGGAGTATCTGACCAGAGACTCAGAGTCTGAGTGGAGTCTATAGATGAGAATGACCTTTGCAGATAGCACCTAGAACTGTTGTTAAGAATAGTAGTTAGAATCAGTGAGTCCAAAGAGGTAACTGTAAATCTAGATAAAAGTTAGGAAATAGTTAAGTTAAAAAACATAGGTTTGCAGACATGAACAACTGGATGAGATTTCTAATCTTGCTGCTGTCCTATCCTTAGCATGAAAGAAAGGAAGTGTCAGTCACTCAGTTATGTCTGACTCTTTGTGACCATGGACTGTAGCCTTAGCATAAAACTTCCCAATCAGTGGATCTATGTATATGCTGTAAACAGGTTATAAATAAAATGATGGTGAGGGCTCCCATGTGGCTCAGTGATAAAGAATCCCTCTGCCTAGGGAGGAGATGTGGGTTTGATCTCTGGGTTGGGAAGATCCTCTGGAGGAGGAAATGGCAACCTGCTAGTAGTCTTGCCAGAAATCCCATGGACAGAGGAGTCTGGTGGGCCATAGTCCATGGAGTTGCAAGGAGTCGGACATGACAGAGCACACACACACACAAGCTTAGGGTGATTCTTCAGCTGTCAGCTAATCAGGGAAAACCTGCAGCAATTGAATCTTGGCCATTCTTGAGCAACTTCTGTTTATCTCAGTGAATCAAGTATTTCCTGTGTAGGCCATAGTAGGACAGAATTGAGAAATGCAGTTCATGTTCATGAGTGAGACCCATATGCATTTTTATGTGTTTTTGTTGTGTTCTCTTTTTAGGCTAGCATTTTTTGAACTCAATTATCAGTTCCATACAACAGCTGAACTACAGTCTGAAGTAATAAGACACTATTCAAAGCAGGTTTGTCTGAGATTATTTTACAGAGGGACAGACTGATACAAAATAGTGAAACCACATATGTAATGTATAATTTAGATTTGGCAAGTAAATGAATAGCCATTTTCAAAATTTTAGAACTTGGTTTTTCTCCTCAGGGTTGTGGAAAGAAATTAAGCCCAACTACCATTTCAGATTTTACCTTTACTTTTAGTCTTTGACAGAAATCTTCCTGGATTGGTGTGAACTAGATATAAATCTTTAAATAATAATTAACTGAGTAACTCACTTCACTTACTTAAAAAAAATGGGTCAAAGGGAACTATTTATCAGTAAGTAACTGAACACAGGATATTTTTAATGTAATTAAGTTGTTTAGTCAAGCTAGATATTTATTGGATTTTTCTTCATCTCTAAGGAGTCCTATATTTTATGGTATAGCTTACAGAGCACTAGGATAACTGTTGTATGCTGGACAGATCACTGAGCATGGCTTAAGAAATCTAGGTTTACATTATGGAGAACAGTGTGGAGATTCCTTATAAACTGGAAATAGAACTGCCATATATCTCAGCAATTCCACTGCTGGGCATACACAGCAAGAGAACCAGACTGAACCCCAGTGTTCATTGCAGCACTGTTTACAATAGCTAGGATATGGAAGCAACTTAGGTGTCCATTGGCAGATGAATGGATAAGAAAGTTGTGGTACATATACACAATGGAATATTACTTAGCTATAAAAAGGAATGCATTTGAGTCAGTTTTAATGAGGTGGATGAAACTGGCACCTATTATACAGAGTGAAGTAAGTCAGGAAGAAAAACACCAATACAGTATATTAATACATATCTATGGAATTTAGAAAGATGGTAAGCATGACCCTTATGCAAGACAGCAAGAGACATAGATGTAAAGAACAGACTTTTGGACTCTGTGGGAGAAGCCGAGGGTGGGATAATTTGAGAGAATAGCATTGAAACACGTGTATTGCCATATGTGAAATAGATGACCAGTCCAAATTTGATGCATGAAACAGGGCATTCAAAGCCAGTGCACTGGGACAACCCAGGGGGATGGTATAAGGAGGCAGAGGGGTTTGGGACAGAGGGACAGATATACACTCATGGCTGATTCATGTCAGTGTGTGGCAAAAACTGCTACAATACTGTAATTAGCCTCCAATTAAAATAAATAAATTTTTTTAAAAAGAAAGAAATCTGGGTTTGGATCTCAGTTTTACTGTTTATATGACTCAGCATAATTTGACCTATGTGCTTCTATGGTCTATAAAATGGTGGCAGTAATAACAACTGTCCCACATAGTTGTAAAAATGAAAGTACTTTGAATATTCTAAAACTCTATGTAAATAGGTCATATTATTTCTCATATTCTAATACCAAATTGCTTTTTTAAACTAAGACTAGTGATGAATAAGGTGATATGGTATAGTTTGAAATTGCTAGTGAGAATGTTAGCCTAAAAAAAAAACTAGATATATGTACTAAATGTAAGGAAAAAAATATTAATTCTGATTATCTGATTTGATTAATGTTTATATTTCATTTTTAGGCCATTAAACAGATGTATGTACTCATTCTTGGACTTGATGTTTTGGGAAATCCCTTTGGCCTGATAAGAGAATTTTCTGAAGGTGTAGAAGCATTTTTTTATGAACCTTACCAGGTAACTTAATCTTGTACAATATATCACACTAATCCTTTTGAATAAATAATTCATTCCATTAGCAGATATAAGTTGCTATATATAAAACATGATCAACAAGGTCCTACTGTATATATCACAGGGAAGTATATTCAATATTCTGTAAAAAACCATAATGGGAAGAGTATGAAGAAGTATATACACACACACAAGTATATATAACTGAATCACGTTAGTGTATGCTGGTACCAACACATTGTAAATGAACTATATGCTTCAATTAAAAATAGTGAGAATAATGCACCCCAATTGTTAACTTGAATTGTAGGTGTAAACAGATTTTTGAAAACAACAAAAGGACATTATTTTGAAGCAGTGGTAAGAGGTTTTGCAAAATCTTGGAAGAAATGTTTACCTTTTCCTTCAAAACTTAAGACTTTACTAAGAAATACCAAATTTTAAGTGATCTGTTGGAATATTAAAAGTGGATAAAGTTTACAGTATAGTAGAGTCAGGATTGCCATGGACATGCAGTCTTGCTTTGCACAGTGGTGTGGGACGGTAAAAATAACCATGTAAGCTGACAGTGTGCGAAGCAATCTTGATATTCAGTAGCAGAAATTATGATTGGTCTATGTCCCTTAAAAATTACTGTCAAAACATTCAAAACTCTCCCACTTTGACTTTTAAACATAGAGGATAATGAAAAATAAAATACATTTGATACTTGTTTTGTACACTGTAACCTAAAACATTAGAAATACTAAGAATTAAAGTTTTTATTTCTTTTTCTGAAAATTTTTCAAGAGTAGTTTGTGATTGCCTTCTCATATATAGCTTATAATCCATGTAAGCATCTTTTGTACACTTTGATGAATAATCATATTCCTTTCTAAATTTGGATCAACTTCCAGCACTTTCTCCTTTGTACTTCGAAAGTCGTGAAATAGCTGAGCATTCTGTTAATGTGAAGTTTTCTTCTGATGTCAGTTTCTCTAGGACATCTTTATTTTTTCTGTCACTACTACCTTCCTTGTATATTTAAAAAAATCTTACCTTTAAAAGTAACAGTAACTTTGTTAACTGTTATTATATTTTGGCCCTTTAGGGAGCCATCCAGGGTCCTGAAGAGTTTGTGGAAGGAATGGCACTAGGACTGAAAGCACTAGTTGGTGGAGCTGTTGGTAAGAAACAGAATGCCCACCAGGGGTCATTATGCTAGAAAGTAAGGATATGTTTGGTTTTTACTAAAGGTGTTGTAATTTTGCCAGGTGGACTAGCTGGTGCTGCCTCCAAAATCACCAGTGCTATGGCTAAAGGGGTGGCAGCTATGACTATGGATGAAGACTATCAACAGAAGCGAAGAGAAGCCATGAATAAGCAACCAGCTGGCCTTAGGGAAGGCATCACTCGTGGAGGAAAAGGCTTAGTTTCTGTAAGAAACTTCCCGTAGTTGTGAACATTTGAGGAATATCTTTTAAAGCCACATTCTGTGAGAAAGGAAATAGAAAACTTGCATTCACTCAAATATTATTTGGATGTTAGAGGAACAGTAGGATTGTCATATATAGAAAAATGTCAGTAGCCTTTAAAATACTCTGTTTAAATAAATTATGTAGGAAATACATTAATTCTTGTGGTATCTAGAAAGCAGAATTCTGTCTTTCTTTTGTAAGCCAGACTTGGTTCTTCAAAGTATCACATCAAATTATTGTAAATTTTCATTTGTGCTTTTCCTCTAGGGTTTTGTAAGTGGCATAACAGGAATTGTTACAAAACCAATCAAAGGTGAGTATAATAATTCTTTTGGGTGATATATATATTTGATGAATTGATTCCTTTTTCATTCTTAATCCAGTTGTCAAAAACTCTGTCTTTTTTCTTTCCAGGAGCTCAGAAAGAAGGAGCAACTGGTTTCTTTAAAGGTGTTGGGAAAGGTTTAGTTGGAGCAGTGACAAGGCCAACTGGAGGCATCATAGACATGGCTAGCAGTACATTTCAGGGAATAAAAAGGTAAATTTTCCTGATGTAAAATGCTTCACCCAAGAGAAATGAGGTAAATCTGTTTGACCCAGGGCACTTAGCTATGAACCCAATAATAACAGCAAGTTACATATGATCTTCCTAATTGATTTTGATACTTTTTTGCATTGCATCATTTCAGCTTCAGTTCTGCTTTATTCATCATTCATTCCCAGCAGCCTTGGGAGGAAACATTTGGCAAATTCAGCTTTTTACTTACTTTGATTGAAATACTTTACAATAATGTAATTCTATACATTAGTTATAAAATTAGCAAATGTAATACTCTAATTCCTTTTCTGAGAAATAAAGAATGACTTTTTATATTCCTTGTTCAAACTCAGCTTGCGTTCATACCTTCCTTTATGATTTCATTTGCTATGAACTATTACATCTTTTCTGTTTCTCTTCACTTGTGCAAATAATTTTAAAACATGTTCTTTTTTCCTTCAAATTGAATTTATTATAAGACGAAAATTTAGTAGTTACATTATTGCTGCCTCTATTCTAGAAGTTTGTAACATATAAAACAATTGATTAAATTCATGCTAATGAATTTAACTTAGAAACCAAACTTACAAAGTTGGTGGGTGAATATCTCCCTGATCTTTTTTCTTTTGTATTATCTTTCACTTCCTGTTCTATAGGAATAATCATTGTCATTAAACAAGCTGCTCTTTTAAGTTGCTATTTCATACTATTCCCATGATACAGTGTTCACTGTTTTAGTTTAAAGTTAAGATTAGAAAAAAGCCTCAGTTTCTTCTGCCTGTAACTTTGGTTTCACAAATATAATTATTGAATCATAGTCATCAGATAAACTCAAAACTCAATAAAAATAAGGAGTTATCCATGGCAATTGGAGAAGAAAAAGAAATAAAAGGAATCCAAATTGGAAAAGAAGTAAGACTGTCACTGTTTGCAGATGACATGATACTATACATGGAAAATCCTAAAGATGCTATCAGAAAACTGCTGGAGCTCATCAATGAATTTGGTAATATTGCAGGCTAAAAATTAATACACAGACATCTTTTGCATTTATATACACTAACAACAAAAAATCAGAAAGAGAAATCAAGGAAAAGTCCCATTTACCATTACATCAAAAAGAATAAAATATCTAGGAATAAATCTACCTAAGGAAGAAGAAGACCTGTACTTTGAAAACTGTAAGACATTGATGAAAGAAATCAAAGACCACATAAAGAGCTAGAAAGATATACCAGGTTCTTGGATTGGAAAATCAATATTGTCAAAATAACTATACTGCTCAAGGCAATCTTCAGATTCAGTGAAATCCCTATGGAATTAATGGCATTTTTCACAGAATTAGACCAGAAAACATTTACAATCTTTGTGGAAGCACAGAAGACCATGAATAGCCAAAGCAATCCTGAGCAAAAACAGAACTAGAGGAAGTGGGATCCCTGACTTCAGACTATACTACAAAGCTACAGTAATCAAAACAGAATAGTACTGGAACAAAAACAGAGATACAGATCAAAGGAACAGGATAAAAAGTCCCTAGATAAACCCACGCACCTATGGTCACCCTATCTCTGATAAAGGAAGCAAGAATATACAATGGAGAAAAGTCTCCTCCATGAGTGGTGCTAGAAAAACTGAACAGCTGCATGTAAATGAATACAATTAGGACACTTCCTAACATCATGCTGCTGCTGCTAAGTCATGTCAGTCGTCTCCGACTCTGTGCGACCCCATAGACGGCAGCCCACCAGGCCCCCCTTCCCTGGGATTCTCCAGGCAAGAACACTGGAGTGGGTTACCATGTCCTTCTCAAATGCATGAAAGTGAAAAGTGAAAGTGAAGTCGCTGAAGTCNCCCTCAGGTACAGCCTGCTGCCTCCAGGACTGCCAGAACCAGCAATGGGAGCCTCTCCCACTGGGAGACCCAGAACCACCAATGATGTGAGGCACGGGGGCGCACTGGTTCCAGACCCTGCCAGGTGGGTAGATGTGACTTCAGAGCAGGATTGAAGCCTGAGGTACCCTCATGAGTTCACCTGAGGTCCTGAATAAAACCTCAAGCCCAGAAAGGGTTGTTGTTATTCAGTCACTCAGTCGTGCCTGACTCTTTGTGACCCCATGGACTGCAGCACACCAGGCTTCCCTGTCCCTTCATTATCTCCCAGAGTTTACTCAAACTCATGTCTGTTGAGTCGGTGATGTCATCCAATCATCTCATCCTCTGTTGCCCTCTTCTCCTCCTGTCCTCAGCCTTTCACTGTTTCCCAGCATCAAGGTCTTTTCCAGTGAATTGGCTCTTCAGATCAGGTGGCCAAAGTACTGGAGCTTCAGCCTCAGTCCTTCTAGTGAATATTCAGGATTGATGTCCTTTAGGATAGACTGGTTGGGTCTCCTTGCAGTCCAAGGGACTCTCAAGAGTCTTCTCCAACATCACAGTTCAAAAGCATCAATTCTTCAGTGCTCAGCCTTCTTTATGGTCCAACTCTCACATCCATACACAGCCACTGGCAAAACCATAGCTTTGACTATACGGGCCTTTGTCGGCAAAGTGATGTCTCTGCTTTTTAATATGCTGTCTACGTTTGTCATACCTTTCCTTCCAAGGAGCATGTCCAACTCTTGTGACCCCATAGACTGCAGCCTGTCAGGCTCCTCTGTCCATGGGTCTCCCAGGCAAGAATACTGAAGTGGGTTGGTGTTTCTTTCTCCAGAGGTCCAAGGATCAAGTGTCTTCTAATTTTCCAGAAAGGGAGTCAGACTAATTAATTTAGAGACAATTTTCTTTTTAAACAGGCAGTTTGAGAAATTCCTGTCTGCAGCCTTCAGTGCCCTTAGCTCTCTGGAGTCTCCAATAACTTGATAGACTTGTGAAAGGAATCAGGAAACACCCTCACTTTTATTGGGAGCTCACAATAGGTCTTTGGGAATCCTCCCCCTAGAAGGGATTCAAAGTCTGATGCATGTAGACATCTGGGTGTTCTGAGCCATTAAAAAATGCTTGAGAGTCACTTTGAGGTTCCATATGGGTGTCTATTGATAAAGGAGGTGTGTTTTGGGATTAGCATGGTTTAAGCCATGTCTNAATAGGTCTTTGGGAATCCTCCCCCTAGAAGGGATTCAAAGTCTGATGCATGTAGACATCTGGGTGTTCTGAGCCATTAAAAAATGCTTGAGAGTCACTTTGAGGTTCCATATGGGTGTCTATTGATAAAGGAGGTGTGTTTTGGGATTAGCATGGTTTAAGACATGTCTGCGGAGAAGGCAATGGCACCCCACTCCAGTACTCTCGCCTGGAAAATCCCATGGATGGAGGAGCCTAGTGCTGCAGTCCCTGGGGTCGCTGCGAGTTGGACACGACTGAGCAGCTTTGCTTTCACTTTC
Source organism: Neotragus moschatus (assembly GCA_006410615.1). Classification (NCBI taxonomy): domain Eukaryota; kingdom Metazoa; phylum Chordata; class Mammalia; order Artiodactyla; family Bovidae; genus Neotragus; species Neotragus moschatus. The sequence goes on from SJYA01001189.1 coordinate 306,532, forward strand.
AGTATCATCATTGGAGAAGGAAATGGCAACCTACTCCAGTACTCTTGCCTGGAGAATCCCAGGGACGGGGGATGCCTGGTGGGCTGCCTATGGGGTCGCACAGAGTCGGACACGACTGAAGTGACTTAGCAGCAGCAGCAAGCTATGTCTGAGGAGGCGTGTCCTGGGACTTACAGGGATAGGCAGGGTGGGAAACTGGACTAAGTCTCGAACTTTCCAAAAGTGATAGAAGTGAAGATAAGCCAGCAATAAACATTCTCCGTTATGTATAATGAGTCGGAGGTGTCAAGACGGACCGAAGAGCCAAAGGAGCTCAGAGTTTAGTATCAGTAAATCTCAGCCAGGTTCCTGGGGATGCATGAGCTGAGTCTGTGGACACGTATCCTGACTCATGTTTCATTCCATTTTAGTAGACCCTAGTTCTGCGTAAATACTGTCCTGGACTTCAGGCCACAGGTAAGCAAGAAACAGATGAGCAACTGAAACTATGGCCAAAAACGACAATAGAAAACCCAGGTGTGAAACCCACAGTCCTGGAGATGGAGTGTTTCTGCCTGGCTTGAGTGAGCTCTGGGACTTTGGGGTGTGCCAAGTTTGCAGGAGAGGAGAATCCTATTTCCCACTGGACTTGGTGGTGTAGAATGAAAGGTTGATGCTTCTGGCAGCCTTTTTTGTCCCCATGAGGTGTGAACTGACCTGAAAACACAGCAAACAGGCAGGGCTGAGGGATGTGAAGAATGATTCCTGATGACACCATCCTCTCTAGCCCCTGAGTCCAGCTGGGCTCCATTGACCTTTCAGCTATGTGAGTCAATGCGTTTCAGATTTTTCTTAAGCCGTTTCCAGTTGGGTTTCCTATCACCTGAAATCTAAACACTCATAATAAAAGCAAGTAACAGCTTTAATCAAAAGGATTTTGGAATGACAGCACAAAGGTAAGATCTTTAGCTCTGTAAGTCCATGAGTCTAGTCTAGAATTGCAGGGAAGGGTGGACTGGCAGAAAGGAGTCTGAGCCTTCTCTGCTCTCTGGCTGATACATCCTGGGTCTTATCAGAACTTCCACATCTCTTCTCTGTCTTGGATTTTCTCAACCGGAATCCCAGTATCTGTGTCTGAATACTGTTACATCTGAGACACTAAATGATGAACTTGGCCCCAGCCAGCTGTTTTGCTGACGGGTGAGAAAGCTTGCACACCATGTACCAGGGGTAAGGTCTGACACTTCAGGTGTGGTGAAGAGCGATTATGCAAATTAATTCCAGAAGGATGATGCTTTTGAGGAACTCCAGAGCGTTGAATTTCTCAAATAGCTCAGGTTTGAGCTTATTATTCATTGTGCTGCTGTGCGTATTTTACCCAGAGTCCTGTTCCACCCTGCTGAGCAGTTAGAGAATCTGGAAGGTGCGGAGCAGTGAAGTTGACTGGGCGCCTGCGGGAAGCCCTCCACCTGCCCACCTGCTCCCCGGCAGTCTGGTACTGCTGACCCAACATACCAAGGTCACCCAGGAGCGAGGCTGTGTGTCTGAGTCTGCAGGGAGTATCAGCCTAGCATAGCATACAGGCAGAGCCCTTCTCAGGCCTGGCAGCTTTTCCAGCTTTCAGGCATGTGTTGGAGATGGAATTGATTGATTCTAAACAAAGGAAGGCAGAAGTCCGCAGCTTTTGCCTCTCAGACCTCTTTACTGCAGGGCTCGAGTGTTGCTGGCTCAGGAGATTTATTGGGCAGATGGAGGTATTTGCATAGTTGAGGGTTCACTCCCCAGTGCCAAGAACCCTGAGCCCTTTCAAAGTTCTCTGTGATCAGGCAGGCATGCTACTGGCCACACTGTCCCCACAGTGACACAGTTGGCTAAGGGATGACCACTCTGGGTCCTGGGGGACTTTTGCCTTTGGAACTCACTCCTTAACATTGCAGTCATGGAGGGCACGGGTGGAAGACTCTTTAATTTTGTAACTGTCAACTGAAAAGAAAGCACAGCCGAAAAGTTGAGGATTATGTTTTATTCCAAGGACTTGCTGAAGCCTGCAAGCCTCGGAGACAGCCTCTCAAAAGCACTGAGGAACTACTCAGAAGAGGTAAGGAAGGCATCAGGGTATATAGTTTTGCAACATAGACCAGGTAGTCCCAGAGCATCACATGATTACTGTTAATTAAAGAAAGTCAGACATCTCAAGGAATTTAGCAGTCTTCTATGTATGGGCAGATGCAAGAGTCTGGGCTCATTGAAATGATCCCTTTGACACTCACTTCAGGTATCTGGAGCCAGCATCCCGTGTTTTCCCATCCTGAGTCCCCTCAGAGTGAACCAATGTTTTTTGTTGTTTACTTGCTAAGTCATGTCCAACTCTTTTGCAATTCCATGGACTGTGGCCCATCCGGTGCCTCTGTCCATGGGATTTTCCAGGCAAGAATACTGGAGTGGGTCACCATTCCCTTCTCCAGGGGATCTTCCTGACCCAGGGATCAAACCTGCATTTCCTGCATTGGCAGACGGATTGTCTACCCCTGGGCCACGGAAAGCCGCAGGGTACACCCTTAGGTGGCTCTAGCGCACGGCGTGATGGCTGCAGCATCTTTTGTCTGCTGATATGGCAGGCAACATTTATCATCCACAATACTCTGAGCATACTTCCAAGACTGACTTTCGTCCCTGTTTATTGAAGGCTAAGAACTGTCCCAGACTTCACATATGGTTGCTCGTTCAGGGTTTATGATACAGTTGGCTGGTTAATGAAATTAATACATTATGTGAACATAGGAAGTCACGCTCTTTTTTTCTTCACTTTGAAAGCATTCTGCCATCATCACCACTCCTTAGGGTTTATAATGCTCTTTCATGTCTCAGTTACTGTGTTTGTCTCTCTCTCTGTAAACACAATTAAGTAGATGGATGCTCCCCATCAAGCTGGTTTAAATGAAAAATGACCAGTAATGGAAAAATAATCCCATATGTGAGAATTAGTAAAAATGTTATCTGATAAGAATAATGGCACTTTAATGTATTATATTCTTTTTCTGTTTTGTATTGTCTAATTAAGTTACATATTTTGGTGTTTGTGTGGTTGGAGCTTAATTTCCTAGAGACTGAGAAAGCTTTGGAGAGAGGAATACTTTGAGGTTTGAGAGAAGAGAAAGTTCTTAGTGGATTTTAAAGAACACTGTTTGTATTATTTTTGTTGTTCAGTTGCTAAGTAGTGTCCAATTCTTTGCGATACCATGTACTATAGCACGCCAGGATCCTCTGTCCTTTATTATCTCCTGTAGTTTGCTCAAATTCATGTCCATTGAGTCAGTGATGCTGTCTAACCATCTCATCCTCTGTCATCCCCTTCTCCTTTTGCTTTCAGTCTTTCCCAGCATCAAGGTCTTTTCCAATAAGTTGGCTATTCTCATCAGGTGGCCAAAGTGTTGGAGCTTCCAAACAATACAGAAAATATTGTTTGCCTAGAGAATGAAATTTTTTAAAGTCTCTAATTTTACGAGTAGTCCACAATGATAGAACACTAGCTTTCTAGTTAAATTTATCCAGGATAAAGCCTTCTGTGGAGGTTTTACTCATCATTGTCAAAGACACTGCCTGGGGGACAAGCTGGGGAGATGGAGGACAATTGGAGGAGGTGAATGATCTCATTTCCTGTTGTCTATAATGCCTGTGCTCTTAGAGCCAGGATTCAATACAATGTTAGTATTTAAAATCAAATTTGAAAAAACATATTAGGATTAAAAAATTACTGTTCTTTTTTTCCCCCATAAAAGAGAGCTATACCCAGATGTACTGATGCAGTGATATAAAAACTATTTCCTATTATCCATTGCCCCTCCTGATTCCCTTGGGTAACAGGCCTGTTGCAAGGTTAAGTGATTCTTTGTTTAGTTTGGCAGTAGACAGTCAGAAGAAGGGCTCTATATGTCAGTTGCATATCAAAAGCGCTGTTTTTTAGTTGCCATTTTGTGCACTCAGAAAGCTGAAGGTCAGAAGAATTATGGGAGCCTTTCTACATCTCTCAAGTAATTTAATAAATCATAAGCCAAGTTACCAACAGAAATCAGATTTATCAACGTAAATTTTCCGTCTGATTCTTAGGGTTCCGCTGCCTTATTGTCTTTGTGTAATGTTCCAGGCCAAATTGTTTTTCATAAGGTTCACCATCGCTGAAATGCAAGCAGGAGAGGTCAAGCCTGCATTGTTATTATTGTAGTTTAGTCAGTAAGTTGTGTCCAACTCTTCCCAACCCCATGAGGTGTAGCCCACCAGGCTCCTCTGTCCATGGAGTTTCCTAGGCAAGAATGCTGGAGCAGGTTGCCATTTCCTACTCCAGGGGNCCTGATGCTGGGAAAGATCTGAACGCGATGCAACAGGATGAGATGGTTGGATGGCATCCTCGATTCAATGAACATGAGTTTGAGTAAACTCCGGGAGTTGGTGATGGACAGAAAGTCCTGTCGTGCTGCCATCCATGGGGTTGCAGAGTCAGACACGACTGAGTGACTGAACTGAACTAAACTGGAGACCAGATACTATAAAACTCTTAGAGAAAAACATAGGCAAAATACTCTGACATAATTCGCAGCAAGATTTTTTTTGATCCACCTCCTAGAGTAATGAAAATAAAAATAAAAGCAGAAGTAAACAAATGGGACCTTATTAAACTTAAAAGCTTTTCCAGACCACCTGACCTGTCTCCTGAGAAATCTGTTGCGGGTCAAGAAGCAACACNATTCGCAGCAAGATTTTTTTTGATCCACCTCCTAGAGTAATGAAAATAAAAATAAAAGCAGAAGTAAACAAATGGGACCTTATTAAACTTAAAAGCTTTTCCAGACCACCTGACCTGTCTCCTGAGAAATCTGTTGCGGGTCAAGAAGCAACACTTAGAACTGGATATGGAACAACAGACTGGTTCCAAATTGGGAAAGGAGTATGTCAAGGCTGTATATTGTCATCCTGCTTATTTGAAACCTAGCTTGGAGAATTTTGAGCATTGCTTTGCTAGCTTGTGAAATGAATTCAGTTGTGCAGTAGTTTGAACATTCTTTGGCATTGACTTTCTTTGGGATGGAGAAGACCCTGATGCTGGGAGGGATTGGGGGTAGGAGGAGAAGAGGATGACAGAGGATGAGATGGCTGGACGGCATCACCAACTTGATGGACATGAGTTTGAGTAAACTCCGGGAGTTGGTGATGGACAGGGAGGCCTGGCGTGCTGCCATTCATGGGATCGCAAAGAGTTGGACACGACTGAACTGACTGAACTGAACTTCTTTGGAATGAAAACTGACAGTGGATTAATCTCCAAAATATACAGACAACTCATGCAGATCAATAGCAAAGAAACAACACAATCAAAAAATGTGTGAAAGACCCAAACAGACATTTCTCAAAAGAAGACATACTGATGGCTAAAAAAGTACATGGAAAGATGCCCGGTATCACTGATTATCAATGCTAGAGAAATGCAGATGAGAATTACAACCAGTCAGAATGGCCATCATCAATAAAATCTACAGACAATAAATGCTGGAGAGGGTGTAGAGAAAAGCAAACCTTCCTACAAGTTGGTGACAATATAATTAGTACAACCACTATGGAGAACAATATCGGAGTTCCTTAAAAAACTAAAAATAGAGCTAGCGTATGATACAGCTGTCCCACTTAAGGGCATTTATATCTGGAGAAATCCATAATTCCAAAAGATACATGCCCCCCAAGTGTTCACTGAAGCACTGTTTACAATAGCCAGGATATGGAAGCAACTATGGAAGCAACCTAAATGTCCATCAACAGATGAATGAATAAAGAAGATGGGGTACAGATACACAATGGAATATTATTAGCCATAAAAAAGAATAAAATAATGCCATTTGCAGTGATATGGATGAAGCTAGAGATTGTTAGAATGAGTGAAGTAAGTCCAACACAAATATATGATATTGCATACATGTGGAATCTACAAAAATGGTACGAATGAACTTATCTACAAAGCATAAATAGTTACAAATGTAGAAAACAAGCTGGTTAACAGGGGTAAGGGAACATGAAAATGAAAGTCCCTCAGTCGTGTCCAATTCTTTGCGACCCCCTGCACTATATACAGTCAATGGAATTCTCCAGGCCAGAATACTGGAGTGGGTAGCTGTTCCCTTCTCCAGGGGATCTTCCCAACTCAGCGATCGAACCCAGGTCTCCTGCATTGCAGGCAGATTCTTCACCAGCTGAGCCACCAGGGAAGCCCATGAATACTGGAATGGGTATCCCTTTTCCAGATGATCTTCCCAACCCATAAATTGAACTGGGGTCTCCTGCTTTGCAGGTGGTTTCTTTACCATCTGAGATACCAAGGAAGCCAAGGGGTAGGGAAGGGAGGGATAAATTGGGAATTGGGTTTGACATATATACACTATTATATATGAAATAGATAATAGTAAGGACCTACTCTGTAGCACAGGGAACTCTACTCAGTACTCTGTAATGGCCTATATGGGGAAAGAATCTAAGAAAGAATGGATATATGTGTATGTGTAACTGATTCATTTTGCTGTACATCTGAAACTAACACAACTGTGTAAATGAACTATATTCTAATAGAAATTAATTCTAAATGAAATGTCCTTCTTTGTGTCTAACAGGAATTTTTTAAGTCTAATTGTTTCTGATTTAGTAGAGCCATTTCAGCTCTCATTTGGTTATTATTTACATTGTATATGTTTTTCCATCCTTTTACTTTCAGTTTATCTCTGTCTTTGACTCTAAAATGAGCCTCTTATGGGCAGCATATAATTGGATCACATTTTTTATCCATTCTGCCAGTTTTTGCTTTTACCTGGAGAATTGATCCATATGTATATCTTTATACTATGGATACATTCAATTCAGTTCAGTCACTCAGTCGTGTCCGACTCTTTGCGACCCCATGAATCGCAGCACGCCAGGCCTCCCTGTCCATCACCAATTCCCAGAGTTCACTCAGACTCATGTCCATCGAGTCAGTGATGCCATCCAGCCATCTCATCCTTTGTCGTCCCCTTCTCCTGCCCCTAATCCCTCCCAGCATCAGGGTCTTTTCCAGAGAGTCAACTCTTCTCATGAGGTGGCCAAATTACTGGAGTTTCAGCTTCAGCATCAGTCCTTCCAATGAACACCCAGGACTGATCTCCTTCAGAATGGACTGGTTGGATCTCCTTGCAGTCCAAGGGACTCTCAAGAGTCTTCTCCAACACCACAGTTCAAAAGCATCAATTCTTCGGCACTCAGCTTTCTTCACAGCATATATTACATGCTCTTAATATTTACTGAATGGGTGAATATTTGTTGAATGCATGAATGATCAAATAATGAGTCAATCTCATGTAGGTCCATACAGTCAAAAATGTTAACATATTACCAAATTCAGCAATGTGTATATGTGTTTCAAACAGTACATATCAAGCCTCGGAAAGGAATGTGAAGGTATTTAAACATTAGAAAATCATGTAATGTGACTTAAAACTTGAATAGATTGAAGGAGATAAACCATAGAATTACAGCAATGATCGGGGGGAAATTCCCTGTTTAAAATCCATTGCTCATTCAAGATTTCAGTAACAATGACCAAAACCAAACTGTTAGCAAATGAAAAGTAGAAATTAACTTACTTGGCTTCACAAGAAGTGCCTTAAAAAAAAAAAGTTGCTGATATCTATACTTCATGAAGAATTCTTAGAAGCTTTCTTTTTAAAGGTTAGGAACAAGAGAAGGGTGCTTGAGTGCCATCTTTAGCATTGTGTTGGAGGAGCTAATAATGCAATATAGTAGGAAATAAGAAAAGCAAAAGAAATTAAAAGAAGAGAAAAAGCAGTACTCATATGCTGATTCTCTGATTCTCGACTACAAAGAAAATCCAAGAGAATCTATACAAAAACTTCTTTACAGTTCTACATTTTTCTAGAAAACTTATACTATTTGCATCAGAAGACAGGTTTTAAAACGGAGAAGTGAGGTAATGGTCTCATTTTGTCCAAAAGATCTTTTTTAGTTTAATAGTTGCATTTTAAAGTACACTAGGAATTTTTGAGTAATTGTTAAAGTCAAGTTGTATGTTTTCCCTCTAGAGCTACAGAGACTTCTGATGAAGTGGAGAGTCTGCGACCCCCTAGGTTCTTTAATGAAGATGGAGTTATCAGACCTTACAGGTTGAGGGATGGTACTGGAAATCAAATGTTACAGGTGAGTGAAGAAATAACTTATTAATTAAAATTAATTTAGTCATCAGGTTTTTTTTTTAGGTAGCTGTATATTGCTTTAAATATGTATTAGGATATTTGGGTTTATAGTTCTGCTTAATTTCATTTAAAGTTTCTTACATTTACTTAGGTTTGAAATGTGCTATAAGATCTTTTTCTTTCTTTTTTACAGGCATCAAAAAGTTTGATATGAAAACAGTTAATGCATGACTTTGCAAGTGAAAGCCAACAATAGATTTTAGTCTTAAAATTTATAAACTACATACAGCGGTTTCAGTATTTTGAATGCAAAGAAAAGCTTTTATATTGGTAACATTTTGTATAGAATTTTTAACAGATCTGATCTTTTTATAGGATATTCTTAGTTCTGTACTGGATTTGCTAGATTTGTTTAAAGCCATTGTGGCTTATGTTCCTTCATAGTTGATGGTGCTTATTTACCCAGTTAGACCGTTTCTGTTTAGGATACTTCCTTCAAACCACTAACATTCCAGATATAATCCTCCTGTCCAGGTAGACAACATAAGGAAAAAAATCATGACTATTGCTATTGTGAATTCTTGGGTTCTCCTTTTCTTTTGAAGTTGCTTAAATGGCCATGACTCTTCTTCCTGCTCTGTGTTTGTATGGTCTATTTAAAACCCTGTGAAATTAGTAAGCAATTCACATGAAAAGCGGCATCTTTTAGTAAACAAAGTTAACTTTTGGAGCAATAGTAAGTTTGAAGGTGGAATATTTTATCTGTTTATATAGCTTTTACTTTGTAAATTGGAATTTTAAAAATCTGGATTATGCTGTAGATAACATTCACAAGAGGATATACCAATTTAAAGTCATTTCTGTGGTTTAGATATGTAATGCTAAATTAAATGATTTATTTTACAACAAGTCCGTTGTACAGACTTGAAAATATTCATAGTAATAATAAATTGTGGAGAGACACAGCCTTTCCTTTATAGCCTTGATATTTTAAATATTGTTATGTTTAAAGTGATCAGGGTAAAGATTTCAGATTTTAATATTTTACCCACTACATGCCCAGTATATAATTTTGCATTAAACGTACTTCCATAAACTCTAAGCATTGTATTAATATATGACATTTAGTTATGTGGTTTTACATTGTGTTTACATTGTGTTAAAATGTTTTTAAAGCATCAAAATAATTGCATGTTGGTATAAAACTGGCAATCTGAGATATCGTGTTCTAAATAGCATGTTGACAGACTCTTAAGGATAGGATATCATTCCTTGGAAATGTAGAAATCCGCCATAGTTAAACAATTGAAATATACATACCTATTCAGTACCTGCCTTCCCTTATTAGAACATAATTAACATATTATTAATTCATTTTATTATACTGAATAATTAATATTCAGTGAAGAGAATTTAGAGTGGTGAAGAGAGTTTAGACATACATCCTCATTATTAGAGAACAGATGACAAGGAAGCCATGAGATACCAAAAGTTTCTCATGTTTGATTTCTTGATTTCAATAACAAGTGAATTTGTCCTACACTTTTTTCCATTGATTGTTTTTGAAAGCTTTAAAGTTTGGGATTTAAGGCCATGACTATTGACTGTATTTTCAAACATGCCTATTATTTTCAGAGGGGCAGTCTTAGTATTAATTGCTGAAAGAGCTGTTTGAATGACCAAAATTCACAATCCTTGTCAGCCACTACTTATTTTTCAGCAAGTGCAATAAGCACTGTATTAGTCTGAATACCCATAGGAATTCACCAGATGTCTTAGGATGCTTGTGTTTGGCATTATTCCCTCACAGGTGTAAGAAGTGGGTTGTTGCTTTAGTGGTAACAGTAATTTTTTTAATTAAAACTTTACTATTAGCAAATACTAAAATATATAAATACCAGTACTGTTGTAAAGAAGTAGGTGACACTTAATCAGTATTTCAAATCTCATCTACCTCAATTTAACCTAAGTGATTTAATAATAATGCCCTTAGAAAATATTTAATACTTTCAGATGTTTGTCCTTTGATTTTCTAACTTTCTAGAAAGGGTGCTCTGTGTTTACTAAATTATATGTGCCTATGTTTGGTAACTAAATATGAGATACACTCTGTATACCTTTTTGTCTAGAAGGTGACACATTATTATAGTACTTCCTAGTAGTCTGTTAAAGTTGCCTACTAGAGAAAGAAAATAATTCTAACACAGTCATGGAATAATTTATTGATATCATCAAGTTATTTTATACGTTGAATGTGCCAACCAGTGGAGTTTAGTTAAGTCTATTAGATTTTGAAATATGATATCCATAATTACTACCTCACTTAGAGCTGAAGTCCTTTTCAAAATTATTGACTTCTTGAACATTTCATAATTGTACATGTTTTCCAAGCAGCTTGCCATACTTAACTAACCTTTGTGCTTCTTTTTTTCTTTACCATGCTTACAGAAAATTCAGGTCTACAGGGAGTAGATTGTGACTCACAGTAGAAGTAGTGATGATAATGATGACGATGATTAGATTCTGAGATGTTAAAATCTATATGTTCGTTGTAATTTTATTTGGGATGTTTCATTAACATGTTTAATATGGTTACTACCATAATGCCTATATGTCCACTTTTAGAGAGATAAAAGTACTTTTTCCTTTTAAAATGTTCTTCTGTTTTCAAAAACAAAAATTACTGCATTAAGCACACAAAAATGTATTTTACAGCCAAATTAGAGCATGCCATATATTATAGCATTTGCTTGTATGTATTTTATAGCTTTGCAATAACAGTTTGTCTTTAAGATTTAAAGTTAGACAATTCTTAAAAATGTTCATTAGTTTCATTTTAAATTATCTGCTTATTTGTTAGCACAATGCTGTTTTTAATGTTCTCTGTAGATTTTCTGGGCTGTATTATAATGTCATTGAGTTTTGGAAAAAAAGAAAAATAGTTGCCAGTCAATAATTTATACTTATTCAGCATTTCAGAAGTATTTTGTCAAATTTCTTTTAATAATAATAAACTTCTATAACTTGAAACAATACAAATTTGTCGTTCTATTCCAAAATCTAATAGGTTTAACTACTATTATAAGAACCATTCATGATTTGTTTTAAAGGTTATACAGTGAAATAATTTATAGTCTGAGAGTGAAAAATATGTTCTTTGGTTCTCCTTATGATTTCATTTTATTATGTATAGTTTTTGTGAAACAGTGAAAAAAGTTGGTTTTATAGTCATTTTAACTTACATATCTATGTGCTATATCCTTATTGTAAAATGTTATGAATTAATTCAGGACATTAGAAGAATTTTTATAGTAAGCATAGATATATGTATTTCTTTTGGGTAATATTGGAAAAATGTCATAATCTACGTTTCTGAAAGATCTATAAGGAAATCTATTTTATGTTTTGTGTGCCGAAGGCTTGCTTTTTAATATCAACCTAGATGAAAATTTTTGTTCTGTCTTTCTGTTATACCAGATGTACTTAAAAAGACATCTTTTTAATGTACTCTCATTGTATATCTGTCTAGAACGTGCATTATTATAACGCTTCCTAGTTTTTAATACTCATTAAATAACTGAGTACTTAATGTACATCAGTTAATGACTGTTAATAGTATGATGTATAATCCCTTATGACCACTCTGCATTTGGATCAACAGAGGAACATTTACCTTATGTTAAGCATTTTGCTTATAATAAACTTAGATTGTAGTAGATAATTGCCATAATTGTTCACCTTTTGGTTTATTCAGCCAATAATTAATTGAGTCTCTTCTGATTTTTAGGTTTATCAAGATTTTATCTCTATAAATTATTATTCCCTATTTCTTAGAAAAATGATTATTTCAGATTTTTAATACTGAGGTTACCAAAAAAAGAAGCGAAACATTTAGCTCTTGAGATTCTACCTGCCTAGCATTGATTCAAATTAAATAGAAATCAAGGTTATATATGCTAGGACTAAGAAATATGTGGCTGTCACAGAATTTACTTACTGTTTTCCTCAAAATATTATATTCTTATCTTTTAGAATAAGTAAATAAATTAAAACACTGAAACCATTAACGTAGGTACTACTGGAATCAGAGACAATGTATTTGTCAGCATCCTCTGCTTTCTTACTCTTGGTAAAAATCAAAGCCTGCTGCTTCTCCTGGAAGCTGAAACAGAGTCTGTTGTTATGTATAGTGTATGCCTGAGGAAGGAAGGATCTGGTAATTTCTTTGTTGACTTGACTTCTTAGATCGCAGCTTTGCTAAGCATGAGGCCTTTCTAAAGGGGAAAATGCTGAACTGCTTATTTGCAAGACATTTACAACTGAGTTTCCTTTGATTGGTCTGTGACACTTAATTCTGTGGTACAGATTTCATAAAGGTCCATAAGAATTTATCTGGAAAAAGTTCTGGATATTTCAGCAATGCCTTACCATATTAATGAAAACTGGAGGTAGAATTAAATTTACTCAAGATTTCCTGAATAGTAAAGAGATTTAAAATAATATTTTAAATTAACTTGTACACTTTGTTCATGTGGGCTTAGGGATTCATCCTTAAGGTTTTAGCCCTTGGAAGTGACATATATTCTTTTAATAGTATAATTGCCCTTGTTCTTTCTGTTTCTGTTTTCTTGCCCCAGTGAAATAATCTTCTCAAACTTCTCTGCTGACCGGTATGAATTATTTTTCTAGTTTTAAAAATATATTTATTGTTCCTTTTATTTGAGAAAAACTCAAGACTGAGGAATGCTGTATGATTTCTTGATAGAGATATAGGGCTTTGACAAAAATATCTTCTTATTCCTCATCAAATATATAGAAAATGAGNAATAATCTTCTCAAACTTCTCTGCTGACCGGTATGAATTATTTTTCTAGTTTTAAAAATATATTTATTGTTCCTTTTATTTGAGAAAAACTCAAGACTGAGGAATGCTGTATGATTTCTTGATAGAGATATAGGGCTTTGACAAAAATATCTTCTTATTCCTCATCAAATTTATAGAAAATGAGTTCAATTTTGGGATTTTAAATAAAATGAACAGTTATTTTGTTGATTAGTGGCTTTATAATTAATTAGAACTTTAAGACTGAGAGTTTCCATCTAATAGTCTAGTGAGAAAGTGAGTTTGAAAGATCGACTATGTAATACCATACCTTTCCATATCCTTTAACTTTATTTATATTCTAAATTTCTGTGCAGTCATTGCTTATGTATAGAAAAGGAAATGGAGGGTTCTTCTGTCTTCTTTCTGAAGGAAATAATCATTTATTTTCTATTTCCTTTGTGTCTACTTTACATTCGAATAGCATAGTAAAAACTGACAGTAAGAACAATTTATAAAAATCTTGAATTTGTGAATACCTGTTACCATGGAAAAATAATCTGCTTATAAGAACCTGTAAATGAAATTATTTAGTGTTCACATTGGTATAGATAAAACAAATGAAGTCCAGAATAATATTACTGACTTTGAATATTCCTTATTAAAAAGGAAGTTGAAATTTTCAGTTTGTTCCTATTTTCAAAATGATTAGAATTTTACAAATTTTACTTTCTGAAATTGTTCAAAACACATATATCATTGTGCAGTGTTGCGTGTTGACTTTAAGGTCACATTATGAAAATTTACAGATGGAGTCATGTTAGATCTGTGACTAGGACATCAAAGTTCAACATGAAATATAAGCTGCTGTATTTTATGTCCCAAAGTCATGTACACTGTCGAATAATGACTGCTGTGTAGTTCGTCTGATTTAAATCCTATGGTAAAATTTTGTTATACTCTCCTGTGGTGATGGAGGAGGACCAGAAACAACCATCCCAATTGTTGTTGGTTACTTTTCTACTGTACCTTCAAGCCTCAGCTTTTTGTTTTACAGGTTTCCTTGCATATTAATAGTTTATTATAAAAGTCCAAAATATTAAAGATGCTGTAGGGTCTAAACAAGATACACAAATTGTTCATTTAGGTCAAATAATAATTATGATGGATATTTAAAAATGTTAGTTTTATTTATTATTCTATCCCTACACCTTTGAAATAAATGGAGATCAATTAAAATGTATAGGTCTTTTCAGTGGATGAATATTCAGATTTATGAAGTGCAGTGAGTACAAAGCATTCTATACAAAACATTACAGAAAATCCTGAATCAAAGAAGAATGAAATACATTATTTTAAGTAACAGAGACCATGATGGGGGAGCTAATTAGAATAATTTATAATGGTCATATGTAGGCATTTATGACTTGGTCTGTCTTAATGTGATAAACCATTTTTATGTCTATACTTATCTCTCAATCAGTATGATAAATTTAACACTTTATTTCATATCAACCAATATATAGGAATAGTGTACCTCGAAGTATCAGCTTTAAATGTTTAATAATTTTGTAAAACTGGTTTTTAATGTAGCCCTCTTCATTGCATATGCATACTCTATACAGTGAAATGGTAACAGATATCTGCTAAATATGCATTATGCTATTTCTCTGAATCTTAGAGATCCTTAATTATTTGAGCATTTATAATATAGTCATTGTCTTTTTATCAGCAGATAATTAGGATAATATACATAATTCTTAATTGGGAATGCTGGTTTTCTACTTTAAGTTATCATTTATGGATAACTTGTTATATATATTATGTCAACAAAAATTTTTCTAATGTATTCAGTAGAACTTGGAGTTTCTTCGAATTAAAAGAATTTATAGAGACTCACACTCCTTGGAAAAAAGTAATTGCCTTTTGTGAATCACTTGATTTACATTGGTTCTCAGTCTACAATTTCAGTATTTTATAGATGTGAAATTTTTAAAAAACTAGATTATTTTCTTCATATATATGCTCAGTAAAGAAAAATAGGAATAGAAAAGAAAAAATTACCTTATCTCCCCACTATTTATTATAGTGTATTTCACTTTTAAAATTTTATTTATTAATTATGATTCAAATATATAAATTTCTGTTATATATTTTTGTTGTAAATTTTTATAAATTGAATCACTTTTTTAAGAATTATTTTTAATTTCTAAAGATAAGAAAAGTGATTCATTTCATCCCCAATGTAGGACACCTGGTCTTTGTTTCTGCAATACCTTATAGCCAGCAGAACTTTTCTGTGTTTTTAGAATATAAAAATAGCTCATGTAGAGGATTTTTCTTTTTGTTTATTAATAATCTCATAGATTATTTTATATTTTTGTTGTGTTTTTTTGACGCGTTTTCTTTTTGATTGAAAATATTTTTACCTTTTGACTCTGCCTTTAAAAAAAAAAATTTATCCCTTAAATAAATCTTCTTCTCTGAAAATTCAGTTATGTGTTTACGTGTTTGTATGATCTTTATGATTTTCATTGTGTATGAATATTGACAGCTGTGTTGTCCCATGGAGTTACTAATTTTCAACCATTTCAGACATTTAAAAATTTTTCTATGTTGTCTTTGAATCTCTTTTATCTCTTGTGAAGATCATAGTTGCCATTATATAAGTTGTTGTAGAAGGGAGGCTGTTTTTGTTTGTTGTATATTTTTTTTCTTTCAGAAATTACAGATGTTTATAAGTAGCTACAAACACTGCCTTAATAGCAATTGGAAGATAACTGCCTTCAGCTGATGTGGTCTTTCCCTTTACTTCGGGAGGAGAATTACAACTGATCTGGAAAAAAGGGCTTATCATAGGCAGTCAGATCACCAGAGTAGTGCTGGACACTCTTCCTGACTTCATCTGAAATTTTGAGTAAGTGGACAAGAACTAGGAGATAAAGGACCATTGGATCTTACTCTTCATTTTTAACTCTTCCTCTCCAGAATCTTACTTCTGAATGGGATGAGAAAACTGAAGAGAGCCAAATTCTGTTCTCAAGGCAAATTAAAGTTAGCATCTCAGATAAGGCAGATCCCCTGAAAAGACAACGACCTGTCCGTTTGGATACAGTCCTCATACTTCATTTGTCAGTTGATCAGAACTCTCTTCGAGAGTCTTTTGACACATCATTTTTGAAAGCTTATTCTTTTGAACATTTATTAGTGAACCCCACTAACTTATTTTGGGCTAGTGGAGTAACTCACCCCACTTAGAACATTCCAGAATTACATAAAAATGTTGTGTGAATAGAACTTTGAAATTACGTCTTTTTCTGGAGGTGATGGTTTCACTGAGGGGAGGTTCCAGTTTCCTCATTCCAGTGTACAATGAATTTTTAAATTATTTTTTAATCCAATAATTGAAAAGAAGCTAATTTGATTACTAAATCATTTTCAAAAGTTTTCATCCCATAAATTAAAAAACAAAACTCATCAGTAGCAATTTGTATTTGTGTGGGCTTGACAGTTTGCAAAGCTATTTAACATATATATGATCATTCAATTTTCACAAATTAGGAAAACAGCTCAGCTTGCTGAAGCAACATGTGCTAAATCACTCATCCTATAAATTTATAAATATATTAAGGAAGGATAAATATTATTAAAATAGGAAATGTAACACATTTAACTTTAAAAGAAATAGAAGTGTTATGCTTAAATAGGTTCAACTTGACTGTTATTTTTGCTTACCAAGGATATGCAAATAGAGTTAAATTTCTACAATAAGTCCTAGTTGAAAAGGTTGCTGCTGCTTCTAAGTTGCTTCAGTGGTGTCCGACTCTGTGCGACCCTATAGACTGCAGCCCACCAAGCACTGGAGTGAGTTGCCATTTCCTTCTCCAATGCGTGAAAGTGAAAAATGAAAGTGAAGTCACTCAGTGGTGTCTGACTCTTAGCGACCCCATGGACAGCAGCCTACCAGGCTCTTCCGCCCATGGGATTTTCCAGGCAGTAGTACTGGAGTGAATTGAAAAGGTGGTTACTCTTTATTAGCTAAAGGTGCTAAATTGTAACCTGAGACTCAACCCATGATTTCTCTACTGTTATAGGAGCTCTCCATACAATGTCCCCTGGTTACTTTCGACAGCATATAATTCTCATCATAAATTGAGCTTAGTAAAAGTTCATCCATATTTGTTTTTAGTGTGTGCTCTTAATAATATTGTTAAAAGACTTTAGCATAAATTATGAAAAGTCTTTTTTATTAGCCAAATATCCTATGAAAGAAAAGCTGTTCTCCTGTCAAATGAAATAATTCCTCTTCATAGAAAATTAGATTGGAAGCTGATTTCATTCATCTAAAGACAAAATTTAATGTCATTCATGAAAGGAAGCACCACACATGGTTTTTTGTCAGTTGAGTCTTTAGTTGTAAATTCAAATGAAATTGATATCCTAGTTACTAGTTACTTCTGAGGATGATTCTGATGAACTGTAACCCAGTGAAAATTTACCACTGGAAAAAATCCTACAGGAAGCAATGTGGAAAATATGTATTTAGACATTTTGTGTACTTTCAATCTGAGTTAGTTGTTTCTTAGTCTTATTATCTTCCAAATAGATAATTATCCCTGGGTATTATTTGAAATTGAAGCATTACAAGAGGCATGACACTGCTTGTGGACTATCTGAGTCCATATTTCAATGAGCTGTTAAAATAGGATCCCACTGCATCTACTGGAATACATGTAGTTCTTCTATGTGAACACATTTTCACAGTAAAAATACTTGGAGGTGCAGTAATACAATATGGCTCAGTGCCTGGATTCTGGAACCTTGTAAATCTGAGTTCAGTACCAGCCTTTTGTTTTTACTAGCTTTATAATCTTTTGTTCTAGTCTGATCTTATATTCTAGACTATAAAATAGAGACCATTTTACTAACAGTACCTGGGTACATAATACCTTGATGGTATTGCTAGAATTAAAATTTAGGTTGTGTATATGATTATTAGTACAGTGTCTAATAGGAACTCATTGTTATATTTTCATTATTCCAGATGAATAATAATTTTATGCTAGTTGGTCATCATTATTCATTTGTCTCCTCTTGGCCAAAACTATCATTAAATTTTGCCCTTTTTTTTCTTTTAAGGTTAATAGAATAGTTAGAATGTTGTGACAGTTTCCACACATTAATTGTATAGAAACAGTAAAACCTCAGTAATTTGGACTGATCTGATTATTTTAATATTTTGAAAGAAATGTTACTGTTTTCAAGTTTATATAGTGTCATGGGTCAGTAAGTGTTTATATAGTGTCATGAGTTAATAAATGTTGTTCAGTAGAGTTTCCGCTGGAAATGCATTAGAAAAACTTTTGTAACTATCCACTTAACACTAAGCCACTTTGTCTGGCTCTACTTCTAGATTGCATTAGGTCTGTTGATTAATAGTCTTCTGTTGTCAGTGCACATAATCATGAGCTATTTCTGTCCTTTCTCCAGACTGTTTCAGTTGAACCAGTAGGTAACAATTCACATTTCTTAAGATAATACTTTCTTCTGTTTGATTTTATGTCAAGGGTTATGCTCAGCTGTGTAAGGTGTTAGCATGGTTTATACTTTGGCAGATAGTCAAAATACCTTGTTTGCATGGGAGGAGACAAAGATATGGGGGAGGGGGTGGATTAAACAAAGCCTAATCCTCTTCAGATTTGATGACACAGTCAATGAGATTTAGTTAAAAAAAAATTGCCTCCCACAATAAGCTAAATATCTCTTCACTTGTGTTTATATCTATTCTATTTTGTGTGTGTGTATGTGTATATATATATATATATGCATGCATGCATGTATGGATGTATGAAATCAGTGAGCTTTCAGGTAATGAATGTCTACTATGTTTGTCCTTGAAGCTTAGCTGAATACCTTGTTTTTCCTGGCTGTAGCCCTCATGTCTCTTACACTTGAAGTGAATTGATAAATTCTTTTTTATCCCTAAGTTTTATCATATTACTCTAAGGAAGTTATACTTACTGACTTTCTCAGTAGATGATGAATAAGTAGATGAACAAGTCATCTTGAACAAGTAGAAGACTTGTTCATCTACTTATTTACTTCTTAAATAATTGAGAAATTGCAGCATTTAGCATTTTAATTTTATGTTTACTTCCCTGAATTTTGCCATTTTTAAAGCAAACTTAATTTTTTTAGTACAATCTGTTCATAAACCTTTCACTTTCCCCCTCATTATCTTCTAACCAAATTAGCCAGTCTGTAAAACCATTTATTGGTTATCCAGTAGATTTTCCTACTCAATAGCATTTTATCTTTTTTTATCTAGGTAAATTTCATTTTCCATTTACCACTCATGTGAAGTAAAAGTCGCTCAGTCGTGTCTGACTCTTTGCGACCCCATGGACTATAGAATCCATGGAATTCTCTAGGCCAGAATGCTGGAGTGGCTAGCCTTTCCCTTCTCCAGAGGATCTTCCCGACCCAGGTCTCCCACATTGCAGGTGAATTCTTTACCAGCTGAGATTCCCCACAAGGGAATCTCAAGAATAGTGGAATGGGTAGCCTATCCCTTCTCCAGCGGATCTTCCCGACCCAGGAATCCAACTGGGGTCTCCTGCATTGCAGGCAGATTCTTTACCAACTGAGCGTTCTTAATACATGTATATATTATATAATATGTGAGCTATATATATTATATATGTATATAATATATGAGCTACCTTAATATATGTAATGTATGTATCTTAATATATACCTCTATGAAACTCCTCTTCTTAAAAAGTCAGATAGTAATGAGATTTTGGTTTTATTTTTTGCTTAACTGTATTTCTGTCTTTACCTAATTTTCTTAAATATATTTATACTGAATATATTCGCCTTGTATTTGGGATTTAAAGCCTTCCATGTTAACGAGTTGTTCGTATCATCTGCCTTTTCATATTTTGGTTTTTTCTTTTGGAAATGTTTTTGTTATAGAACTCTGCTACTTCATAGCATTTGGATGGTTTGAAAGTACTAGCTGTGTTTTCTATATTAACTGTAGTTGTTAGGTATGTTCTTTTTCTAAAGTACTGGAACTTATCTGGCAGGAAATACGGATATTAGTAGAGAGTAACTGATACAACTGTCTGTCCAGTTCCTACTTTTTGTGTGTTTCTAATGTATAATCAGTTTGGTTTGGATTTTTTTCATATCTAGCAAACTAAGGTTTACATACACATCTTCTCTATTGTAAAAAGAGCCTTTACCACTAACCATACATTTTAATTGTTACCTGTAGGTTCGTATAATTATATACAAAAAATGCAGTTTCCTTAGTGTTTCTGTTTATTTCGTTAAGAAAATATTTAAATGATGATGGATAATTCATATATTCTGTTAATGAGTAAGGCAAAAAATGCTTTTCTTTTAACATGATAGCATATAGATGAAACAAACATGTCTAAAGTACTGGCAGTTGTACTTGAAACTTCAGATGAACTCATTAATATTTCTGTCAAACTTTGGTCTTGATNTATATATATATATATATGCATGCATGCATGTATGGATGTATGAAATCAGTGAGCTTTCAGGTAATGAATGTCTACTATGTTTGTCCTTGAAGCTTAGCTGAATACCTTGTTTTTCCTGGCTGTAGCCCTCATGTCTCTTACACTTGAAGTGAATTGATAAATTCTTTTTTATCCCTAAGTTTTATCATATTACTCTAAGGAAGTTATACTTACTGACTTTCTCAGTAGATGATGAATAAGTAGATGAACAAGTCATCTTGAACAAGTAGAAGACTTGTTCATCTACTTATTTACTTCTTAAATAATTGAGAAATTGCAGCATTTAGCATTTTAATTTTATGTTTACTTCCCTGAATTTTGCCATTTTTAAAGCAAACTTAATTTTTTTAGTACAATCTGTTCATAAACCTTTCACTTTCCCCCTCATTATCTTCTAACCAAATTAGCCAGTCTGTAAAACCATTTATTGGTTATCCAGTAGATTTTCCTACTCAATAGCATTTTATCTTTTTTTATCTAGGTAAATTTCATTTTCCATTTACCACTCATGTGAAGTAAAAGTCGCTCAGTCGTGTCTGACTCTTTGCGACCCCATGGACTATAGAATCCATGGAATTCTCTAGGCCAGAATGCTGGAGTGGCTAGCCTTTCCCTTCTCCAGAGGATCTTCCCGACCCAGGTCTCCCACATTGCAGGTGAATTCTTTACCAGCTGAGATTCCCCACAAGGGAATCTCAAGAATAGTGGAATGGGTAGCCTATCCCTTCTCCAGCGGATCTTCCCGACCCAGGAATCCAACTGGGGTCTCCTGCATTGCAGGCAGATTCTTTACCAACTGAGCGTTCTTAATACATGTATATATTATATAATATGTGAGCTATATATATTATATATGTATATAATATATGAGCTACCTTAATATATGTAATGTATGTATCTTAATATATACCTCTATGAAACTCCTCTTCTTAAAAAGTCAGATAGTAATGAGATTTTGGTTTTATTTTTTGCTTAACTGTATTTCTGTCTTTACCTAATTTTCTTAAATATATTTATACTGAATATATTCGCCTTGTATTTGGGATTTAAAGCCTTCCATGTTAACGAGTTGTTCGTATCATCTGCCTTTTCATATTTTGGTTTTTTCTTTTGGAAATGTTTTTGTTATAGAACTCTGCTACTTCATAGCATTTGGATGGTTTGAAAGTACTAGCTGTGTTTTCTATATTAACTGTAGTTGTTAGGTATGTTCTTTTTCTAAAGTACTGGAACTTATCTGGCAGGAAATACGGATATTAGTAGAGAGTAACTGATACAACTGTCTGTCCAGTTCCTACTTTTTGTGTGTTTCTAATGTATAATCAGTTTGGTTTGGATTTTTTTCATATCTAGCAAACTAAGGTTTACATACACATCTTCTCTATTGTAAAAAGAGCCTTTACCACTAACCATACATTTTAATTGTTACCTGTAGGTTCGTATAATTATATACAAAAAATGCAGTTTCCTTAGTGTTTCTGTTTATTTCGTTAAGAAAATATTTAAATGATGATGGATAATTCATATATTCTGTTAATGAGTAAGGCAAAAAATGCTTTTCTTTTAACATGATAGCATATAGATGAAACAAACATGTCTAAAGTACTGGCAGTTGTACTTGAAACTTCAGATGAACTCATTAATATTTCTGTCAAACTTTGGTCTTGATGCAAATACTACATGTGATTCCTAGTCCTGGTATTGCTAATTCTTCATTTATTTTAGGGGATATCACAAATTATTTTAGGAAAACATTCATACCTAACATCTATTTAGAGTAGAAGAAGATAGGGTATTGATATTATACTGTTGGAACCCTGTTAACCTAAAAAAAATTAAGCCAGTCTGAGCTGGTTTAGCAGCCTTCCATGGCAACATCCAGCATCCAGGGATATTGAAGACATTTTTGAGGTCACAGAAACATGTGACATGGTGTAGTTGAAAAGCATTGAAATTAGAAATAAAGAAACCACTTTTTCTGAGCCCACTTTCATAACTTACATGTCTGAAGTACTGACCAAGTGACCCCAAGCAAGTCAGTTAACTGTAATCTTAACCTAATAACACAGGGTTGTCATGAGGATTAGATAGGAAGGACACTTAAATGACCCTTGGTTTCTTCATGTATATGAGGAAGAGATTAGTTTGGATGAACAATATTCCTTCAGGTCTGAAATTCCAGATTTGCAAAATAATACAAATGATGTTTAGAAAAGTATAAAGGTTCATATGTAGTGAGTTTATAGAGTCAATTTTATCAGGAAGTTGTGACCAAATGCATGACATTTGTAGATTCTTTACAGCATGATGAAAGATGATTAGCTATCACATTCTCTCCTATCCATCTATGGGATTTAGTTCCAAAGTTGTCACTTCTGCTTATTGTAAGGTCGGACCCGGGGGCCATGATGGGCCGCCCCCTCCCTCCCCCACCGGTTGGGGTGAGGGGGAAGTCCCTAGGGAGGGAGCCTCCCAGATCCCCGGACCAGTAGCAGCACAGTCCGCCAGCTAAAGCCACCCCACCCCAGCCACATAGAAGGACCTATCAGCTCACGACACCTCTGCCGGCAACCTATCCAAACCCCGATCCATCATCCCGGCCATCCCTTGCAACTTGCATATATAAACAAACTTCTAACTCGGTCTGGCGCTCGGACATCCTCGACCTGCCCCGTTGGGGTGTGGGAACCCCGCCCGGGAGCGCTTCGCCATTAAAGCTTGTTAGACACTTTTTTTGGGTGTCCTGGTCATCTTTACCTAACAGTTATTAATCCTGTTGTTCTTCCATAGTTAAATGTTTTAATGGAGATTGACCAGTAAAATTTTGCTGCATGTTGAGTTATCTTTGATGTTCATTCAAATACATTCAAATTTTATATGTTTCAAAGCAGTTTTTATTAGCTTTCTTTTTATCAGATTTTATTGTGACTGTTGAAAGTGGTTTAATTACTTAAATGTACAGATCAGATTGGAACTGAAAAGTGAAAGGTGATGAAAAGAAATTAAGTTGAAATACCCAAACCTAATATTGAAATAAAAGTTACTTAGAATTGAACCATTAGATTTTATTTGAAGATTGTAATCTATTAATGGGGTTTATAGACTCTTGAGGAAATATTTATATTCTGTATTTTAAAACTTAGCCATATAGAACAAAAGAAAATAAATACTTGGAAGCTTTTTTTCTTCCAATACCATAAAACTGAAATGAAGGATGTAAAATTATAAATAAAAGCTTCCCTTGTACCCCCATCCCCATCATTACCCTTCCTAAACTCAGAAAAACGCTGTGAACAGATTGGGTGTGTTACCACCAACCCTTACAGAAATTATTTGTTTTTATGCAAATGTATATGTTGCTACTCCCCTCATTCTCAGTAACTTAATTTCTTTTCAGATAGTATATCTTGCCCAATTTTCAGTATCAGTACACACTCACCTACCTTTTATTACCCTTGTAAGCAGAATTGTTTCTTTTTCATGATTGTATAGTGTCCTGTTGTATGCCTACTGTAATTTATTTAAACAGTCTCTTGTTTTTGAACATTTAGGTTTTTTGCATTTAACACAACATTACCATGAAGATTCCTATATATATTTCTTGGCATGAGTTTGCGTAAGATAAATCATATCAGTGGAATTTCTGACTCAAACGATACATTTATTTGACTTGAATTTTCTTGATTTTGAGTTAGGTTAAACATTTTCTCATGTTTATTGTCAGATTTTGTGTTTTGTTGAATGACCTGGTCATATCCTTACACATTTCCTAAAGACTGACTCCTTTTTCTTCCATTGGTTTATTCATATTACTAGAATTCTGTATGTTATGATATTAGTTCTTTATCACTGTATTAACAGATATTTTCCTAATTTATCCTTTGATTTCTATTTTATTTCTATTTGCTTACTGTTTTGCTATTCATTGGTGTTTAATTTCCACATAATTAACAGTTCTTATGGACTTTGTGTTTTACATTTAGACCTTTACTGTAAAATCATAAAAGTGTTATTTTATTCTAGTACTTTTGTAATTTCATTTTGTGTAGTTAAATTAATGATACATGTGGAATTAATTTGATGGAAAGAGAGAAACAGAGATCTAGCTTTAGCCAGCAAGTTGCTTGAAATGTCGTTTATTTGGAAATGCATGTTTTTGCCCAATAATTTGAAATGTCTTGATTTTATGTTTGGATGTATAGGATTTTGTAAATTCCTGTTGCATTTTGGTCAGTTTCTGGAATCTGTATCCTTTCTATTGGTATGTCTGTATATAACTTCCGCTAGCGCCAGACTTTCACGCCTGCAACTTTATAAATTGTATTAATGTCAGCTAGGGTGGTTCTTTTTTTTTTTTTTTTTTTAGGGTAGTTCTTATTCTCCTTTCATAGTTTATATTCTCACTTATTTTTATATAAATCTTATTATAATTTTGTCAAATCACTTTTTCCCCTCCTTAAAACAAATTAACAAATACCATCTTGGAATCACATTAATAGTTCATGTATAAAAATAGGATAGAAGAGTAAAATCTTTATTATAATGAATTTTTACATCGAAGAGTAAGACATGGATTTCTGTTTTCAAATTTTCTATATTCTCCTTTATAATAGAGTGTTAACAGCTTTTGTCATATAAATTCTGCGTATTATTTATTAAACTTAATGTATAAACATTAATCTTTTTATTACCTTTGAAGCAGGTTTGTTTTCCTTCATTTTTTAAATTGATTACTGTGTTTTAAAGTAAAATTACCTGGGTTTTGTATTCGGATTTTCCAGATACTGTTATCTGCAAGTAATTTCTACTCTTCCTCTCTAGTATTTGATGATGCTTTTTTAAAAATAATTTATAATTTCTTAAATTATGACCCACTTAAGCACTAGTTTTGCAAGTTTATTTGCATAATTTATGTTATTTTTCTGAATCTGTGGTTATGTCCCTTTTTCATTTGTAACTCAAGGAATTGGAGTTTAAATGGCCCTACTCACTACAGTAAATAGTAAAGTTACCTTTTTCCTCAATATTATGATCTTTGAAGTTAGAAAATGCTTCCATGCAGTTAATTTGTATGTTTTATCCTGCTTTTTTTTAAACTTCTTTAATAAAAAAGTCTATTGTATCAGCCTTCTAAAGCAACCTTACTATGAAGTCACTTGTTAGCTTTCTTCTAAATTGAATAATTTAGTTTTTGATATAGCTTCATGAAATACAGTTTTCAAGAATCTTTATATCCTCTTTTGGAATTTCTTCAAGAGATCTAACATTTTTGTCTAAATTCTCAAGGAATCTTAGCCACAGTTACATTGCTTGTCTTTAATAAATAATAGTCTAGCCTGATATACATTTTAAATAGCCAGAGTAATTCCATTTTCAGAGCACATTGCATTGAGAATATTAAGTTTATTTTGTTTATGTAGTTAAATTTATATTTTGTGAGACAAAGAACTGTTGATCATCTCATGTATAGACGATGTTTCATCAGTCTTAAAAGAGAAAGTCTAGTCTGTGGGCCGGTTCTGGGGTTTCCTGTCTTTCCAGAAATAATTCGCTTCCTAATTTTGAATGAATTGTGAGATTGGCAAAGAAAAGCATTTTCGTAAGGCAGATATGACAATTATAGGGAAGAGGCAAAGTGGGAGCTAATAGTAGTTTATATGATGCATATGTTTAGATATGTATTAGTGTTTACATGTGTTTTTGTACAGATATGATCAAATACTAATCTGTTTTCCAAGACAGAATTAATGTGATTGTTTAATACTAACTTCAATAGGTTTCACTTCAGTCGCTCCGTTGTGTTCGACTCTTTGCGACCCCATAAACCACAGCACGCCAGGCCTCCCTGTCCATCACCAACTCCCGGAGTTTACCCAGACTCGTGTCCATTGAGTCGGTGTTGCCATCCAACCATCTCATCCTCTGTCATCCCCTTCTCTTCCTGCCCCAAGTCCCTCCCAGCATCAGGGTCTTTTAAACTTTGTAAAATAACAATATCTTCTAAAACTAGCATTAAACACCAATATAGCTGCAGTTGAGTAATCTTGAATTAAGTAGTACAAAAAGGTGCTTTTTAAGAAGGAGCAGCAATGATATTGTGAATATTCAACTTTCTGACAATATGTTTACTGTGTAAGTAAAAACCTTTGAGAAGGGTTTTTAGAGGATCAGTAAAGCATTATTTGCATTAGAATAGGATATTATCAACTTCCTCATTCTCTCACTTTTCTTTTTTAGGTCATGGAAAACGGAAGATTTGCAAAATACAAATATTTTACCCATGTCATGATCAATAAGACAGACATGTTAATGATTACCAAAAGGTAACCTCCCTTCTCGGTATAATTTGATAACAGGTTAACTGACAATCACTGATGAAGTGAAGCAGTTGTTATTCACGTCTTATTCCACATATTTAACCTGATTCATAGTAACTATGGGGCTTCCCTGGTGGCTCAGTTAAAAAAATCTGCCTGTAATGCGGGAGACCTGGTTTTGATCCCTGGATCAGGAAAATCACCTGGAGAAGGGAATGGCAACCCACTCCATTACTCTTGCTTGGAGAATCTCATGGACAGAAGAGCCTGGTGAACTACAGTCCATAGAGTCACAAAGAGTCAGACGCAACTAACACCTCACTTCATAGTAACTGTGATTCTCTTGCTCTGCAAGCCTCATGCCTAAAACTGTACATGCATACACATAAATGCATAACCATGCACAAGCATGACTTTAAGTACTTTTATTTGTTTCAACCAATTAAGTGGATATAGAAATTCCCCATAAAACTATGCTCTAAAGGGTGGGCAATACCATTGCTTTCACCTCTCTGAAAAAGTGTACAGTTTCAGGTTACCCCAGAAGTCAGTAGTCTTCTGGTGGTATCTGATCATTAGAATATATAGAGAGACTCACTCACATAGATTGGTGTACCATTGGAGACAGATTAGTTTTTACAGCCAGATCTTCATATTGGCCTGTAGACAGTAGACGGAAAAATAAAAATATACAGTGGCATAGCCTTGGAACAACAAGTGTTCACAGGAGTTATTGTTGATATTATGAAACCTGGGGAAAGAATAAGCAAGTGCAGTTTTAAGATGGATTTCTGGATGGTAGGGAGTGAAAATGTAGCTGAGGAGGAGAAATACAACTAAATAGAAAGGAGTGGCCTACTGATTGATGCAGGTTTGTTCACTGCCAAAAGCATGAATTTATATAAGCATCTTATTGGTTCAAGTTGATTATTGAACTTAGCAATCATTTTTACTGTTTTTAATCCTAATAATTTCTGAGCCTCCAATTTATAACACTATCTTAATTTTCTTGTTTAAAGAATAACAAAGTAGAAAGCTCACAGTATTTAGAAGGTATAGATGTGAGAGCCAATATTCTTTCCATCTCAGATACTAGTCCCTCTTTTCCTAGAAGCAACTTGCTTTTCTTTGTTTTGTGTCCTTGAAATATTCTATGCCTGGGCAAGCAAAAATCTGCTTCTAAAAGCATATGTCTGCCTGTATAGGCATGTTGTGGCTATTGTTCAGTTGCTAAGCAATGTTTGATTCCTTGTGACCCCATGGACTGCAGCACGCCAGGCTCCTCTGTCCTTCACTATCTCCCAGAGTTTGCCCAGATTCATGTCCATTGAGTTGATGATGCTATCTAACTATCTCATCCCCTGCCACCTCCTTTTCCTTTTGCCTTCCATCTTTCCCAGCATCAGAATCTTTTCCAGTGAGTCAGCTCTTTGCATCAGTCAAAAGTTTGGAGCTTTAGTTTCAGCATCAATCCTTCTAGTGAATGTTTAGGGTTGATTTCCATTAGGATTGACTGGTTTGATCTCCTTGCTGTCCAAAGGACTCTCAAAAGTCTTTTCCAGCACCACAATCTGAAAGCATCAAGTTTTTGGCACTTAGCCTTTTTTATGGTCCAACTCTCAAATCTGTCCATGCCCATAGCTTTGACTATATTGACTTTTATTGGCACAGTGACGTCTCTGCTTTTTAATACGCTGTCTAGGTTTGTCATAGCTTTCATTCCAAGGAGCAAGCATCTTTTGATTTCTGCAGTCACCATCTGCAGTGATTCTAGAGCCCCCCAAAATAAAATCTGCCACTGCTTCCACTATTTCCCCTTCTCTGCCATGAAGTGATGGGACCGTATGCCCTTATCTTAGTTTTTTGTATAGGCATACACATACATATCTTAATATAAATGGGAATCTATTATAACACCATTCTGTACCTTAATTCTTTACTTAAGGCCTATGTCTTAAAGAGTATTCCATGTCAGCATATGGGGATCTTTCTTAATTTGTAAATGACTGCCTAGTATTCATCTAGA
Source organism: Neotragus moschatus (assembly GCA_006410615.1). Classification (NCBI taxonomy): domain Eukaryota; kingdom Metazoa; phylum Chordata; class Mammalia; order Artiodactyla; family Bovidae; genus Neotragus; species Neotragus moschatus. The sequence continues at coordinate 335,454 of SJYA01001189.1, forward strand.
AATATGTACTATAATGTATACCTAAGTTGTTTTTAAACTTTTATATTTAAAGACCAGTGCTTCAGTCATTTTTGTTCATAGCAGCATTCAGTCATGTTTTATTAACCCTTATCCCCATTGACTAAGGGAAGGGTGACTCATCAAAGTTAAACAAGAGTCATTTGCTAAGTTTATTATCTCCACATCTTGCAACATTTTAGAAATAACTTTCTTCTCAACATAGTGGACCTCTTTAAATGTGGTCATATAAACCTTGACAGTAAGTGTAATGAGTTAGTTTATTGAAAAATTATATTTAGGGTGTACTTTCTTTCCAAGTTTTGCACTTGAAGATAAAGGATCTTTGAATCAGGAGAGGAAATACTAAGTATCTGCAATAAAATTAGCTTAGCTTTGGTTTTTCACATGGTTGTAGATATTCTGGAAGACCAGTGGGTCTATTCCAACAGTCTCTATAATCCAATTGGTAAAAGAAGGGATCAGAGACAGAAGATGGAGATGAAAGAAATAAATCTTGATTAGCTCTTTTTTTTTTTTTTTCCATTCTAGCCAGGTATCAACTGTTTCTTTAATTCAGTCCCTTAACTTAAAGTATATGCCACTTAGAGAAACCTCTGATTGTATCTACAATTGATGTTTCAGCCAGAAAGATGACTTGGGGAAGAAAGGCCTTTGAAGGAAGAAATTAAATAGAATTATTATAAACAGAATTATTTGCATCTCTTGATTTCTTTCCTCAAAATAATTAGGGAGGAACAGAATTACTTTTAAAAATCTCTTTCTGATAAAGTTTGGTAAATATATTTTATGGAGCATTAGTAACAAAAGCATTTTTTCTAAAGCACTAATTCCATGGAAGTTCTCCAAAATATTGCTTGGTAACTGTTTCTCTTAACTTTTTCCTATTTCTTAAAAAATTTCTAATATATTTCACTTTATAAGTACTTTATTTTTTCTAATATAAGTATGTCATGCTATACATTCCCTACTAAACATAGCTACAGATTTCATGTTTTCATTCTCATTTAGTTCAGTTATTTTCTAATTTCCTTTGAGATTCTTTGACCCATGTATTTTTTTTTTTTTTAGAAGTATTCTATTAAGTAAACATTTGGAAGTATCCTTATTTCTGTTACTTGTTTTCTGGTTTAATTTCATTAAAAACACTGAGAACATGTTTTATTTCAGTTCCCTTAAATTCATTATAGTCTTTTATGACCTCGAATGTGGTGTCTCTTAGTGAAGATTCTACATGCCCTTGCAAAAAAGGTGTATACTGCTTTATTATATTATTGGATGTAAATCCTTCAGTTTTTAAAGTGGATTCTTTTTTCTCTTTTTGAGTGGTGTATTGTTTGTAACAAAAGGAACATTTGGACAGCTTACTTGTGAGTGGCAGTATAGTTTTGATGAGTTTACCAAAGAGCCATTCATTGTTCATGAGAGAAGACTGCGCATCGAAGCAAAGGTATGTTGAATAGAATTTTTTTAACACTTGGTGCTGAAAACAACACATTAAAATAGTCTTGACCTCTGTAATGTTTCTGCCTCTTTTATAGATGTGGCTTTATCTTCATATGGTTTTTCTTTGCACCTGCTGTCTTACTCAGGCTTAAAGAGACTTAGGCCAAGAAGAAATGCACTTTTTCTCTCTCACACTAACAACATTTGTCGGCCCTCATTTCATACTCAGTAACAGAACTGTACCTTTCTCGTTGCTATCTAAGGCACTAAAGTGAGATATTTGTATACCTCAGAATCCCTGGCAGTTGCCTACAGAATGTTTTTCCCTGAAATGCTCACTGAAGGACACTTGAGAAGTTTTGACTCTAACAGCTTGTTGGCAATAGTTCTTTTATCTTTTTATAGATATTATCTTCCTAATTCAATCGTAATCTTCTTGAATGCAGAGACCATTTCTCTGATTCGTAGCAGCTAGTGCAGTACCTGGTACTTGGATGTTGATATAAAATACAGAACATTGCGAGTCATTTGGTAAATCATCAAGAGTCTCAGTATCCATTGTAAGTTGTATTGACTACTCTCAGTACTATAGGTGATACAAAGAAATATAAGATAATATATTTGACCCCAAGGTATTTACTAGGTACCTAGGTGGAGAAGGAGATGGTAACCCATTCCAGTATTCTTGCCTGGAGAATCCCATGGCTATAGTCCACGGGGTTGCAAAGAGTCAGACATGACTGAATGACTTTTCTTTTTTTTTCTTTCTTTATGTGGAGGGCCACTTTGGCAGTGGCTGTATTAATCCAGAAATATGTGATTCAGGCCAAGTTAGTTTTGTTCATTGTTATTTTTGTTTGGTTTGGTTTTGAGGGTTTTAATTAGTTCATGTAACTGAGAAGTCCAAGTCTATATCTTGTGGCTTAATTATGCTCTAATTACATCATTAGTATTTATTCTCCCCCCTTCCTCTCCTCCTTCATTCTGTCCATCATTCCCGCCCCCATCTCTAGGTTCTACTTTCTTCAGTGTGGGCTTCATTCTCAAGCAGTCTATCCTTTGGTGACACTGTGACCAGGAGAAGTTCCAGGCTCATTTCCTACTAGCTCAGACCAATGAAAGCTTCTCAGTGGTCTCACTGGGCCACCTTTGATCATTTGCTTATTCCTAAACCAATCATGTTAGCCAGTTGGCCAGGGGAGGGTCACGGGATCAGTATGGTGCTACCAAGAAGGAAGGGTCAGCTCTATATGAAGTTCTGGCAGTAAGACATGGTGAGAAGTAGTTACCCAGAGGTGATTCAAGAAATTGTTCCTGGAAGAAGGGGCATTGCACGCAGTCAGAAACAACAGATTTCTTCTAGGCTAGCCTACAGAACAGAACTGTGCCTAGGTCCTATGCTTAGCTAGTGAAGACCATTAGTTTAATCTTACCATTCATTTCAAAGACATGGGGCAGCTCTTGAGTAGACTGGATGTTAGTTTTTTAGCATCTTAGTCCAGTTTCCCCACTGAGAATTTCTCTGATTCAGTTAGAAAATGAAAGACCCTGTGGCCACTTAGGAAATAATGAGTAGCCCCAGGTCACTAGGTGCCCAATATGCTACTGGAGATCAGTGGAGAACTAATTCCAGAAAGAATGAAGAGATGGAGGTAAAGCAAAAAAAAACACTCAGTTATGGATGTGACTGGTGATGGAAGTCAAGTCCAATGCTGTAAAGAGCAGTATTGCATAGGAATCTGGAATGTTAGGTCCATGAATCAAGGCAAATTGGAAGTGGTCAAATAGGAGATGGCAAGGGTGAACATCGACATTTTAGGAATCAGCAAACTAAGATGGACTGGAATGGGTGAATTTAACTCAGATGACCATTATATCTACTACTGTGGGCAAGAATCCCTTAGAAGAAATGGAGTAGCCATCATGGTCAACAAAAGAGTCTGAAATGCAGTACTTGGATCCAGTCTCAAAAATGACAGAATGATCTGTTTGTTTCCAAGATAAACCAATCAGTATCACAGTAATCCCAGTCTATGCCCCAACCAATAATGCTGAGGAAGCTGAATAGTTCTATGAAGACCTACAAGACNTGGGTGAATTTAACTCAGATGACCATTATATCTACTACTGTGGGCAAGAATCCCTTAGAAGAAATGGAGTAGCCATCATGGTCAACAAAAGAGTCTGAAATGCAGTACTTGGATCCAGTCTCAAAAATGACAGAATGATCTGTTTGTTTCCAAGATAAACCAATCAGTATCACAGTAATCCCAGTCTATGCCCCAACCAATAATGCTGAGGAAGCTGAATAGTTCTATGAAGACCTACAAGACCTTTTAGAACTAGCACCCAAAAAAGATGTCCTTTTCATTATAGGGGACTGGAATGCAAAAGTAGGAAGTCAAGAAACACCTGGAGTAACAGGCAAATTTGGCCTTGGAGTACAGAATGAAGCAGGGCTAAGGCTAATAGAGTTCTGCCAAGAGAACACACTGGTCATAGCAAACACCCTCTTCCAACAACACAAGAGAAAACTCTACACATGGACATCACCAGATGGCCAACACTGAAATCAGATTGATTATATTCTTTGCAGCCAAAGATGGAGAAGCTCTATATAGTCAGCAAAAACAAGACCGGGAGCTGACTGAAGCTCAGATCATGAACTTCTTACTGCCAAATTCAGACTTAAATTGAAGAACCTGGGAAAATCACTAGACCATTCAGGTATGACCTAAATCAAATCCCTTATGACTATATAGTGGAAGTGACAGATAGATTCAAGGGATTAGACCTGATGGACAGAGTGCCTGAAGAACTGTGGACAGAGGTTTGTGACATTGTACATGAGGCAGTGATCGAGACCATCCCCAAGAAAAAAATGCAAAAAGGCAAAATGGTTGTCTGAGGAGGCCTTACATACAGCTACAAAAAGAAGAGAAGCTAAAGGCAAAGGAGAAAAGGAAAGATATACCCATTTGAATGCAGAGTTCAAAGGATAGCAAGAAGAGATAAGAAAGCCTTCCTCAGTGATCAGTGCAAAGAAATAGAGGAAAACAGTAGAATGGGAAAGACT
>SJYA01001190.1:0-20620 GCA_006410615.1 Neotragus moschatus
TAAGTTTTTTCCTCGCCGACGCCGTCCCCGCTTCAAATTCCCTGGACCCGCCGGGGCTGGACCCCGGCAAGTGAGTCTGTTCTTTGCATCAGGTGGCCAAAGTATTGGAGTTTCAGCATCAGCATCTGTCCATCCAATGATCATTCAGGACTGTTTTCTTTAGGATAGACTGGTTAGATCTCTTTGCAGTCTAAGGGACTCTCAATAGTCTTCTCCAACACCACAGTTGAAAAACGTCAATTTCTCGGCACTTAACTTTTTTTATAGTCCAGTTTTCACATCCATACATGAGTACTGGAAAAACCATAGCTTTGACTAGATGGACCTTTGTTGGCAAAGTAATGTCTCTGCTTTTTAATATACTGTTTAGGTTGGTCATAGCTTTTCTTCCAAGGAGTGAGTGTCTTTTAATTTCATGGCTACAGTCAACGTATGCAGTGATTTTGGAGACCAAAAAAAAAAAAAAGTCTGCCATGGTTTTCATTGTTTCCCCATCTATTTGCCATGAAATGATGGGACTGGATGCCGTGATCTTAGTTTGCGAATGTTGAGTTTCAAGCCAGCTTTTTCACTCTCCTCTTTCACTTTCATCAAGAAGCTCTTTGGTTCCTGTTCACTTTCTGTGTATGGGTGGTATCATCTGCATGACTGATTTTGTTGATATTCCTCCCGGCAATCTTGATTGCCATTGGTGCTTCATCCAACCCAACATTTTGCATGATGTACTTTGCATATAAGCTTAAAAAGCAATGTGACAATATACAGCTTTGATGTACTCCTTTCACAATTACAACCAGTCCATTGTTCCATGTATGGTTCTAACTGTTGCTTCTTGACTGGCATACACATTTCTCAGGAGGCAGGTAAGGTGGTCTTGTATTCCCATTTCTTTAAGAATTTTCCACAGGTACATGGAGATCCTTCTGCATTTTTGGATATCTAAGATCTTCTGCCAGCATTCAGTAGTTTTTTTTTTTTTTTTTTTTTTTACCACATATAGATGTATTTCTGATGTTTGTGGGAGGAGGTAAGCTCTGCATCCTTTTAGCTTGACCTCTTGATTGGAGCCCTTGTGCTTCTAATAGCAACACTTCTCCTGTCCATCTTGCCTTATACAGATCTGGATAATGCGTTATATAATTATTCTATAATCTTAGTTAAAAACTGCTATCCCAGAGTTCTTTCCCTCTCTTTCTCTCTCTTTTCATGTCTATTTTCTGTGTTAAGATCACATCTTCTGTTTTTGTCTTCTTCATTTAAAATTACCTCTTTATAATATTTCTTCGTCTAATTAGCTACTGAAGGCTTCTTATTATAATGTTTAAGCTCTATACATAAAATGATAGTTGTACAGATTTTTCCAATGTATTATTTTCTCTTAATTATGATTGTCTTGGAGGCACTACTACTCTTAATATTGTTATTACCACTGCTTCTAGCATCACAATAACTGTTTTTATGTTGTCGAGTCTGTCAGTCTTCCAGTATGCTGATTTCTATCATAGACAGTCATATATCCTTTGGACGTTAGCTGAATGTTCTCAGTTTAGGAACTTTACAAACTTAGTGTATTCACATTAAATCTGAAATCATTGTATATGTTTTTATGGGATAAGAATCCCAAGTTTTTCCTCCTTTCAATTCTGATTCTCCCAGCACTTTTTAAAATAAATCTTTAAAAGTTTACTTTTATTTATTTTTATTTTGTGGCTGTGCTGAGCTGCGTGAAAGTGAAAGTGAAGTTGCTCAGTCTTGTCCAACTCTTTGTGACCCCATGGACTATAGCCTACCAGGCTCTTCTGTCCATGCGATTTTCCAGGCAAGAGTACTGGAGTGGGTTTCCATTTCCGACCCAGGGGTAGAACCCCGGTCTCCCACATTGCAGGCAGACGCTTTACCCTCTGAGCCACCAGGCAAGCCCCATACAGGGTGCTGAGCTGCATATAGGATCTTAATTCCCCAACCAGAGGTCAAACCCAGGCCTCCTGCAGTAGCAGTGTCGTGTCTTGGTCACTGGACTACAAGGACATTTCCCCAGAAGTTTTAATTTACTAATTCTTGTCAAGTCATTGATTCGTATAACCTCTGATTTTTTCAGAATTATTATCTAGAATAAGGGGAGTCCTATTTAAGCAGAAATAATTTATATTTTACTATTGTACGTATATTTCAGCTAAGTTTTTCCTCTGCATGTTTTATTCCCATTGATCACAGAGTAATAAGTGAGTACAAAGATAACTGTCTAATCAACCAGATGAGTTAATGAGCCTGATGGTTAATATGGTAGGGATGCCAGAGCAGTTTAACCACCTTTACATCCATATCTTAACTATGGAAAAAAGGAAATTATGAAACGTTTAAGAGGCAAGATGTATTCACATGCAACTATTGAACTTAAAGCTAATTTGCTTTATTTGTTCATAAGTTTCTATAGTGTGTGCGTGGTTTTTTTTTTTTAATTCCATATCAGAAGTCACCTGAGTATTTTTTTTTTTAATTCCTTTTTTGAGATTTATCTGCTGACAACTTTCAAGCATTATTCCTCTCCTTCCTTTCTATCTGGACAATCTGATAAGAAAAACTAAGTGTTTCCTACAGTGAGAAGTTCAGAATGCCCAGCCTCACCCCAGGAGCTTCAGCCTTTTTACCCCTAATCATTATAACACTCTAACTCCTTCAGCCCTTCCTTCTCTCTCAAACCATATTTGGAAATACTTAGAAGAAAATATTTTAGTAGCCTCACCAATCTCAATATCTAAACCAATTTGGGGATCCATCCTGCCCATGTGGAGATAACTACAATACACTCAGTTTGATCTTTCTAGTAGTGACCAGGTACAATTCTGACCAATCAGTTGTTACTGATTATTAAGTCTGAATTACCATTTACCCAAGTGGTTTATTTACTTTCTATCTCTTTTATTTATTTACTTTAATTTAAAAAGTAAGTTTCAATTGAAGAGAAAAATTATAATCATTACCTTGCCCAATAAATTGATAAGTCCTTCTTTCTTGAAAGCTAAAAAAAAAAAAAAATTTAAAAGTAATTTATTTATTTTGTACAAGGAAGAGAATGATAATAAGAAAATAATAGAAAACAGATATAAGTGATGTGAGAAACTGATGAATTATACAGAGCCTGTAAATACTTTTGGGGATATCCAGAGAAATCATACGATGCTGCTGCTGCTGCTAAATCACTTCAGTCGTGTCCGACTCTGTGCGACCCCATAGAGGGCAGCCCACCAGGCTCCCCGTCCCTGGGACTCTCCAGGCAAGAACACTGGAGTGGGTTGCCATTTCCTTCTCCAGTGCATGAAAGTGAAAGTGAAAGTGAAGTCGCTCAGTCATGTCCAACTCTTTGCGACCCCATGGACTGCAGCCTACCAGGCTCCTCCATCCATGGGATTTTCCAGGCAAGAGTACTGGAGTGGGGTGCCATCGCCTTCTCTGGAGATGAACCTAGGTAAGTAACTTCAAAGACTTATTAGTGTTTTGAAAAAAGGAAGAAGATACTGACAGTAATGTGCGTTTTATAAAGCCTTTATGTAGAGAAGTGGGTGATAAGAAGCAGGAAGATATTTGTTTTATAATTCTATGAAATTAAAAATCCTGGGCATATTACCTTATTCTATGATGAAAATAATCTAAAGAAAAAAAACCCTCGATTTTCTTTTTTCTCCTTTCTTCTTTCATTTTTTTTTCCTTCTCTTTTTATGTTTACATATATGGCCCTTATTCCATGAGTGACTTGAATTCACTTACTAGAAAATTCAATAATGTAAAATTTGCTTTCTTTGACTTATTGCAGTTTCCCCCCATAATGGTGTCCTTGCTAAATTATAATGAATATCAAAATTTAGAAATAACATTTAAAAGGGAAGTTTGTTCTTATTTACCATGTTACCCATAAATAGGAGTGAAGCAAGTTCAAATCAATATTCAGAAGCAGAGATTTGAATATAACCAATTAGGTTTCACCCCTTCTCTCATCTTTGAAATCAGTTTGTAAAAGTTAGTTTAAGGGTTTTATCTCCATATTTCCAGTCCTCATTCCATTCATCAGTGGCACTGATGTGTCTGTCTAGCATTTTGTCTCTAGTGTTTCATACTGTTTTATCTGAACAAACAGTTTCACTTAGAGGAATTTTAGACACGTGTTTTTATGTATATGTATATCTACATATGTGTATAAATATATATGTATCTGAATATATATGCACGTGTGTATGTACATATGCATTAATTATGTAAGTAAAAAACACCATAACTTAGTCCATTACTTTTCCTGGTGCATTACTTTACATCAATCCATTTTTAATTGTGAAATGATAAAGTCTATTTTCTCCTTCTCTATTTTTCTTCCTATTTCTCCTAAATCTTGTATGTCTGTTCATCGCTAAGGAAGGAAAGCAGTGTTGCCTTTGCACGTACGACTTTAAAGTTTAATTGAAACATGACTTTTGAAAGCTTCACTCTGTTTTCTTAGGACTGCAGTTTCTAAAATGCAAACATCACTGTCTGATAGATTTAGAAGGCTAAGAAGTTGATAAATGTATTAAAATTAATTTAGTCTTGCGATATAGATAGGCTTTGCTATTGAGCCAAACTTAATCTGGTCAGTCTCTCCTAGAGGCTAGAAAATGCTTCATTTAAAGATGTCAAGAAGGTTGGCTTTCTGCAACATTATCTCAGTCACTGTCTACATATGTTTGAATCTTTACATATTGTAAACATGGGATATACACACATGCATACACATACTGAAAAATAATACATATTTAAAAGCTTTTAGAAATTTGACTGTTTTGAAATGTGTCATGACATATAGCTGTAAAATTGCCCAGTGGTTTCTAAAGGAAAAAATAGTTTTACTGTTGAAAAAATGTTTTTCAAGTTTTGGTTTCTTCTTTACATCAAAGGTAGGATATAAAGGGAAGAAAAGAGGATTGTATTTTCAAATTGTCATTTAGATATGAGTCTGAGAATTGTTGCTATTGTAAAATAAAGGAACAGGGGAAATTGGTATATATACAGTTCAAGGAAGAATTTGGTTAAATGGTCACCCGTCATGGTTTAGAGAATTTTTGAAACTTAGACTGGGAGTTTGAGACCTAATTTTTCTCAGTCATACCTCGGGATCCTTGTTAAGCTTTTTCCTGACTGCACTGCACAAAGGTCATAATCATACCTCTATACTTTTGGTTGTAGGGGGAACAATTAATACATTTTTGGAAGGGTAATGGGTAAATGTATTTCAAGGGCTACTAAAATGTTCAAAGTCTCATTGCATGATCTAATTTGTAAGAATGGAGCAAAAGATTACAGTGAGATGGAAAAGAACATGTAACAAATGTTATGTTTTCCATATTAAAATATTTTCATTCAAATTAATTGAAATTGAGAATATTATGACATATGAAACATATGAAGCCATTAAAATTTTTCACATGCTACTTAAAACTATATACATATCTCTTTTTTAAGATGAAAGCAAGACAAAATATGTAAATATATAAGGAAGCCATCTCAGTGGCTAAGGAGTTGTTTCCTGAAGGTGATGTGCAGGACGTAGTGATTTAGGGTATTTTTGACTAGGAGGATAACTTTTCCCCAAACCAAATATTCCTGCATGTCCAAATAGAGATGTAGTTAAAAGGGTGTGATATAAAGTGGGTATGTGAGAGCATTTCCTTTGAGAAAAATAAACTACTGCTGAGAGACAGTTGGTTTAGGTAAACTTAATCTGGGACTGCAGAATTCTGGGGAGTAACTGACGAGGTACAGAAAGCTCCAGACAGACCTGGGCAACATTCCTACCCCAACAGTCAAACCTAGAGTAAAGGAATATTGGAAGTTGAACCCATGATGTCTTAGAGGTTTACAAGTGGATTGTACTCAGTCATATCTGAGCACCATGGACAGACCACCCACCTGCAGGATCAGTACACCTGCCTTAAAAAACCAGCTGCAATGAAATACTTTTGAATGGAGAAGCATCTGGAAATTAAGGATATCAGAGAAACTGGGGTGAGCTTTGGGTATCCCTACTTGGACAGAGATTGGGCTGATTAAGATAAGCTTTCTGTGAGGAGGAATGGGGTATAGAAGGCTCGAGTCACTTAGTGGAGAAAGACTGAAGTTACCACTTTCCTTCTAGAGGAGGCCAATTATGCCTGAGGAAACAGAACCTGCAAATAACCAAATGACTGCTCTGTGGGAGCCCCAAGCTAACCACAATTTTCATGAGGTAATTATGCCATAAATTTGCTGTCTACCTGAGCAATGGCTTCTGCCTTTTATGTTGGTTTATTTTCTTTCTCACCTGGAATGATTCAGGAAGTGGAGGGTAGAATGAGAAATCATCTAACCCTGAAGAAGAAGGGAATGCAGCCCAGAAAGTTATTGCCTAACAGCAAGCTAGGATTTCCTTCAATTTTTAAAAGACTGGACTAAAGAAGACATGGATATCAGTAGAAAATCTCTTTAGTGATAACCATTATGATGAAATCTGAAATTATGCATTGTGGAAAATAAAGTATAGATAAGTAGGTGGGTAGATATATTTATTATAATAAATATATTATTTATATTTAATATTTTATATTAAGATCATGAGGCCATTTCCTCAAAGGGGACAAAAAATGTTTTAAGACACTCTACTGGGTGAGGGGTGTGAAGAATAGCATAAGCCACACTGACTTGGGCAGTGTATGAAGCTGTGGGAGCCAGAGATTTAGCTGAAAGCAGAAAATACATTAGAGGTTAACTGTCAGAGGCAAAAATAACTGTCAGATGGTACTTGAGAGTATTGGGAGGGGCACAGAATAGAGCCCCCCCCCAAGAGTTCCACAGGCACTGGCTGCTCTCAGGGCAAAACCTTTCTATTTTCAACCTAGTCTGAAGCATGTCTGGCTCTGCACTGGTGAGTTTCCTAGCAATAGTGTCTGGGAATAAAGAAGATGAGAAGAAAAGAAGGAGACCTTTCTCTTCCCCACTTACCAGGCTTTCGCAAGAAATTAAATCTGCATGTGGAAGTCTCCATCATGGTGCTTAAAAAAGAAAAAAAAAAAAAAAAGAAAAAGAAGTCACTCAGTTTTGTCTAAAAATTTTTATAAATATTCAGTATCTGTGTTGTGTGTGTGTTGGGAGGGCGGGATGTACAAACATAAAGATTCATTTGTTTTCCACTTTTTTCTTCTTAGCTAACCTGACCACAAGATGACGGCCATGTTATCTGCTGGAGATAGCCTGATCAGAAACACTACTGTTGTGGAGATGATTCTTATCTCCTATAATACCTGTACCTTTCCTCTGCCCAACCATTAAAGGAAGCGGTTGCCTAAAGATGTATTCTGTGCAGGTCCAGATGCTAAAGAAAGCACTGATGAGTTAGAGGTGGGATTTCATACTCAGGAAGTCTTGGTGTTCTGAGGGACACTTCCCTGCCCCCTGCTTACCTGTGTGCATTGTGCATCTTCGGCCCCAACATGATACCCATGTGGCAAAGGATGACATCGAGCAAAGAGCATATGTGGAAACCTGTTCTCTCCACATCATATCCTCAGCTGCTTTCGACTTCAAAGTTTAAAGATAGAAGACTTGCTTCCAATGGCTGGTGCCATTCTCAGCATCCACATCTCAGATTCATAGAAAGGTGCACAGGAAGGAGGAAAGCAGGTGGCTTTCCAGGGGAACAAGGTAAGGGCTTGAGGACCAAGAGGCTCATTTTGAACTGAGCTCAGCAAACTGTCATCCCAACAGCGATACTCCCATATTTGAGAGGCCAAGTTAAAGTCTCAGCTTAGGTTTCTCTGGCTTCTTCGGATATTGGAGTTTTCATGTGAATTGCAAAGGATTGTCCAGTTTTACCTAAGGGGAAAAAATATTTCCAAAAGGCATCAAGGTTATCTTGAAGCCGAATCTTATTATTTCCTAATTTTCATTAGTACCATGAGTGCAAAAGTGCTAATAAGCAGGAGATATTTTTAAAATGTTCTATGGAGAGAGGGATACTGCAACTTTTGACAAAGGGAATAAAGAGACCTATAGATGATATGGGAGCCAGGGAGTATGGCTGTGATTTACAAATGGAACTCTGGATAGATAGACTCTACAGATTGATCTGAGAGTCACATAGACTCTACAGATTGTTATGTTTATCTGCTGTGATAAACGCAGGGTAACTCCACAAGTGGAATGTATAGCCCCCTTGCTCTCAGAACAGTACGTCAGCAGGGCCATGGTTTATCATGGAATGGCTAGAAGGTTTGGTACCCGTTTCTGGTTAGGTTAAGAAGTAAATTTTCTACCCAAAAAGGTAGAAAATGCAATGAAACAGGAAAACTTGCTGCTTTGGCTATATGATACATAGTATATAACATGCTCTCACCAATGTTGCAGTCACAGTACTAGAAGCTAAGGATTACCTATCTGAAATTTAACCTAGCTAGGTTCTTAAGGAGATAATAAAGAAAGAGGTGTCAAATTAACAAGGAATTAAAATAATAACATTCGTGTACAGATACCCAGGAATCGGTGTCTTTTAAAGGAACAATAACAGAAATAACTAGGATGACTAATGTTCAGAGGAAAAAGAGAAGACAAAACAGAGAGAAGGGAAAAGGTGAGAAGCAGCGATTTTAGAAGAGAGAAGGAGCAGAAACCCCTGGAGGAGAAGCAGGCTCCTGGGTCAGGGTGGAGCTGAGCTGTAACACATACTGAAATGGAGGGTGATGGTCACACAACCTCCTGTGAGTCTAGTGTACAGAGTGGACCAAGATTGACCTCTCATTGTGTCTGGTAGCAGGAAGGAAAGAGCACTTCTGTTCAATGGCATTTGTGGGGAAGAAAAAATGAAAGTAAAAGATGTGTTCTCTCTCTCCTCAGATGATACAGGCATAGGAAATTAAATAGTAGTGAATGAGCAATGCTAAAGGCTAGAAGAAGCGGTGGTAGAGAAGCGGAGAGGAGCTCGAGTGCTAAACCAGCGGCCCAGGAGATGCACAGCTTGCTGGACAATTAGTAAGTCCTTCCTAGGAGGGAAACCTAAGTCCATCTAGAAATCTGATTTCAGCCCAGACTCTGACTTCTGCCACTGATGCTAATGGTCCCTCTTCAGACATTTCTGGTAAAGGAGAGACACTGGCTTTGTTATGGACATTCAAATATGCAGGATAAATGTGGAATTCATGACCAATAGAGATTTATAGCTGCTCAAGGTAATTATTTTTGAGAATGTTTGGTCTGAGTGTTCCCTGTGAAATGAAAGTGTTAGTTGCTCAGACATGTCTGACTCTTTGTAGCACAGGGACTGTAGCCCACGGACTGTAGCCCACCAGGCTCCTCTGTCCATGGAATTCTTCAGGCAAGAACACTGGAATGGGTTTCCATGCCCTCCTTGAGGGGATCTTCCTGACTCAGGGGTCAGATCCAGGTTTCCTGCACTGCAGGATTTTTTACTGTCTGAGGCACCAGGGAAGCCCAAGTATTTCTTAGACACTCAAAATTAAAGGAGGTTCCCTGGGAATTTCAGCTGTATCATTGAGTGGAAAGTTCTCTTCGCTGAGTAACTGATTACCATGTGGAACTCTTATTCCATATGAAAATACATGAGCTTTTGTCCCAGCTCTTATAGTTCAAGGGCTGTGTGCAGCAGTTACCAAGAACAGAAGTTAGCAGCCTTGACAGTCTTGTCTTACTGTGAGTACTTTCCTCTGAAGCAATCTTGAACACCCTATGAAAGGAAAAAATAAATCTAATTTTTCCTCTTTCAAGGAGTCTTTGAGAACTTCTTAGAGATTTGTCGCTTGGAGGTATGACTACTCTATGCACACTGTTGACGTTTATATCCTCAAAGTAATGGAGGCCCAGAGACCAAATATAGCCAGAACCCAAAAGTGCGGGAAAGGCAGCCACGGGTTACAGACCCCTGAGCCCTCAGGCTTGCAGAGGCTGAAGGGTCCTAACTTGTGGTGTCCCACTGTAGTAGCCCTCAGATAACAGAGAGCCCTCAGTATAACAGGAAACAGAAGGGCTTGGACTTAATATTTCCCAGTTGCCTGGGTCCAGGAAGAAAGACATATTCCCTTCCTTGGCAAGGGAGCAATAATATCCCCAAGAATCTAAAAAGAAATGATACAATACAGAATCAGACTTAAGAGAACAAATTTATGGTTGTCATGGGGGGAAGGATGGAGGGAAGGGATAGATAGGGAGTTTGGGATGGACGTGTAAACACTGCTGTATTTAAAATGGATAACCAACAAGGACCTACTGTATAGCACAGGGAACTCTGCTCAAGGTCATGTAGCAGCCTGGATGGGAGGGGGGTTTTCAGGGGGCAGTGGCTACATGAATATGTATGGCTGTGTCCCTTTGCTGTCCACCTGAAACTGTCTCAGTGTTGTTAATCAGCTATTCTCCAGTTCAAAATACAAAGCTTAAAAAAATGATATCCCTGAACGGGAAGAGAGCAGTCAAGCCCTCTCAAGGTGAGAAGTCCACAGGGTATCCCTGATCTTTTCAGGCCCAAGAATTTGGAATTGTGGTCAAGACATTTTTTAGATAAGCAAATATACAATTAGAATAAGGGACATCTCTCAACAAGAAGATTCTCTGTTATTTCCCTTTTCAGGAACCAATTCTTTTAAATGTTAGAGATGCCAGAGTAATCAGATTAAGAAAGAATCAAATTTGTTAAGAGTTCTTCTATTAACCCACTTGCTCTAAAATGTATTTCCTTAGTAATGTGTTTTATTTTTGCATATTTTGGATACAGGGTCAAGAATGGGAATCTGACCACCCAACCTAAGATTCTCATCTATAAAAGGCCACCCCGCCTTACCAGCTGAGGTCACCATCTTGAACTCATAAAGGTTCAGAAGAGAACACAAGCCCTGTGTTCAGGTCAAGAGCTTCAGAATCAGTCACACTTGAATAAAAATTCAAATGCTTTTACTAGTTATTAGACCTCGTGTAATTCTCTTACTTCCCCAGATACAAGCAATTGTTGTAAAACATACCATTCGTGTACCCAAAACACTTGGCATCATGTACTGTATATAGTATATTTCCAAACTGGTAGTTTTGTTATTTGTCCTAATAATGCTTTTTGAGATGACTTATGTATGATTCTATTAACATGAACCATATCCAGAAAAACACAAGTTTATAAAGATAGTTGGTTTCCTGGGGCTTGGGATATGAGCTGGGATTTGTTGCAAATGGGCTCAGTGAAATTTTATGAGATTGACATTTTAAAACTGTTTTGTGGTAATGGTTGTCCAATTCTGCAAATTTACTTTAAAAATATTGAATTGCACTCTTACAATAATTTTCTGGTACATCCCTATAAAGATTTTAAAACTGATTTAAAGAAGAAAACCACTCAGATAAATTCAGTAAAAGAAAGAAATTGGCTATTGTGATCAAGAACAAGGGTAAGGGGACAGTTAGATACAGCTCTCAGAAAGACTGCCTTGCTAATAAGCCTTAGCTGAGGCTGAGCTCCAGTTCAGAAGGTGAGAGGTAGCTTTGTGTGAACTGGGCTAACAGCTCACTGGCTAAACACATAGGTATCTGGACCACAATCCTGCCGTGTATCTCTCAGCTGTGTGATCTTGAAAAAGATACCTACCATGTTACGTGCCTCTGAAGAGAGAATAATGCATACTGTTATAGAGACAAAAATAATGTTCATTTTCTGACAAATGAACAAATAAGTTAGCTGTTATTAACCAGTTATAGATTGCTGGTCAGTTGGGAGATTTATGATGCTTCAATGAGTATTTTTGTGGTTAAACCTATGCACATACGCCTGATTCTTCTTCCTTCTTCCTTTCTTCTTCCAAGATAAATTCATAAAGATAACACTGCTGCTACTGCTGCCGCTAAGTCGCTTTAGTCGTGTCCGAGTCTGTGCGACCCTGTAGACGGAAGCCCACCAGATTCCCCCATCCCTGGGATTCTCCAGGCAAGAACACTGGAGGGGGTTGCCGTTTCCTTCTCCAATGCAGGAAAGTGAAAAGTGAAAGTGAAGTCGCTCAGTCGTGTCTGACTCGACTGCAGCCTACCTGCCTCCTCCGTCCATGGAATTTTCCAGGCAAGAGGACGACTGCTGCTGCTGCTAAGTCGCTTCAGTCGTGTCCGACTCTGTGCGACCCCATAGATGGCAGCCCACATGGCTCCACCGTCCTTGGGATTCTCCAGGCAAGAACACTGGAGTGGGTTGCCAGTTTCTTCTCCATATATGATCCTCTTAAAAGACAAAGATATGCTTTTGAAAACCGCATATCATCCAGACCTTCTTATGGTACATTTTTGTATATATTTCAATATATTTTCTAGTTACAAAAATGTATGCTTTATAGGAATTTGGAAAATGTAGAAAAACCAAATGAAGAAAACAGCCTATATTCTCCAGCCATACAAAAAAAAAAACAAACCTCTGCACAGCCAGCCCTGTGTCAGAGTACTAGAGTTCGTTAAAAATATGTACTTTTAGGAATCTGATACTTCTTGACAAATCAGGAAATGCTCAGTCACATAGCTAAGTATATGGAGGCTGAAAAGAATATTAATACCATCTAACAAAAATTCTGTTTTGACATATAAGGGAGGGGGCTAAGCTCTTTCATCTTTTTAGTCCCAAAATTATTGACAGTAATGTTTTACACACATTAAAAAAAAATCTGTTTGATTGCACTAGGTCTTAATTGTGACATGGGATCTTTGGTTGTGCTATGAGAACTCCTAGTTGTGGCATGTGGGATCTCGTTTTCTGACCAGGGATCAAACCTGGGCCCCCTGCACTGGAAGTGAGGAATCTTAGCCACTGGACCACCAGGGAAGTCCCTTGTTTTGCACTTTTAATTAGATGTTCATTGAATGAATGACTGACTAAATCTTCCAGAGGCAAGGATGACTTAGTAATTGGATAATTTCTTTAGTGACCAGAGATACATAGACTGTTTTGTGAAGCCCTGTGTGTAGTTTCCTTCTTGAAGGTTTCACTCCTGAAATGGAAAGCTCTGACTCTCCAGAGAAAATATTGGAAAAGAAACTGCAGATGAGTGACTATGTTGCAAGGGCAATATCTCCTTCAACTCTTGGATTCTCTGTGATTCTTTTTTCTGTTAGTCACCAAGAGGGATATGCTTTTTGAGATAATTTTGCAGCAGGAAAGGGACAAAAAATGATGAGTCAGTGATAATTAGAATATAAAATCACCAGTTGATAATTCATTAGACCTTCTAATAAGTTAGACATAACTTTGAAGATGAGTGAGTGCGGTTTGATGTAGTTAACAAGTCTCCACGGTGCTTTCATAAATATGTACCCTGAAGTAGAATTATGAACGCAGGAAATGAATATTTTGTGTTCCAGGGTGTATTTTCAATTACATCCTTTGTCATTGGTGGCCGCTTTCCTCATATGTATGCTGATCTCCCACCCTCGTTCTTCTTTTCTCTCCTTTCCATCGTAACACTCCCTCAGACAAGCAATTGCTATGTTACTCTTTTTTCTTAACTCTTTCTTTAGTATACTTCTAAATATTTTGAACAGAAAGTTGATTGTGTATCTATGTATATACACACATACATATATGGATATAAAATACGTATATACATAGACATATATTTTAGATTACTAAGGAGTATGCATAGTTGTACATTATATATAATTATACTTTTTATTATATAGACATTAATATAAAATGCATATGTATACAACTAATGAGTGTGAGTGTGTAGTTGACATAAATGAAAAAAGACTTTTATTTCACTTGATTTCAATCAATTTCTCTTATTTTCAGAAATATTTTTCAGTGTTGAATAAGTGTCATGATTCATTATAAATGGTCGGATAGAAGATAATATTTTAACATGAACACATGTAAGTTTACCTATATTGACACTCTTTAAAGTAGTTCATAAAACTGAAAAATTGATTAGTAAAATATATTTTTATATAAAACAAGAGAGCCAACACTGGTATTTTTTTTTTTTAAATGTGAACTCACTAGTGAGGAGAATGCTGTGCCCCTGCTCATAAGGACTTCTTCAAGTATGTTGCCTGCCTGGAAGGTCAAACAAAACCAGTTTTTTAAAAAAATCTTGATTTGATGTATGCTTATAAAGAAGAAGAGATGACAGTTCTCAGCAGTCATGGCAATAACTTAATTTACTTAGGAGAGAGAGATAAGTGACAGGTAGAGAAAATTTCTGTCAAGACTTGGAGACCTTGAGATGAAAGTGAAACTCTTTTTTATATAACCAAAGGTCAGATCCTTAGTACTTTTTAGAAGCCCTCCTTGAGGGACTCTTTTTATTCATTGGTGTCAAAATGAAATTGAATAAGTTTTACATTTTCTCTCAGTTTTAATGAAATCAGAACCTCCAGTACATGAGGCAAAAAGACCAGAAGTACAAAACTGAAAAATTAGTCTCAGCTTATGATTTATTTACAGTGATAAGTTAAAGATATTTGTCCTTATTGTACCTCTTTATAATATAGGAAAATTTCTATAGTTTTTGGTGGTATCATGGATTTGGCCAGTTATTAATATTATAAAATTATAACATGTTCTTTCATCCTAAACTATGTTATTGACTATTAAATGTCACTGTTTACCATTATGGATCTTTTGTTTTATTAGAATCCTGTAGTCATTAAGGAATCTCAAAAACATTTACATACTGTGATACATATTTTGACAGCTAAATATAGTATACTGGAACAATAGAGGGGGAAAAGTAGTATTGTTGGTTTTAGGGAAATCGTTTCTATGGACATAGAATAGACCTCAATAATAAGAGGGTGATGTAGCTGCAGTGCAGGAATGAGGAGGAGAGGAAAGGAAAATGTGCTAGGGGCTTGCTTGGCCATGGGGAGTGTATTGCCTTTTATCTAATAAGAGATCATAAGAGTTTTAAGCAGTGTATTTACTTTTCATCAGGTTTTAAGAGCATCTGTATGGATTTACAAAATGGAGACCAATAGGGTAACATTCTTCCTTGAAGTTCAGAAGCTTCATTGGTGATGTTTGAAACAAATGAATGTTAATCACCTCTAATTAAAAAAAAATAGTTTTGACTTCTGAATATGTCCAATTCTGCATATTAGATTCAGATCAATATTGAATAGTACAGAAGGGTAAAACCAAAGGTGGAAAATCATCCCAGGAGAAAACATTAAAGCAAATGGGAGAGTATAGCAGGAGATCTGCAGATCTGTTACTTTTATGCCCTTCCTCCAACTGAGGGATGGAATCCACATCTCTTTACATCTCCCACATTGGCAGGTGGGTTCTTTACCATTAGCATCACCTGGGAAGCCTTTTCTCATGCTAGATTACTCCCAATAAACAGTATATGAAGTTACCATAGATGCTGTATCAGTTCAGTTCAGTTGCTCAGTCATGTCCTACTCTTTACAACCCCATGACTGCAGGACAGCAGGCTTCCCTGTCCATCACCAAATTCTGGAGCTTACTCAAACTCATGTCCATTGAGTCAGTGATGCCATCCAACCATCTCATCCTCTGTCAATCCCCTTATCCTCCCACCTTCAATCTTTCCCAGCATCAAGGACTTTTCAAATGAGTCAGCTCTTCGCATCAGGTGACCGAAGTATTGGAGTTTCAGCTTCAACATCAGTCCTTCCAATGAACACCCAGGACTAACTTCCTTTAGGATAGACTGGTTGGATCTTCTTGCAGTCCAAGGGACTCTTGAGAAACTTCTCTAACACCACAGTTCAAAAGCATCAATTCTTCAGCGCTCAGCTTTCTTTATAGTCCAACTCTCACATTCATACATGACTACTGGAAAAACCATAGCCTTGACTAGATGGACATTTGTTGACAAAGTAATGTCTCTGCTTTTGAATATGCTGTCTAGGTTGTTCATAACTTTTCTTCTAAGGAGTATGCATCTTTTAAATTCATGGTTGCAGTCACCATCTGCAGTGATTTTGTATAGTAAATAATTAATATGTTACCCATCTTCCCAAGAAATATTTGACCATAAAAAAATAACTGTTGTTCAGTTTTGGGGGAAAAAAAACTGTTTAATAGACTTCTATTTCTGCTCTCCTTACTGGCAATTCCTTGAAATATGCTCAGGGTTAACCAAGATAACATTGCTACATGGGTTAGAGGATTTTAGAATTAGTTATTAAAATATATATGCATAGGTCTGTTTTTATGATTGTGCTTATTTACATGCATTGCTTTGACTAATAAAGTTACTATGTAACATTAAGACATTAAACATTTAAAATTCCTTAAATTACTAGGTACTTATTAATTTATCCTATGCATCCAATTAATGTTAATATATTAGATGCCACATATGATCTACAAGTCATTTTTTCCCCTTTATCTTCTGTGTCAAAAGTGAAAGACATGGTGATATTTATATAGCTTTTAGTAAGATATTATCCTAAATACATGGGTTTTATGTATTTAGGATAGAAAAAGGATAGAAAATTTAGTGTCATTTTGAAATATGTATGGTACACTTAGGTTCTTCTATATGAAAAACTATAAAAGAAGGAAAGGCAGTTAGTTACATCTCTCAAACATATTTGATTTTTGTAAATCACTGACACAAGAGTATATCTGTCCAGGGAACATTATCAGAATAGTTATTACCTTTATATATTTTTCTTTTGGCAGTAGGAAAAATGATTCAAAATCAATGAACAACCAGATTAGCCATCTAGATGCTGATTGAGTCAGAAACTATTTATGTCTTTGGGTAATTCTACTACCTAAACATTTATTGCCAAAATATATGCAACTGTAATCCAGAATCCCATAGAGAAATGTATTGATTTCCATGAAAATATATATGTAGCAGTGCATGACAGCCTAGATGTACTTCTTCTGGGCAGTTGTTAGGTAATGATCATTATGAGGGACTATATCGATACAAAACGTTCAGGTAAATGCTATTGAATTTGTGACCAATCACCCATAAAATAAAATATATGTGTCTGCATATGAGGTGACTTGATTATACTATCAAGCATGACTAAAGCAAACATCAACTACAGTAGAGCCTAATTTACAGAAAGATGAATGAAATATACAGGAGGTCTTTCTCACTGTGTTTGGGAGAGAAATACAAATAATTGATTTTAGGGAGAGAATTAAATTTACCTAGACTACAGAAAGGTTCAAGATGAGATGGCTTAGACAGTAATGTTGTTTAAGTAAGTCAACTTTGGAAATAATGGTCCAAGAGATATATGCTGATTCTAAGGAAAAGAAGAAAGTGAAGTTGTCTTATAATTTGTCTCAGCCAAAAGTATTTTATCCAGTGGAAATACCAACAAGGGTCTGGAATAGAGAAACGCTGAAAGTAGAAAGTATCCTATCTAAAATAGTGTAATGGACCAAACCATCTCTTAGCATTTTTATAATAAAAAAATCTGTGCATTGTTTTATTAATTTGTTCTGAATGTTCTGGTGTTAATCATTTACCATCCATAGATAAGATCAATGTGGTCAGTAATTGATTTGAACTGGGTGAGTTAATTTCTGGCTCATTTCCACATGCTTTGATTCAATATGTCTTCATAATTTGCTGCTGCTACTGCTAAGTTGCTTCAGTCATGTCTGACTCTGTGCAGTCCCATAGATGGCAGCCCACCAGACTCCCCTGTCCCTGGGATTCTCCAGGCAAGAACACTGGAGTGGGTTGCCATTTCCTTCTCCAATGCATGAAAAGGAAAGTGAAAGTGAAGTTGCTCAGTCGTGTCCAACTCTTAGGGCCCCATGGACTGCAGCCCACCAGGCTCCTCTGTCCATGGGATTTTCCAGGCGAGAGTTCTGGAGTGGGGTGCCATCGCCTTCTCCATAATTTAAATATACTCATAATCATACTCACACTCATATATATATATATATATGTATGTATATAATGTACTTGTATGAAATTGAGTCTGATGTGGTACATACTGGGTGATTACTTCAAATAACAGAAAACTTGTCTTATATAAATGCATGTTTTTAAGTCTGTACTACTTGATCACTTTTTATAACAAGCCTAAAACTGATCTTACTTTTAAACTTTTAAACTTGTCCGTACCCTGTCTAAATTTGTCACTACATAAATAGTAGTTCTGTTCATTGATTACCCATACCATCAACCACACAGTACTTTTTTACCTGCTTTTTCAAAATAGTCATGAAATTAAAAAAAAAATTACATACACAAAATTTACTATATGGTACTATGCATTTACCTTAATCAACTGTCTCCCTAACAGGAGACATGAAAATATTCATAAATATTTATTTTATAGTCAGATAAATAGCATGAAAAAAATAATTTGCACATAGTGCTATGGGAGCAAATAGATGGATATCTGAAGAAGTGTATTAAACTTTTCTAGGAAGAAAACAGTAAGTCGTATCATTTTTTCTTTTTGTATTACATGCTCATTATTTATTTTACAGACAGAAATTTGTATGTCTTGACCTTCTTCACCCATTTCACCCACTCGCCTCTGGCAACCACCAGGCAATCTGTGCTCTGTCTATATGTTCTTTGTTTTGTTTGTTCATCTGTTTTGCTTTTTAAGACTCTACATATATGTGAGATCATATGGTATTTGTCTTTCTTTGTCTGACTGATCTCACCTATAATACCATCAGAACCTATCCATAATATTACAAATAGAAATATTTCATTCTTTTGTATGTCTGAATATTATTCTGGTGTGTGGTCCACATCTTCTGTATCCCTTCATCTTTCAGTGGGCACTTAGGTTGCTCCCATCTCTTGCCTATTGTAAACAATGCTATAAAAAATGCTGGGGTACATGTATCTTTATGAGTTAGCATTTTAGTATTTTTTGTATAATACCCAGAAACAGGAATGTATAGTCATTCCATTTTATTTTTTAGAATCCTCTATACTCCTTTCCATAGTGGCTGCAATAATTCACATTACCACCACAAATATACAAGGGTTCTTTTCTCTGTATCTTTGTCAACACTTGCTGTTCATTGTCTTTTTGACAATAGTCTTTCTAAGAGACATGAGATGATGTCTTATTGAGTTTTCTTTTTTAACTTTTAATTGGTGGAAAACTGCTATACAATTTTGTGTTGGTTTCTGCTGTGCAACAATGAAAATCAGTCATAATTATATAAGTATCCTTTCCCTCCTGAGCCTCTCTCCTCTCCAGTCATCCCATTCCTACAGGCCATCACAGAGCACCACGCTGGGCTTCCTGTATTATTTAATAACTTCCTATTAATTATTTTACAGATGATAATGTATTATCAATGCTACTTTTCTCAGTTCATCCCACCCTCACCTTCCCCAGCTGTATCCACAAGTCTGTTCCCTACTAGGTTCATCAATAGCATTTCTCTAGATTGTGTGTGTGTATGTGTGTGTGTGTGTGCGTGTGCTTGCGCGCGCGTGCACGTGCTACTGTGCAATACTTGTTTTTCTCTTTCTGACTTACTTCACTCTTTATAAGAGGCCTCACTACAACTGACTGAATTTGTTCATTTTAATGGCTGAGTCAGCTCCATGAACTCTATCCTGCCAGGCACCTCTGTCCATGGAATTTTTCAGACAAGAATACTGGCGTGGGTTGCCATTTCCTTCTCCAGAGGGTCTTCCCAACCCAGAGATCAAACCTGTGTCTCCTGCATTGCAGGCAGATTTTTTTTACTCGCTGAACCGTTGAGGAAGCCCCAGTATTCCATTTCCATTCATTTGT
Organism: Neotragus moschatus; assembly: GCA_006410615.1. Classification (NCBI taxonomy): domain Eukaryota; kingdom Metazoa; phylum Chordata; class Mammalia; order Artiodactyla; family Bovidae; genus Neotragus; species Neotragus moschatus. The sequence goes on from SJYA01001190.1 coordinate 19,750, forward strand.
CCGTGGGCATCTAGGTTGCTTCCATGTCCTGGCTATTGTAAATTTTACTGCAATGGACATTGAGGTACATGTGTCTTTTAGAACTGTGGTTTTCTCAGGGTATGTGACAAGTAGTGGGATTGTTGGATCATATGACATATTTATTCCTAGATTTTAAGGAATCCATATTGTTTTTCATAATGGCTGTAACAATTTACACTCCCACCAACAGTGCAGGAGGATTCCCTTTACTCCACATCCTCTCCAGCATATATTGTTTGCCTACATTTTTAATGATGGCCCTTTGGACTGGTATGAGGTGATACCTCAAACATTTCTCTATTAATGAATGATGGTGAAAATATTTTTCATGTGTTTACTGGCCATCTGTATGTTTTCTTTGGAGAAATATCTGTTTAAGTCTTCTTTTTTTGATTGGGCTCTTTGATATTGAGTTTATGAGCTGCTTATGTATTTTGAAGATTAACCCTTTGTCAATTGCTTCATTTGCAGTTATTTTCTCCCATTCTGAGCATTGTCTTTTCATCTTGTTTATACTTTGTTATACAAAAATCTTTAAGTTTTACTGGATCTCATGTTTTATTTTATTTTATTTATTTATTTTTTGCATTAATCCAGGAGGTGGATCAGGGAGAATCTAGCTTTAGTTTGTGTCATAAAGTATACTGCCTATGTTTTCCTTTTTATAGTTTCTGGTCTTACATTCAAGACTTTAATCCACTTTGAGTTTATTTTTGTGTATAGTATTAGAAAGTGTTCTAATTTCATTATTTTACACATGGTAGGGGTGGTTTAGTCACTAAGTCATGTCCAATTCTTGTAACCCCATGGTCTGTAGCCTGCCAGGCTCCTCTGTCCATGAAATTCTCCA
>SJYA01001190.1:20831-73934 GCA_006410615.1 Neotragus moschatus
TAAGAGACAGTTATGAGGGACTATATCGATACAAAACGTTCAGGTAAATGCTATTGAATTTGTGACCAATCACCCATAAAATAAAATATATGTGTCTGCATATGAGGTGACTTGATTATACTATCAAGCATGACTAAAGCAAACATCAACTACAGTAGAGCCTAATTTACAGAAAGATGAATGAAATATACAGGAGGTCTTTCTCACTGTGTTTGGGAGAGAAATACAAATAATTGATTTTAGGGAGAGAATTAAATTTACCTAGACTACAGAAAGGTTCAAGATGAGATGGCTTAGACAGTAATGTTGTTTAAGTAAGTCAACTTTGGAAATAATGGTCCAAGAGATATATGCTGATTCTAAGGAAAAGAAGAAAGTGAAGTTGTCTTATAATTTGTCTCAGCCAAAAGTATTTTATCCAGTGGAAATACCAACAAGGGTCTGGAATAGAGAAACGCTGAAAGTAGAAAGTATCCTATCTAAAATAGTGTAATGGACCAAACCATCTCTTAGCATTTTTATAATAAAAAAATCTGTGCATTGTTTTATTAATTTGTTCTGAATGTTCTGGTGTTAATCATTTACCATCCATAGATAAGATCAATGTGGTCAGTAATTGATTTGAACTGGGTGAGTTAATTTCTGGCTCATTTCCACATGCTTTGATTCAATATGTCTTCATAATTTGCTGCTGCTACTGCTAAGTTGCTTCAGTCATGTCTGACTCTGTGCAGTCCCATAGATGGCAGCCCACCAGACTCCCCTGTCCCTGGGATTCTCCAGGCAAGAACACTGGAGTGGGTTGCCATTTCCTTCTCCAATGCATGAAAAGGAAAGTGAAAGTGAAGTTGCTCAGTCGTGTCCAACTCTTAGGGCCCCATGGACTGCAGCCCACCAGGCTCCTCTGTCCATGGGATTTTCCAGGCGAGAGTTCTGGAGTGGGGTGCCATCGCCTTCTCCATAATTTAAATATACTCATAATCATACTCACACTCATATATATATATATATATGTATGTATATAATGTACTTGTATGAAATTGAGTCTGATGTGGTACATACTGGGTGATTACTTCAAATAACAGAAAACTTGTCTTATATAAATGCATGTTTTTAAGTCTGTACTACTTGATCACTTTTTATAACAAGCCTAAAACTGATCTTACTTTTAAACTTTTAAACTTGTCCGTACCCTGTCTAAATTTGTCACTACATAAATAGTAGTTCTGTTCATTGATTACCCATACCATCAACCACACAGTACTTTTTTACCTGCTTTTTCAAAATAGTCATGAAATTAAAAAAAAAATTACATACACAAAATTTACTATATGGTACTATGCATTTACCTTAATCAACTGTCTCCCTAACAGGAGACATGAAAATATTCATAAATATTTATTTTATAGTCAGATAAATAGCATGAAAAAAATAATTTGCACATAGTGCTATGGGAGCAAATAGATGGATATCTGAAGAAGTGTATTAAACTTTTCTAGGAAGAAAACAGTAAGTCGTATCATTTTTTCTTTTTGTATTACATGCTCATTATTTATTTTACAGACAGAAATTTGTATGTCTTGACCTTCTTCACCCATTTCACCCACTCGCCTCTGGCAACCACCAGGCAATCTGTGCTCTGTCTATATGTTCTTTGTTTTGTTTGTTCATCTGTTTTGCTTTTTAAGACTCTACATATATGTGAGATCATATGGTATTTGTCTTTCTTTGTCTGACTGATCTCACCTATAATACCATCAGAACCTATCCATAATATTACAAATAGAAATATTTCATTCTTTTGTATGTCTGAATATTATTCTGGTGTGTGGTCCACATCTTCTGTATCCCTTCATCTTTCAGTGGGCACTTAGGTTGCTCCCATCTCTTGCCTATTGTAAACAATGCTATAAAAAATGCTGGGGTACATGTATCTTTATGAGTTAGCATTTTAGTATTTTTTGTATAATACCCAGAAACAGGAATGTATAGTCATTCCATTTTATTTTTTAGAATCCTCTATACTCCTTTCCATAGTGGCTGCAATAATTCACATTACCACCACAAATATACAAGGGTTCTTTTCTCTGTATCTTTGTCAACACTTGCTGTTCATTGTCTTTTTGACAATAGTCTTTCTAAGAGACATGAGATGATGTCTTATTGAGTTTTCTTTTTTAACTTTTAATTGGTGGAAAACTGCTATACAATTTTGTGTTGGTTTCTGCTGTGCAACAATGAAAATCAGTCATAATTATATAAGTATCCTTTCCCTCCTGAGCCTCTCTCCTCTCCAGTCATCCCATTCCTACAGGCCATCACAGAGCACCACGCTGGGCTTCCTGTATTATTTAATAACTTCCTATTAATTATTTTACAGATGATAATGTATTATCAATGCTACTTTTCTCAGTTCATCCCACCCTCACCTTCCCCAGCTGTATCCACAAGTCTGTTCCCTACTAGGTTCATCAATAGCATTTCTCTAGATTGTGTGTGTGTATGTGTGTGTGTGTGTGCGTGTGCTTGCGCGCGCGTGCACGTGCTACTGTGCAATACTTGTTTTTCTCTTTCTGACTTACTTCACTCTTTATAAGAGGCCTCACTACAACTGACTGAATTTGTTCATTTTAATGGCTGAGTCAGCTCCATGAACTCTATCCTGCCAGGCACCTCTGTCCATGGAATTTTTCAGACAAGAATACTGGCGTGGGTTGCCATTTCCTTCTCCAGAGGGTCTTCCCAACCCAGAGATCAAACCTGTGTCTCCTGCATTGCAGGCAGATTTTTTTTACTCGCTGAACCGTTGAGGAAGCCCCAGTATTCCATTTCCATTCATTTGTCCGTGGGCATCTAGGTTGCTTCCATGTCCTGGCTATTGTAAATTTTACTGCAATGGACATTGAGGTACATGTGTCTTTTAGAACTGTGGTTTTCTCAGGGTATGTGACAAGTAGTGGGATTGTTGGATCATATGACATATTTATTCCTAGATTTTAAGGAATCCATATTGTTTTTCATAATGGCTGTAACAATTTACACTCCCACCAACAGTGCAGGAGGATTCCCTTTACTCCACATCCTCTCCAGCATATATTGTTTGCCTACATTTTTAATGATGGCCCTTTGGACTGGTATGAGGTGATACCTCAAACATTTCTCTATTAATGAATGATGGTGAAAATATTTTTCATGTGTTTACTGGCCATCTGTATGTTTTCTTTGGAGAAATATCTGTTTAAGTCTTCTTTTTTTGATTGGGCTCTTTGATATTGAGTTTATGAGCTGCTTATGTATTTTGAAGATTAACCCTTTGTCAATTGCTTCATTTGCAGTTATTTTCTCCCATTCTGAGCATTGTCTTTTCATCTTGTTTATACTTTGTTATACAAAAATCTTTAAGTTTTACTGGATCTCATGTTTTATTTTATTTTATTTATTTATTTTTTGCATTAATCCAGGAGGTGGATCAGGGAGAATCTAGCTTTAGTTTGTGTCATAAAGTATACTGCCTATGTTTTCCTTTTTATAGTTTCTGGTCTTACATTCAAGACTTTAATCCACTTTGAGTTTATTTTTGTGTATAGTATTAGAAAGTGTTCTAATTTCATTATTTTACACATGGTAGGGGTGGTTTAGTCACTAAGTCATGTCCAATTCTTGTAACCCCATGGTCTGTAGCCTGCCAGGCTCCTCTGTCCATGAAATTCTCCAGGCAAGGATACTTGAGTGGGTTACCATTTCCTTCTCCAGGGGATCTTTCTGACCCAGGAATCAGACCCAGGTCTTCTACATTGCAGGCAGATTCTTTCCCAACTGAGCTATAAGGGAAACCCATTAGCTGTCCAGTTTTCCCAGCACCACTTATTGAAGAGTGGTGATTATTGTAAATGCTTTCCTTCTTTGTCAAAATGAGGTGCCTGTAGGACCCTGAGTTTATACCTGGAGTTTCTATCATGTTGCATTGATATATATTTCTGTTTTTATGCCAGTACCATACTGTCTTGATGACTGTGGCTTAGTAGAATAATTTGATATCAGCGAGGTAAATTCCTTCAGCTCTGTTTTTCTTTCTCAAAATTGATTTAATTATTTGAGATCTTTTGTGTTTCCAAAAAAATTGTGAAATTGTTTGTTCTAGTTCTGTGAAAAATACTATTGGTAATTTGATAGAGATTGCTTTCAATCCATAGATTGCTTTGGGTAATATAGTCATTTTGACAATATTGCTTCTTCCAGTCCAAGAACATGGTATATTCTCCATCTGATTGTGTTACCTTTGATTTCTTTCATCAGTGTATTATAGTTTTCTGCATATGTGTCTTTGTCTCTTTAAGTAGGTTTATTCCTAGGTTTGGGGTCTTCTGCAGTGGCTCAGCAGTAAAGAATCCACTTGCAATGCAGGAGACATGGGTTCTTTCCCTGGATTGTTAAGAACCTCTGGAGAAGGAAATGACAACCCACTCTAGTATTCTTACCTGGGAAATCCCATGGACAGAGAGCCTGGCAGCCTAAAGTCCATGGAGTCTCAAGGGTTGGACACGACTTACTGACTAAACAACAACAACATTCCTAAGTTTTTTATTCTTTTTTGTTGCAATGGTGAATGGGATCTTTTCCTTAAAATTTATCTTTCTGATTTTTCCATGTTAGTGTATGAGAATGAAAGGGATTTCTGTGTGTTAATTTTTATACCCTATGACTTTACTAAATTTTTTATTAGCTCTAAAAGTTTTTTGGTGACATTTTTAGGGTTTTCTATTAATATGTATTAATATGTATAGTGTTAATATGTATAGTATCACGTCTTCTGGAAACAGTGTTTTACTACTTTCTTTTCCAATCTGAATTCCTTTTATTTCTTTGTCTTCTCTGATTGTTGGGGCTAAGACTTCTGAAACTATGTTGAATAATAGTGGTTTGAGTTGGCACCCTTGTCTTGTTACTGACTTTAGAGGAAATGCTTTCAGTTTTCCACCATTGAGAATAATTCTTGCTGTGGGTTTGTTATATATGGCCTTTGCTATGTTGAGGTAGGTTCCTCTTATGCCAGTTTTTCTGGGGAGTTTTTTTTTTTATCATAAATAGGTATTGAATTTTATCAAAAGCTTTCTGTGCATCTTTTGAGATGATCAGATGGTTTTAAATCTTTCAGTTTGTTAATATGGTGTATCAATTGATTTGCATATATTGAAGAATTCTTGCATCCTTGGGATTAAACCCCACTTGATCATAGTGATTTGTTAATGTGTTGTTGGATTCAGTTTGCTAAAACTTTGTTGAGATTTTTTGCATCTATGTTATCAGTGATATTGGCCTATAATTTTCTTTTTTGTGTGTGGCATCTTTGTCTTTTGGTACTAAAGTGATTGTGGCCTTGTAGCATGAGTTTGGGATGTTTCCTCCCTCTACATTTTTTTTTTTTCCAGTAGAAACTCTACAGGAAAGAAGGAAGTGGCAGGATATAATTAAAGTTATGAAAGGAAAAAACCTACAACCAATATTACCCAGTAAGGATCTTAATCAGACTTGATTGAGAAATCAAAAGTTTACAGATAAGCAAAAGTTAAGAGGATTTATCACCTCAAAACTGGCTCTACAACACATGCTAAAGGAACTTCTCTAGACAGGAAACACAAGAGAAAGAAAAGACCTAGAAAAGAAACCCAAATAATTAACATTAATGGTAATAGGGTCATATATATTAAGGACTGCTGCTGCTGTTGCTAAGTCACTTCAGTCGTGTCCAACTCTGTGCGACCCCATAGATGGCAGCCCACCAAGCTCCCCCACCCCTGGGATTCTACAGGCAAGAACACTGGATTACCTTAAAATAAATGGGTTAAATGCTCCAACCAAAAGACACAGACTGATTGAATGGATACAAAAGCAAGATCCCTATATATGCTGTCTAGTAGTGGGTCTACTGGAGAAGGAAATGGCAACCCACCCCAGTGTTCTTGCCTGGAGAATCCCAGGGATGGGGGATCCTGGTGGGCTGCCATCTATGGGGTCACACAGAGTTGGACATGACACTGCAAATTAGCAGCAGCAGCAGGTCTTAAGCAGGACTTAAGACCTAGGGACACAAACAGACTGAAAGTGAGGGCTGGAAAAAAATATTCCATGCAAATAGAAATTACTAGAGAGTGGGAATAGTGATATTCATGTTATATAAAATAGACTTTAAAATAAAGACTGTTGCAAGAGATAAGGAAGCACATTACATAATGGGATCTATCTAAGAAAAAGATATAGCAATTACAAATATATATACAGTCCTGAATATTCATTGGATGAGCTGATGCTGAGGCTGAAACTCCAATACTTTGGCCACCTAGTGCGAAGAACTGACTCATTGGAAAAGACCCTGATGCTGGGAAAGATTGAAGGCAGGAGGAAAATGGGACGACAGAGGATGAGATGGTTGGATGGCATCACCGACTCAATGGACATGAGTTTGAGTAAACTCCGGAAGTTGGTGATGGACAGGGAGGCCTGACATGCTGCAGTTCATGGGGTCTCAAAGATCCAGACACGACTGAACGACTGAACTGAACTGATGCACTAACATAGGAGCAAGCATTTAATCCATTTTGATTCAGTTTTGTGCATGGTGTAAGGTAGTAGTCTAATTTCATTCTTTTACATGTGGCTGTCCAGTTTCCCAACACAATATATATTTNACATGCTGCAGTTCATGGGGTCTCAAAGATCCAGACACGACTGAACGACTGAACTGAACTGATGCACTAACATAGGAGCAAGCATTTAATCCATTTTGATTCAGTTTTGTGCATGGTGTAAGGTAGTAGTCTAATTTCATTCTTTTACATGTGGCTGTCCAGTTTCCCAACACAATATATATTTAAGAGACTGTCATTCCCTCATTGTATATTCTTATCTACTTTATTGTAAATTAATTGACCATATTTATACCATATCTGTGTGGGTTTATTTGGGAGTTCTCTATTCTGTTTCATGTTTTTATGCATCTGATTTTGTATCAGTGCCATGCTGTTTTGATTACTATTGATTTATAATACAGTTTTAATTTAGCATGATGCCGGCAGCTATATTATTCTTTCTCAAGATTACTTTGCCTATTTGGAGTCTTTTATGATTCCATATAAAATTTGCTTTTCTTTTTTTTTTTTTTTCCTTCTGAAAAAGCCATTGGGTTTTTGATAGAGATTGAATTGAATCTGTAGATTGCTTTGGATCTACTAAACATTTTAACAATACAAGTTCTTTTAATCCATGAGCATAGACTATATCTACATTTATTTATATATATTCTTCAGTTTCAGTCATTAGCATCTTATAGTTTTCAGTGTAACAGGCTGTTACTTTCGTAGTTAAACTTATTCATCAGTTCAGTTCAGTTCAGTCGCTCAGTCATCTCTGACTCTTTGCGACCCATGAATTGCAGCACACCAGGCCTCCCTGTCCATCACCAACTCCCGGAGTTCACTCAGACTCATGCCCATCGAGTCAGTGATGCCATCCATCCATCTCATCCTCTGTCGTCCCCTTCTCCTCCTGCCCCCAATCCCTCCCAGCATCAGAGTCNTGTCTCCTGCATTCCAGGCGAATTCTTTACTGTCTGAGGCACCAGGGAAGCCCAATGTTGCTCCACTGCAGGGGGCTAAATATTGTTTAATAAAGTAAAGGATAAAGTAACTACCCTGCTTTGTTTGCGATGGGTGTATCTTTGTCTGTCTGCTGTTCATTTTTGTGGTGCCTGTCTTTGTTCTCTTGAAAGAGGAAGAAATTTCTCTTTCCAAGTTCATTCAAAAGAGTCAGAAAACATTCTCCAGAATTGAAAGAGGAAGTCCAAGATGTTTCATTCACTATTTTTTGGGCACCGGACAAAATTACACTTGCTGCTGTGTTGACTGTAAGAAAATCATGGTGAATAAGAGTCCTTTCGCCATGGGCTTCTTATACTGAGGAGCTTAGAGCTATCCTCTCTAGGGGTCAGTTAATCCTCAGCCAAGGCTGTGCATGAGGAATTCCTGCTGTCATTCTCCAGGGAATTCTTCCTCTGTTCCCACCTTTATTATCAATGGGAAGCCTGGACTTTGCCCTTCAAAGTTACCCACTGTTCTGGGAACAGTCTAAAAGTCAAAATGTCTGTATTTTGAGAAAGGTAAATATTTTTTGGTATAACTTGTATGCGGAGGGCTTCCCCAGTGGCTCAGTGGTAAAGAATCTGCCTGCAATGCAGGAGCTGCAGGAGATGAGGGTTCAATCCCTGGGTCAGGAAGATACCCTGGAGGAGAAGATGGCACTCCACTCCAATATTCTTGCCTGGAGAATTCCATGGGCAGAGGAGCCTGGCAGGCTACAGTCCGTGGGTTCACAAAGAGTCGGACACAACTGAAGCGACTTAGCACAGCACAGCACATATGTGGAAACTAAAAAATAATACAAATGAGCTTATTTGCAAAACATATATATACATACACACACACACATATATATACACATATATGTGTAATGTGTAACTAAATCACTCCTATTGCTGACCTGTGTAGCTTAGCATGCTGTAAATAATTCTCTGCCTCTAGGCTTTTACCTGGAGAAAGCAATGGCACCCCACTCCAGCACTCTTGCCTGGAAAATCCCATGGGCAGAGGAGCCTGGTGGGCCGCAGTCCATGGGGTTGCTAAGAGTCGGACACGACTGAACGACTTCACTTTCACTTTTCACTTTCATGTATTGGAGAAGGAAATGGCAACCCACTCCAGTGTTCTTGCCTGGAGAATCCCAGGGATGGGGGAGCCTCATGGGCTGCCGTCTATGGGGTCGCACAGAGTCGGACACGACTGAAGCGACTTAGCAGCATAAGCGGGCTTTTACCAACATTTTCCCCCTTCTAGTTCCTGGCCTTCTCCACATGTCCCTCCTGAGGCAATTTGGGATACTCTTCTTTCTTTCTAGGAAGAAAACTAATGTTATTAAGTACCTACCATGTTCTAAACACTCATTTATGTATATTAATTATATGACTTTATAAAATGCTGAAGAATGTGTTGTTATTCTCACTTAATAGACCAAGAAACTGAGGTTCAGAGAGGTTAAGTTACTTGCCCAGCCTGCACAGGTGGTAAGTAAGTCTGTCTGACATCAATGTGTGCGTTTCCCACACCATAGCATACTTCCAGTTTATTACAATTTTTCTCCTCAGTCTTGAATCTCTGAAAAATTGGAGTCTTTTTTTCCTCTGATTCTTAGGCACACTCCAGCAACTTAAGAGCTATCCACATGCGCCTGGATTCCTGGCTCTGCTTGCAGAATTCCTTCATGCCTTTCCCTTGGCACCAAGCTTAAGCTTCTCAGAGGGGTGCCTCTCATTTTAACTCTCACTTCCCAGCTTGACATCCCTCCTTTTCCTACTGGCCTTTTCTTCCTTGATATACTTTTTAAAAGATTTTTATTTTTCTACCTAAAGCTTCATTTTTCACCCCGCTTCTTTACCGACCTCCAGGGGCCTGAGCTTCCTGTTTCCATATGGAGTCTGCAGCTATTCGAGAAATGATGTAACTCATGGAGCCCCAAGGAGCTGAACCTTTACCAGAGGAGAATCTTGTTGAAGTCTTAATATGATGAAAATACAGAGGCTCTGGACCTTCTGTCTGGATAGCTCTGTGATCTTGGATGAGTTTCTTAACCTCTTTGGCCTTGCTTTCTATTTCTGTAAAATGAAAAGCATAGCGTCTACCTCTTGAAGTTGTCATGAGGGTTAAAAAAGACAAGGTGTGCAAAAAGCTTAGTGCAGCAGCCAGCATATAAGCCCTTAATTATTATACATATTTTTGTTATTAATGTCCCTGTAGTGCATGTATTGAGGCATACTGTGAATACTACTGGGTGGGAACATTACTGAAAGAATTCAAGAATCCCTTTTTAAAGTGCTTTCTAACCCCAGGACCTTGAATGTTTATGATTCCAGGGATCAAATCTGAACTTCCAGGCCTTTTTCTCAGGCAGGCAAACACACACACACACACACACACATATTAATTCATTTATCTTTCATTATCCATCTGATCCTTTCACTTCATTAAGGCTAAAGATACTTCAAAACTAAGGTCATTTTATATCACTTTTGGAGAAGGGTTACTTCAACATGAACCTTTGAAATATGAGAGCAAGACTGAAAAACGTGAAATGCTAAAAATCAGAGGTAAATCCTGGAATGTTGGAAGAGTTCAAAGGATGAAGAAAGTCTTGTTCTGAAGAAGGTTCTAGACAGATATGAACTGGAGCCAGGGTTGACAGAGGGTCTGTGACTTATCCAAGTCCAGTGGATGTTCAGTTGTAAAGGTGGATTGTGGCTGGAAGATTCCAGTCCCTGCTCTGTCCCATGACTGGACAGTGAGTCTATGTGGACAATATCTATAATTCTATGAAACCTATTTAATAGAGCTTACTTTTATAATTTAAAAAAGTTATAAAGGGGGACTTCCCTGGTGGTCCAGTGGTTGAGACTTCATCTTCTGATTCAGGGGCTGTGGGTTCGATCCCTGTAGGATCTAAGATCCCACATGCCTCATGGCAAAGAACCAAAACATAAAACAGAAACAAAATTGTAACAAATTCAATAAAAGATTTTTAAAATGATCCACATCAAAAAAATCTTAAAAAAATCAAGTTTTAGCCTTCTTTAATTTTTTACTTCTTAAATTGCAGATAGGTATTTGATGTCTAATCTTTATGCAGAAATATACTGAAAGACTGTGATAAGGTTTCTGTGGGAAAATGAGGTCTGCTATAGGGCAATCCACTTCTGGCAAGTTGTTCCAGAAGGCTTCTTAAGCTATGTGGGCCTTGTGGAAAAGTGCGATTTTTCTCAGTGCATGCTGAGACTGTAAGAAGGATGATCCTCGTCTTATTCATCTCTACATTATCATGCTTTGCTCAAAGGACCTTGCAGTGTGTTTAGGACATAGTAAATGCTCATTAAATATTTATTTTAAAAATTCTTTCTTTCGTTTATTATTTATTTGGCTGCTTCTGGTCTTAGTTGCTGCATGTGGGACCTTCTTTGCATCATGTGGGATCTTTCATTGAGGTTCACAAACTCACTAATTGCAGCATGCAGGCTCCGTAGTCATGGCATGTAGGCTTAGTTGCCCTGTAGTGTGTGCGATCTTGGTTCCCCGACCAGGGATCAAACCTATATCCCCTGTGCGGCAAGGTGGCTTCTTAACCACTAGACCAGCAGGGAAGTCCTTGAATATATCTTAGATAAATATAATTAAGCCTACAGAGGTTGTTTCTGGGCTCTTGCTGTTTCTCCCTCTTTGTCTGGGGTTTTTCCTCCTATGGTGCTTCTGTCATACAGAATGCCTACTAGAACTCCCCTTAGAATGTTTCGGCCCACTGCTTTGTTTCAGGTGTCACTCTAGCAAACAGCCACGTTCGATGTAGCTGACGACACCTCTCCTGAGCAGCCCTGCACCACAGCCCACACACTCTGCCCTTACCATCATAGCATCTCTGCAGGAGTCTGCCCAGGGCTCTGACGCAAGCGCAACACCGTGGGGATGAGAACGTTAACGCCTCCAGAATAATCCTGGATCAGCGCGGGATGGATGCTCACAATTAACACCTCCCTCTCCCACATCTCGAGTGGGTTTGGAGGGACATCCTGTGCAGGTTCCCAGAAGGCCCCTCCAGGACTGGACTGTGGCCATTTGCCCTCAGCAGCTGCCAGCTCGATAAGAACCTTTGACTGGCATTTCTTCTTTACCACTGACATCTCCTCAGTTTCTCACTCTCATTCCCCATCATTTTACCACCCAGACTCAGTCCTTTGTCCTGGACTCCACTTCCGACTGGGCCATATTCCAGTTCTAGTGAAATTCAACCTGACTTACCTGGTGTCACCTAGAGCTGTTTCGGTTTGCGTTTGCACTGCCTCATTCACTGTGTGAGGGCCTACATGTTGGTATGATGTGGTGTGTGATGTGCTCAGTTGCTCAGTCCTCTCCAACTCTTTGCCTCCCCATGGACTGCAGCCCCAGCAGGCTCCTCTGTGCATGGGATTTTCCAGGCAAGAATACTGGAGTGGGTTGCTATTTCTTCCTCCAGGATCTTCCCCACCAAGGGATTGAAACTGTGTCTCTCGCATCTCCTACACTGGCAGGTAAATTCTTTACCACTGTGCCACCTGGGAAGCCCAAAAGCAACTCTCTGCTAAGTCGCTTCAGTCGTGTACAACTCAGTGCGACCCCATAGACGGCAGCCCACCAGGCTCCCCCGTCCCTGGGATTCTCCAGGCAAGAACACTGGAGTGGGTTACCATTTCCCTCTCCAATGCATGAAAGTGAAAAGTGAAAATGAAGTCGCTCAGTCGTGTCCGACTCTTAGCAACCCCATGGACTGTGGCCCACCAGGCTCCTCCGTCCATGGGATTTTCCAGGCAAGAGTACTGGAGTGGGGTGCCATTTATAACCTAACAAAATTTTAAAAAAATTAAAAAAGTAAGAAAGTTCTAGCAGAGCTGAGTGGTAATATTAAATTTTGCCAATAGATGTCGCTGTGATTACAAAAGTTACCATCGTGGAACACCCACTTAGCTAAGTACTTGTCATCCNTTGTGTAGGTCATTATAAATATTGTTGTCTATCCCTTACTGGTACTTTGGGTTCTTTTCATTATTTTTTTAATGTGAATGAATTTTCTATGAATACCTGTGAAACTATCTTTTGTTGTAGTTTTGCACTAATTTTTCATGACAGTGGAATGGGTATAGGGGATATATGTGTTTAGTTTCAGTAAGTACTGCTAAGAATATTTTTTCAGTTAGTAATCCCTTCAACAACATGTGAAGTTTCTTTATCTGTCTGACTGACTTCACTTGGTATGATAATCTGTTGTGTCATCCATGTTTCGGCAGATGGTTTAATTTTGTTCTTTTATGGCTGGGTAATACTCTGTTGCATGACTGTGCAACATCTTTATCCATTCCTCTGTTGATGGACATTTAGGCGTCTTCCATGTCTTGACTTCTGTGAACAGTGCTGCAATGAACATTAGGGAGCATGTATCTTTTCTAATTATAATTTTCTCCAGATATAGTCAAACATATGCTCAGGAATGATCACTCATATGTGGAATCTAATTTCAAAGATGATATGAATGAACTTATTTACAAAACAGAAATGGACTTAAAGATATCAAAAATAAAATTATGGTTATCAAAAGGTAAATGTGGGCAGGGAGAGATCAAACAGAAATTTGGGATTAACATACACACACTACTATATATAGGATAGATAACCAGTGAGGACCTATTGTATTCTTTATTGTATAAAATTTCTAAAAATATATGAAGATTCTAGTGGCACTTTTTGTCAATACATCATATTATCAGTGTTAATTTTAATCATTCTAATGGGTGGGTTCTACAATCTCATTTTAGTTTACTCTTTCCTTTCCTGATGATTAATTGTGTTCAATCTCTTCTCACATGCTTATTGATTAATTACATACACTCATGAGTAAAGTGCTTTTATAAAGTTGCTCCATTTAAAATTTTGTTCTTTGGCTTTTTATTGATGTCTAGCATAATTCACATACTATGGATTGAAATAATTTTCAGGTATATGTACCCAGAATATCATCTCTCTTTCTGTAAATCGCCTGACCACTTTAAGGATAATTTCTTTTTATGAGCAGACATTCTTTGAAGGTACTATATTAATTCCATTATGATTGTGAGTGTTAGTCACTCAGTCGTGTCTGACTCTTTGTAACCTCATTGGGTGTTGCTCACCAGGCTCCTCTGTCCATGTGATTTTCCAGGCAAGAATACTGGAGTGAGTTGCCATTTCCTTCCCCAGGGTATCTTCCTGACCCAGGGACCAAACCCAGGTCTTCTGCATTTCAGGCAGACTTTACTGTCTGAGCTACACTTATGATTAGTATTTATGTTTATTAATAATAAAATATTTGTTACTCCAAAGTCATGAAGATGTTCCCCTCAACTTTTTTCCTAGAATGTTGATTGTTTTTGTTTTAATAATAATCTGATGAACTTGAAAGAAATCTATAATCAATCTCAAATTAATATCTCTGTATGGTATAAGGTAAGATTAAGGATTCATTTATTTTTTCCCAAGTGTGTATCCAGTTGCTCCAGTATGACTCATAGGAAAAACAGGCTCTTCCAGACTCTAAATTATGTTCCATTGACCTGTACTTTGGATGAACAGTATTATTGCTGTGGTGTTATCATTACTGTGCCATTGTAGGTCATATACAGTTTTTCCCCCACTTTGTCCACAAATCAGTTCTCTATGTCTGTGTCTCTATTCCTGCCCTGAAAATAGGTTCATCAATACCATTTTTCTAGATTCCATATATATGTGTTAATATATCATATTTATTTTTCTATTTCTGACTTTCTTCAGTCTGTGTATTGGGCTATAGGTTCAACCACCTCAGTTCAACTGATTCAAATCCATTTTTATGGCTGAGTAGTATTACATTATATATTACCATATTTCTTTATCCATTCATCAGTCAGTGAACATCTAGTTTGCTTCTATGGCCTGGCTATTGTAAATCGTGCTTCAGTGAACATTGGGGTACATGTGTCTTTGAATTATAGATAAGAATATGTTTTACAGTTTTGTGTATAACATTCTATACAGAAGAAATAAATCAATTTGCTTAACAATGTAGTTAAAATATTTTAAATTCTTATGTTTCCCTACCAAACAAGAAGCATATTAAAATCTCTAAATGTGATTTTGTTTTGTACTTGTTTGCATTTATCTCTATTAATTTTACTTTATATAATTTAAAGCTTCATTATGTGCTTCCAAATTTAAGTCATATTAGCCTATTGACTATTTTATTATTGTAAAATAGTCTGCCTTACATTCATAATACTTGTTACCTTAAATATCCCAATATGACATCAATAGAGAAATTCCTGCTTCTTTTTTTTTTTAATTTTCATATTTACTTTATTTTACTTTACAAATCTGTATTGGTTTTGCCATTTTTATTTTGTGTTGGAGTACAACTGGTGTTGTAGAAGACTCTTGATAGTCCCTTGGACTGCATGGAGATCCAACCAGCCATGAATTTAAAAGATGCTTACTCATTGGAAGAAAACTTATGACCAACCTAGATAGCATATTCAAAAGTAGAGAAATTATTTTGCAAACAAAGATACATCTAGTCAAGGCTGTGGTTTTTCCAGTGGTCATGTTTGGATGTGAGAGTTGGATTGTGAAGAAAGCTGAGCACCAAAAATTGATGTTTTTAACTGTGGTGTTGGAGAAGACTCTTGAGAGTCCCTTGGACTGCAAGGAGGTCCAACCAGTCCATTCTAAAGGAGATCAGTCCTGGGTGTTCCTTGGAAGGAATGATGCTAAAGCTGAAACTCCAATACTTTGGCCACATGATGCAAAGAGTTGACTTATTGGAAAAGACCCTGATGCTTGGAGGGATTGGGGGCAGAAGGAGAAGGGGACAACAGAGGATGAGATGGCTGGATGGCATCACTGACTCTATGGATGTGAGTTTGAGTAATTCAGGAGTTGGTGAAGGACAGGGAGGCCTGGTGTGCTGCGGTTCATGGTGTTGCAAAGTGTTGGACACAACTGAGCCACTGAACTGAAACTAAACTGAACTGAACAGGTGGTTAATAATGTGTGATAGTTTCAGGTGAAAAGTAAATGGGCTCAGCTGTACATATGTATATATCTATGCTCCCCCAAACTCTCTTCCTATCCCTGCTGCCACATAACCTTAAGCAGAGTCTCATGTACTCTATAATAGATTATTGTTGGATATCCATTTTAAATATAGCAGTGTGTACATGGGAGAAGGCAATGGCAACCCACTCCAGTACTCTTGCCTGGAGAATCCCATGGATGCAGGAGCCTGGTAGCCTACAGTCCGTGGGGTCACTAAGAGTCGGACACGACTGAGCGACTTCACTTTGACTTTTCACTTTCATGCATTGGAGAAGGAAATGGCAACCCACTCCAGTGTTCTTGCCTGGAGAATCCCAGGGACAGGGAGCCTGGTGGGCTGCCATCTGTGGGGTCGCACAGAGTCAGACACGACTGAAGTGACTTAGCAGCAGCAGTGTGTACGTGTCACTCCTAAACTCTCTAACTATCCCTTGCCCTGATTCTTTCCCCCATTCAACCATAAATTCATTCTTTAGGTCTGTGACTTTCTTTCTGTTTTACCATTAAAAAAAAAAAAATGAAATAACGCCAGTTGTAGCAACATGGATGGACCTAGAGTTTGTCATACTGAGTGGAGTATATTAGAGAAGTATCATATGACATTCCTTATCAGTTCAGTTCAGTTCAGTCGTTCAGTCATGTCCAATTCTACACAACCCAATGAATCACAGCACACCAGGCTTCCCTGTCCATTACGAACTACCGAAGTTCACTCAAACTTATTTCCGTCGAGTCAGTGATGCCATCTAGCCATCACCTCTGTCCACCTCATCCTGTGTCATTCCCTTCTCCTCCTGCCCCCAATCCCTCCCAGCATCGAAGTCTTTTCCAATGAGTCAAATCTTTGCATCAGATGACCAAAGTATTGGAGTTTCAGCCTCAGCATCAGTCCTTCCAATGAACACTCAAGACTGATCTTTTTAGGATTGATTGGTTGGATCTCCCTGCAGTCCCAGAGACTCTCAAGAGTCATTTCCAACACCGCAGCTCAAAACCATTAATTCGTCAGTGCTCAGCTTACTTCTCAGTCCAACTCTCACATCATACTTGACCACTGGAAAAACCATAGCCTTGACTAGATGGATCTTTGTCGGCAAAGTAATATCTCTGCTTTTGAATATGCTATCTAGGTTGGTCATAACTTTCTTTCTAAGGAGTAAGCGTGTTTTGATTTCATGGCTGCAATCACCAACTGCAGTAATTTTGGAGCCCCCCAAAATTAAATCTGACATTGTTTCCACTGTTTCACAATCTATCTGCCATGAAGTGATGGGACTGAATGCCATGATCATAGTTTTCTGAAACTTGAGCTTTAAGCCATCTTTTTCACTCTCCTCTTTCACTTTCATCAAGAGGCTTTTTAGTTCCTCTTCACTTTCTGCCATAAGGGTGGTGTTATCTGCATATCTGAGGTTATTTATATTTCTCCTGGCAATCTTGATTCCAGCTTGTGCTTCTTCTAGCTCTGCGTTTCTCATGATGTACTCTGCATATAAGTTAAATAAGCAGGGTGACAATATACAGCCTTGTACTCCTTTTCCTACTTGGAACCATTCTGTTGTTCCATGTTCAGTTTTAACTGTTGCTTCCTGGCCGACCTACCTATATGTTTCTCAAGAGCCAAGTCAGGTGGTCTGGTATTGTCTTGTTTCTCAGAATTTTCCACAGTTTATTGTGATCCACACAGTCAAAGGCTTTGGCATAGTTAATAAAGCAGAAATAGATGTTTTTCTGGAACTGTCTTCCTTTTTCCATGATCCAGCAGATGCTGTCGATTTGATCTCTGGTTTCTCTGGCTTTTCTAAACCAGCATGAACATGTGGAAGTTCATGGTTCACATATTGCTGAAGCCTGGCTTGGAGAATTTTGAGCATTACTTTACTAGCGTGTGAGATGAGTGCAGTTGTGTGGTGGTTTGAGCATTCTTTGGCATTGCCTTTCTTTGGGACTGGAATGAAAACTGACCTTTCCCAGTCCTGTGGCCACTGCTGAGTTCTCCAAATTTGCAGACATATTGAGTGCAGCACTTTCACAGAATCATCTTTCAGGATTTGGAATAGCTCAACTGGAGTTCCATCACCTCCACTAGCTTTGTTCATAGTGATGCTTTCTAAGGCCCACTTGATTGCACATTCCAGGATGTCTGGCTCTAGGTGATCACACCATCCTGATTATCTTGATCGTGAAGATTTTTTTATACAGTTCTCTGTGTATTCTTGCCACCTCTTTTAAACATACTCTGCTTCTGTTAGGTCCATACCATTTCTGTCCTATATTGAGCCCATCTTTGCATGGAATAGTCCCTTGGTATCTCTAATTTTCTTGAAGACATCTCTAGTCTTTCTCATTCTGTTGTTTTCCTCTATTTTTTTTTTTTTTTTTTGAATTGTTCGCAGAGGAAGGCCTTCTTATCTCTCCTTGCTATTCTTTGAAACTCTACATTCAGGTGCTTATATCTTTCCTTTCTCCTTTGCTTTTCACTTCTTTTCTTTTCACAGCTATTTGTAAGGCCTCCCCAGACAGCCATTTTGCTTTTTTGCATTTCTTTTCCATGGGGATGGTCTTGATCCCTGTCTCCTGTACAATGTCATGAACCTCCATCCATAGTTCATCAGGCACTCTGTCTATCAGATTTATTCCTTTAAATCTATTTCTCACTTCCACTGTATAATCATAAGGGATTTAATTTAGGTCATATCTGAACGGTCTAGCAGTTTTCCCTACTTTCTTCAATTTAAGTCTGAATTTGGCAATAAGGTGTTCATGATTTGAGCCACAGTCAGTTCCCGGTCTTGTTTTTGCTGACTGTATAGAGCTTTTCCGTTTTGGCTGCACCGAATATAATTAGGTGTTGACATGGTGATGTCCATGTGTAGAGTCCTCTCTTGTGTTGTTGGAAGAGAGTGTTTTCTATGACTAGTGTGTTCTCTTGGCAAAACTCTATTAGCCTTTACCTTGCATCATTACTTACTCCAAGGTCAAATTTGCCTGTTACTCCAGTTGTTTCTTGACTTTCTACTTTTGCATTCCAATCCCCTATAATGAAAAGGACATCTTTTTTTGGGTGTTAGTTCTAAAAGTTCTGTAGGTCTTCATAGAACCATTCAACTTCAGCTTCTTCAGCGTTACTGGTTGGGACATAGGCTTGGATTACCATGATATGGAATGGTTTGCCTTGGAAACAAACAGATATCATTTGGTCGTTTTTGAGATTGCTTCCAAGAACTGCACTTCAGACTCTTTTGTTGACCAATATGGCTACTCCATTTCTTCTAAGGGATTCCTGCCACAGTAGTAGATATAATGGTCACCTGTGTTAAATTCACCCATTCCAGTCCATTTTAGTTTGCTGATTCCTAGTTGTTGACGTTCACTCTTGCCATCTCCTGATTGACCACTTCCAATTTGCCTTGATTCATGGACCTGCCATTCCAGGTTCCTATGCAATATTGCTCTTTACAGCATCGGACCTTGCTTCTACCACCAGTGACATCCACAGCTGGGTACTGTTTTTGCTTTGGCTCCATCCCTTCATTCTTTTTGGAGTTATTTCTCCACTGATCTCCAGTAACATATTCCTTATTTGTAGAATCTAAAAAGAAGTTATACAAATGAGCTTACAATCCAATTTCTTTTATATATGTGAAAGTGAAGTCGCTCAGTTGTGTCCAACTATTATGACCCCATGGACTGCAGCCCACCAGGCTCCTCTGCCCATGGGATTCTCCAGGCAAGAATACTGAAGTGGGTTGCCATCTCCTTCTCCAGGGGATCTTCCCGATTCAGGGATCGAACCCAGGTCTCCTGCATTGCAGGCAAACACTTTAACCTCTGAGCCACCAGAGAAGACCATATATATATATACATATATATGTGTGTATATATATATATATATATATATATATATACACACACACATACATATTACACTTTTTCACCATTTTACTTAGTCATTTTTGAATTTGTATTTAATAGTACAACAACTGAGGCCTGATCAAATTTTGGCGATGCTTTAAAATTTGTTTAGTATTAGTTTCACTACCTTCCCTTGGGTTAGTTTTTTGCATTTTTTTCACTTTCAACTTATTGTTTTAAAGCTGTTTCTCATAAAAATAATATTAATAGGTTTTCTTCCTTCTTCCTTTCTCTCTTTTCCTATCGTTGTTGTTTTAATTAGAACATTCAGTCCATTCATATTGAATGTTTATTTTTTATAGTTCATTTGAAGTCTACCATCTCAACATTTGTTTTATATTTGTCACATCTTNCAACTTATTGTTTTAAAGCTGTTTCTCATAAAAATAATATTAATAGGTTTTCTTCCTTCTTCCTTTCTCTCTTTTCCTATCGTTGTTGTTTTAATTAGAACATTCAGTCCATTCATATTGAATGTTTATTTTTTATAGTTCATTTGAAGTCTACCATCTCAACATTTGTTTTATGTTTGTCACATCTGATCTTTATTCCTTGATTCCTGTTTTGCTCTATTCCTTTGGATTAGACAAGTATTATATTATTTTTCTACCACTCTTTAATAATTTTTCTTATTTCAAAATTTAATTTTTTTTTACTTAAATTACTATTTTATCTCATACTAAATAACTCAAGAAACATGCAACAATTTAAATTGCTTTACCTCTTTAGATTTCTTTTTTTTTTCTGTTGCCATATATTTTATTTCTGAACATACTAGAAACCTCTCAGATATTGTTATTATTAATATGATTGCTTAATACTTTCTATTGTCTTTTTTCCTCCTCTGATTATGCTTATAGCAACCATTTTATTTTTTATATAAATTTATTCATTTTAATTGGAGGCTAGTTAATTTACAGTATTGTAGTGGTTTTGCCATAGATTGACATGAATGAGCCATGAGTGTACATGTGTCCCCCATCCTGAACCCCCTTATTCCCTCCCTCCCCACCCCATCCCTCTCAGTCATCCCAGTGCACGCCAGTCCAGGTTCCATTGTCTTTTATATGTATTCACTTGTCCATTCTTGAGGTGTTCCTTTCTTCTTGCACTCTGAACTTCAATCCCAAATTAGTTTTTCTCAATCTAATGAACTGCTTTTGGCATTTCTTTCATTCAATTCACTCACAACAAGTTTTCTCAACTTTGTTTCTTCAGATTATCTTTATTTACCTTCATGTTTGAAGAAAATATTTTCACTGGATGGGAGGTTATTTCCCTGAATTTTAGTGTTTTAATTTTTTTAAATCAGCATGTGTGTAGTACTTATGAAATTATTTGTAATTTAAAGATTTTATTCCTGCTTTTTTCTTAAACTTCTTAGAAAGTTGTAAAAAACTTTTAAAACTTTAAAAAAACATTATTTAACATGCTTTTAAATGTGTATTTTAACTTCTAAATTCAATTAATTTGTATTGGCAGTGATCTGAAGGGAGAATTTAACAAAGAAATAAAAAGTTTGCTTAATATAAAATATGTTAAAGTGTGAAACACTTCTTAAAATAAATTTATAAAAATATCAGTAAACTTTAAAAAGAATTTCCTTTGGGACAATTAGCATTATATCATAAACAAGCTACAGAACAAGCAGAGAATTGAAAATATTTTAGAAATATAATCTTACAATTATCCTAAAGACACTTTAACCAGCTAGCCCCTATTCACTTATTCTCTAAATATATAATTTAATAATTTTGTAAATTATAGCATGTCACCATCAAAAAACTGAAACACATTTTCTGAATATTATGAGTGAACAAAATTTGAAGTAGGATAGCAATTAAGAAGCAGACATAAATTCTCTTTAAGACACATTCAGTTGTTATAATGCTTTATTTTTATCTTCGCTGACTGTTTATACTCTGGTTAAATGTTCCTCTTTAAACTGTAGAAATGATGTCAGATATTGCTACATAAATTTATGGTAAAGAAAAGACAATTGAAATGCCATTTTAATCAAATGACAATTATTGTTTAATGGAATTGAACCATTATATTCTTTGGAAGGAATGATGCTAAAGCTGAAATTCCCATATTTTGGCCACCTCATGTGAAGAGTTGACTAACTGGAAAAGACTTTAATGCTGGGAGGGATTGGGGGCAGGAGGATAAGGGAACGACAGAGGATGAGATGGCTGGATGGCATCACTGACTCGATGGATGTGAGTCTGAGTGAACTCCAGGAGTTGGTAATGGACAGGGAGGCCTGGCATGCTGCGATTCATGGGGTTGCAAAGAGTCAGACACAATTGAGCAACTGAACTGCACTGATTCAGTTATACAGAAATAGTTTGTTTGGGGAAAAGATAATGTGAATGGATTTCTGAATGAGGGATTTCTAAAATAATTTTAATAGACTCTCAATAGTACCATTTGAATAAATTTATTGTGAATTATTTTTTTGAATTATTTGTTTTGCCTTTGTATCTGGAGGTGGGAAAACAGGAACATAAATCAACAAATCAACATTAAGAAAAGTCAATATTAACTACAAGTCATTGGAAGAAGGTATAAATATAAAGGCAGGATTTCTAAGCAGTCGTTTTTTCCTCTATCCCTAATGGTTTCTAGTCAAGGCTATGGTTTTTCCAGTGGTCATGTATGGATGTGAGATTTGGACTTTGAAGAAGGCTGAGCACCGAAGAATTGATGCTTTTGAAGTGTGGTGTTGGAGAAGACTCTTGAGAGTCCCTTGGACTGCAAGGAGATCCAACCAGTCCATTCTGAAGGAGATCAGCCCTGGGATTTCTTTGGAAGGAATGATGCTAAAGCTGAAACTCTGGCCACCTCATGTGAAGAGTTGACTCACTGGAAAAGATTCTGATACTAGGAGGGATTGGGGGNTCTGATTTTGGTGTTGACCATCTGGTGATGTCCATGTGTACAGTCTTCTCTTGTGTTGTTGGAAGAGGGTGTTTGCTATGACCAGTGCATTTTCTTGGCAAAACTCTATTAGTCTTTGCCCTGCTTCATTCCACATTTGAAGGCCAAATTTGCCTGTTACTTCAGGTGTTCCTGATTTCCTACTTTGGCATTCCAGTCCCCTACAATGAAAAGGACATCTTTTTTGGGTGTTAGTTCTAAACGGTCTTGTAGGTCTTCATAGAACTGTTCAACTTCAGCTTCTTGAGCATTTGTGGTGGGGTATAGACTTGGATTACTGTAATATTGAATGGTTTGCCTTGGAAACGAACAGAGATCATTCTGTCATTTTTGAGATTGCATCCAAGTACTGCATTTTGGACTCTTGCTGACCATGATGGCTACTCCATTGCTTCTGAGGGATTCCTGCCCACAGTAGTAGACATAATGATCATCTGAGTTAAATTCACCCATTCCAGTCCATTTTAGTTTGCTGATTCCTAGAATGTCGACATTCACTCTTGCCATCTCTTGTTTGACCACTTCCAATTTGCCTTGATTCATGGACCTGACATTCCAGGTTCCTATGCAATATTGTTCTTTACAGCATCAGACCTTGCTTCTATCACCAGTCTCATCTACAGCTGGGCATTGTTTTTGCTTTGGCTCCATCCCTTCATTCTTTCTGGAGTTATTTCTCCACTGATCTCCAGTAGCATATTGGGCACCTACTGACCTGGGGAGTTCCTGTTTCAGTATCCTATCATTTTGCCTTTTCATACTGTTCATGGGGTTCTCAAGGCAAGAATACTGAAGTGATTTGCCATTCCCTTCTCCAGTGGACCACATTCTGTCAAATTCTCCACCATGGCCCACCTGTCTTGGATTGCCCCGCAGGCATGGCTTAGTTTCATTGAGTTAGACAAGACTGTGGTCCTAGTGTGATTAGATTGACTAGTTTTCTGTGAGAATGGTTTCAGTGTGTCTGCCCTCTGATGCCATCTTGAAACACCTACCATCTTCTTCGGTTTCTCTTACCTTGAGTGTTGGGTATCTCTTCATGGTTGCTCCAGCAAAGCAGAGTATCTACACAGGTACAGAAATAGCTTTTAGGACATTACATGCTGTGGTCCGTAATTTTTTCCTTGAAATAGCAACTTATTAAGATATAACTCAAATACCATAAAATTCAAACATCTAACAAGTAAATCATAGTGTTTTTTAAGTATATTTACAAATTTGTGAAATAATCACTGTTGTCTAATTATGTCAAACAGAAACCTCATATCCATGTGCATTTACCCTGTATTTTGCCTTTCCTCCAGCCCCAGATAACTAGCACCTTTATTTATTTATTTTTTCTATGTATTTGCCTAGTCTGGATATTTAATATAAATTGAATCATACAATTTATAGCTTTTGTGACAGACTTCTTTCACACTGCATTATGTTTTCAAGGTTTAGCTATGCTGTAACATGTATTGGTGTGTCTTTCCTTTTTATTGCTATTTAATTTTTTTATAAGAACAAATGTATTTTGTTTATCCGTTAATCAATTGAGGGTCATTTATTTTCTTTCCATTTACTGTCTGTTATGAATAGTCATTCTGTGGACATTTGCATGCAACTTTTTGTGTCACTATTTTTTCTTTCATTTCTCTTGAATAGATATAGACAAGTGTTATTGCTGAGTCATATGGAAATTCTGCAGTTAATATTTTGAGGAACTGCTAAATTATTTCCCAGAGTGGTTGTACCATTTTATAGACTGATCAGCTATTTCTGAGAATTTTCATTACTCCTAATACTCACCAAAAGGCTCTCCTGGTAGCTCAGATGGTAAAGAGTCTGCTTGCAATGCAGGAAACCTGGGTTTGATATCTGGGTTGGGAAGATCTCCTGGAGAAGGAACTGACAATCCACTCCAGTATTCTCATCTGGAGAATCCCATAGATGGAGAACCCTGGCAGGCTACAGTCCAGGGGGTCACAACGAGTCGGATATGACTGAACGACTAGCATTTTCACTCACCAAAATGTTTTATTTTATTTAAAAAATAGCCATCTTACTGCATCCAATCAGTCCATTCTAAAAGAGATCAGTCCTGGGTGTTGTTTGGAAGACTGATGCTGAAGCTGAAACTCCCATACTTTGGCCACCTCATGCAAAGAGTTGACTCATTGGTAAAGACTCTGATGCTGGGAGGGATTGAAGGCAGGAGGAGAAGGGGACGACAGGGGATGAGATGGCTGGATGGCATCACTGACTCGATGTACATGAGTCTGAGTGAACTCCGGGAGTTGGTGATGGACAGGGAGGCCTGGTGTGCTGCAATTCGTGGGGTCACAAAGAGTCGGATATGACTGAGTGACTGAACTGAACTGAACAAATAGGTACCTATTGTACCTATTGAGCACCTAATGTACCTATTTTCATTTTATATATTTTTTCTGAAGAAATGTATACCCATACTTTGTTCTCTTTAAAAAAAATTATGCACTGTGTTTACATTCAAAAATTCTCTGTACTTCTTAGTTCTAAGTGTTTTTTAAATATTTGAGATATGTGTTTTTCTAAACATAATATTTGCAAATATTTTATCTTATTCCTGTGTTAACTTTGCCCTTTCTTAATAGTATCTTTTCAAGTGAAAATATTTTTATTTTTCATGAAGTATAATTTTTTTTTCCTTTATCATTTGTTTTTTGGTGTCATACCTAAGACATTTTCTGATGAAATATCACAAATATTAACTCATGTTTTGTTCTAAGAGTGTTATAGTTTTATCACCTACATTTAGGCTTTTGATTCATTTGTCTATGGTATGAGGTTAGGGTCCAAATTCATTCTTTATCATGTAGGTATCTAGTAAGAAAATATCATAAGCACTGTATAAGTTCAAAGCATGCATCATAATGATTTAACTTATATACATCATACAATGATTACCACAGTAAGTTTAGTGAATAGTCATCATCTCATATAGATACAAAATTTAAAAAAGTTAAAGAATTCCCTTGTGATAAGAACTCTTCAGATTGACTCGGTAAACAATTTTCATATATAATGTAAATAGTGTTAATTATATAAGTATGTTGTACATTTCATCCCATATACTTATTTATCTTATGACTGGAAGTTTGTACCTTTTCATCATTTTTATCCAGTTTCCTCAAACACCATTTTTAAAATCTATTGTTTTTGTTTGTTAATCTTTTCAGTGATATATTGTTTTATGCCAACATAATAACACATATCAGTCATAATTCTACATATCTGTAAATAATTCTACATACATAATTCTACATACAGATGTACACAGCCATAGTTATATACATATATCTCCTCCCTTATGAGGCTCCTTCCCTCCCTTGTCTTTGTCTAGTTTTGGAATCAGGATGATGTGGCCTCCTGAATGAGTTTGGGAGTGTTCCTTCCTCTGCAGTTTTTTGAAAGAGTTTTAGAATGATAGGCACTCACTCTTTTCTAAATGTTTGATAAAATTCAGCTGTGAAGCTTTTTTTTTTAATGGAGATTTTTTTAATCACAGTTTTGATTTCACTGTTTGTAATTTGATTGTTCATAGTTTCTATTTCTTCCTGGTTCAGTCTTGCAAGATTGAATTTTTCTAAGAATGTGTCCATTTTTTCTAGGTTGTCCATTTTATTGGTGTATGCTGCTGTTAAGTCATTTCAGTAGTGTCTGACTCTGTGCAACCCCATAGACGGCAGCCCACCAGGCTACCCTGTCCCTGGGATTCTCCAGGCAAGAACCATGTAGTGGGTTGCCATTTCCTTCTCCAATGCATTAAAGTGAAAAGTCAAAGTGAAGTCCCTCAGTCGTGTCCGACTAGTAGCGACCCCATTGACTGAAGCCTACCAAGCTCCTCAGTCCATGAGATTTTCTAGGCAAGAGTACTGGAATGGCTCATAATAGTTTCTTATGATCCTTTGTATTTCTGCATTGTCTGTTGTAACCCCTCCTTTTTCATTTTTCATTTTGTTAATTTGATTCTTTTTTTCTTGATGAGTTTGGCTGAAGGTTTGTCAATTTTGTTTAGCTTTGCAAAGAACCGGCTTTTAGTGTTATTAATGTTTACTATTGCTTTTTTCATTTATTTTTCAGTTATTTCTGCTCTGATTTTCATGATTTCTTTCCTTCTGCTAACTTTGTTTTTGTTGTTGTTCTTTTTTCTTTTTTCCAGTTGTTTTAGGCATAAAGTTAGGTTGTGTATTCAATCATTTTCTTATTTCTTGAGGTAGAATTGTATTGCTGAAATGAAAATTCTTTCTATCATGACATTCTCTTGTCCTCCTTATGCCATAATATCACTTGATAATACTGTTAGTGATTCAGCTAGGATTCTGAATTCTACCTGTCTTTCCCTATGTTGCTGCTGCTGCTGCTAAGATGCTTCAGTTGTGTCTGACTCTGCACGACCTCCATAAATGGCAGCCCACTAGGCCTCCCCGTCCCTGGAATTCTCCAGGCAAGAACACTGGAATGGGTTGTTATTTCCTTCTCCAAAGCATGAAAGTAAAAAGTGAAAGTGAAGTCGCTCAGTTGTGTCTGACTCTTAGCAACTGCTTGGACTGCAGCCTACCAGGCTCCTCTGTCCATGGATTTTCCAGGCAAGAGTACTAAAGTGGGGTGCCGTTGCCTTCTCTGCTTTCCCTATGTTAGGATCATGCAATCTTGATTACAGTAAATTGCAATTAAGTTTATATCTAAATAATTTTGATATAGTAAAGTGTGAATTATCCAAATGTGTTCTTATTTAAGTTCTTTTTTGGCTACTCTGGTGCACCTACATTTCTAGATGAATTTCAGGATCAGCTTGTCAATTATTGCAAAATAAAACCAAGGATTTTAATAGGGATCACATGAATTCTGTAGATACATTTTGAAAGGTTGCAGTCTTAACAGTATTAAATTATCTGATCCATAAACACAGAAAGTTTAATCATTTGTTTNTTCTTTTTTGGCTACTCTGGTGCACCTACATTTCTAGATGAATTTCAGGATCAGCTTGTCAATTATTGCAAAATAAAACCAAGGATTTTAATAGGGATCACATGAATTCTGTAGATACATTTTGAAAGGTTGCAGTCTTAACAGTATTAAATTATCTGATCCATAAACACAGAAAGTTTAATCATTTGTTTATATTTCCATTAACATATTGCTACAGTGTCTTGTGGTTTGCATGGTAAAAATCATGCAATTTTTTGCTTAAATTTCATAATTATTCTGTTTTATTTTAGGTGCTATTTTAAGTGGAATCACTTTATCTTCATTTTCATGTTATTATACTGTGTATAAATAGCATTGATTTTTATGTATTGATCTTGTATATTGCAGTGTTGTAGAACTTGTTTATTAGAATTAGTAGGTTTTTTTTTGTATGTGTGTATCCTTTGCATTTTTCTCTATGCAATAATATCCTCAATGAAATAATAATAATAATTAATATAATATCCTCAATGTAATTATAATATTAGTATAATATCCTTAATAATAATATCCTCAATGAAAAGAGATA
Source organism: Neotragus moschatus (assembly GCA_006410615.1). Lineage (NCBI taxonomy): Eukaryota > Metazoa > Chordata > Mammalia > Artiodactyla > Bovidae > Neotragus > Neotragus moschatus. The sequence goes on from SJYA01001190.1 coordinate 48,936, forward strand.
TTTTCAAATTTTCCTTTTATCTTGATGCTTTTTATTTCTTATTTTTGCCTGATTCCTTCCCTATAACCTTCAGTACAATGTTGAACTGAAATGGCAAGAAAGTCTTCACGTTTATCTCCTAAATCTTGTTACACATTAAGTAGCATATTAGTGGTTTCTTTTTTAATTCATTTTTGTAGATGCTTGTTATCATTTGAGGAAGTTCCTTTCCATTCATTTTTTTAGCATGACTATCTTCAATGGATATTATTTTTCTCTAGTGTTATTTCTTTACCTCTTGAGATGATCATGTGTTTTTATGTGCTTTATTTTATCATAATATAATGTTTTTTTATTCTTTTATTACATATATGATTTGGAAATCTTAACACAACCTTTTTTCCTGAGATAATCCTAAATTGGTAAGGTTATATAATCATTTTTATACTTCTTTAGGTTTAGCTTTCTCATTTTTTGTTTTGTTTTGTTTTGAGAATTTCTAGTCTTTTCATAAGGAGTGTTGCTCTGTAGTGTTGTTTAGTTTTACCCTTGTGAAACCTTGTTTTTGGTATCAGAATAATAATGATCTCACACAAAGAGTTTTTGAATAGTTTGTGATGAATTGATGTTAATTCTTATTCAGAGTTTGGTAGAATTCACTGATTAAGCCATCTGGGTTTCCTTTGTATACATAAGTATGAACCAGTTGCTAAGCAATAGTTCTCTGGGCCTAACTGAGAAATGTTAGCAGGGAAATAATACCAGTAGTAGCTAAGTGATTGTATTAATTATCTATTGCTACATAACCAGTTGACTCCAAAACTTGGTTGCTTAAAAAAGTAAACTTTCATTGTCTCACATTTTCCATCAACCAAGAATTTAAAAACAGCTTGGCTGGGTGCGTGCATAGCTCCCTCCGATCAGAATATTGACCACATGCCTCAGTTCCTTATTGGGTACCCACATGAAGCTTTAGATCCTGACCATTTGAATCCTGCTGTATGGTTGCCTTATGGTCCTCTTAAAACAGCAGCTGACTTCCCATCAGAGCAAGTGATCCAAAAAGATAGAGATGAAAACAACAATGTCTCATGATCTAACCTAAGAAACCAGAATTTGTTATTTCTACAAAATCACTCACTGGAAGCAAGTCACTGACTCTGGCTACACTGAAGTGTTAGGGAATTGGGTTCTACTCAACTGTCAAAAGATTATCAAATAATTAGAGTACATATTTTTAAACCACAGCACCTACATTAAGCACCTGCTATGAGTCAGGCACAATTGGCAGCATCTTACCTTATAGTTACTTAATTTTCACAAAAATCCTATAATTATATTTTAAAACTACTCTTATTTTTTTCATGTGGGGAGTCTTATAGGGATAGAATATATATAATTTTCAAAGTCACAGAGTAACATCAAATTGTTACCCCAGGCAGTCTAGCACCTGACCCTACGTATTCACATGAGACCTCTGAACCTCTCAAAAGTAACATCACCAAGTTTGCCTTCTAAGGCAATAATACTGCTAAGAATGTCTCTGTACATGATTATCTGGGCATGTGATATCAGATGAATGAAGGCTACAGCTTGACTTGCATGCAGTCACAGAGGATTAATCTATACACTGGTGGTAAAGTTTAGAAAGCTCTAGACTATTCATAATTTAATTAAGGTGAATGGCCTTTCTAATATTCATACAAACTTGCTTTTCATTGGTCAACAAAGAGACAGATCTGATCCTGACTTTGGCATCAAGCCTTTCAGATGGATTTGCATGGATTATCAGTCTTTCTCATTTATCTTACATTTGAGGATGCAGTCCCAGGTGTTTAAGAGGAAATGGGAGATAACTTTGTCTCATTTGTTAATGAAAAACTGTATAAGCCAAGGTCTTCAGGACATGAAGAAATCTGAAAACAGTATTTTTACATAACAGATAACTGAATTTCAAAGCTGTGGTTAGAATAGAGCCTTTTCAAAATTCCTTTGTTTGTGGTTTAACTGTCAGATTTGTAAAGCATTCTTCTTTGATGACATGATTTTTACTGAGAATTTTTCTATTCATTCAAACTCTTCCGGTTGTAGAGTTGAAATGAGTCTCTATTATGAAAATGGTGTCATAATTTTTAATCAGTAGAGATCACCTCTGGTGCTGGTCTAATGAAAGGCTATGAAGAAGACAGGAAAGATAACAAAAGAGCAATCATAAAAATCCAGATAATATTTTAAGGGCTGCAGTTTAAGCTTTGAATAGTGATTATAATCTTTTAATACTTGTCATTCCATATTCCAAAGCATTTACCTTTGCAAAAGAAGTCAAATTTGCAGCCTTAGTAGTTGGGATAATGGCACATGAGTAACAGATGAGTTCTATTTATTAATATTTATTAGTCTCTCTGTAACATATTGAATATAATATGATAATAAATATTATTAGCAAAATTTTCACATGATTAATGGGGAGATAAGCAAAGCAATATATTATTATTACTATGGACCTTATTTCATTTTTACTAAATAGAAAAAATGTTTTTATAAGGGAAAAAGAATAGTGAGATCTCTGGTATAAAGCATGGACCTTCAAGTCCTAATTGTAAATCATGTAAATATGGACTGCCATACCTAAATTTTGGCTAGAAAGATTCAGTATAAAGTATTTCACTACTCTAAGAAATAGATTTAAACTTAATATGATTCCATTGTTGGATAACCTAATTATAAATTTCAGAATGGTTCTGAAAAGGGAGACTATTTAGAAAAAAAATAGTCATAGTCGAGAGAGAAGAGCAACCTGGTGTGTTCATCTATAATATGTAAAAACAACAAATATATATTTCTATATAGATACATATATATTTATAAAATTATATATATACATATATATATATATATATATATATACATCTCTTGCTACACACACACACACACACATATATTGAGATGGATGTCTAATAAAATAGGATAGCTGATGAAAGAGAATAGGAATCCTGGTTGGACAAACATATTGAATGTTAATTTGTAGTTGATCTAGCATTCTAATTGAGAAGGAAATATCAATTATATAATAAAGTATGTTGAAGGAAATATATAAGAAAGCCAACTAGGTTAGATCAATATTCATATAAAAATATTTTCCAAAGAAATCAAAGATTTTCACCAAAATACTGAAGTGGGAAAATTAAATTGGACAAAATATTTATTGTCAGAATTGGGATGATGAAGCACTTTCTAAGGACACCAGAAGCTCTAAACAGACAAATTGGCACATTGTCCCATATAAAATTAAAGCAATTTCCTGCTTCTGCCTCTCCTTTCTCCATCCTGGCTTTGCTCAGTCCCTCCCACCAGTGCACAGGTGCAGCCTGCTCTGTTTCCCCAGGTCTGGAGCCTGAGTCCACAGGGAGATTACATCCTGTGAGGAAATCATATAAATAAATAAATAAAGCAGCATTTTAAAAATATGAGAACCCTAATCCTAAGAAGTAGACCTATTATTCCCTATTGCTCCTACTAAGATAAAAACAGAAAACACATAAACGCATGAACAGAGATCTACTCCCAGCAAAAGGGCATGATATATATTCTATCTAAATTATCTAACAATAAACATAAAGGTATGTATATATAAAAATTGTATAAAATATAGGATTTTATACACTAATATGTTTATTTATGGTAGTATATTTATACATAATAGTATACTCACTATTTATATATAATAGTAATATATATACATAAAAATATATAATTTATATATGGGATTTTCCTGGGGACTCAGTACAGAATCTGTGTGCAGAACTAGAGAAGAGAATGGCTACCCACTCCAGTACTCGTTTTTTGTTTTTAATTTACTTTATAATACTGTACTGGTTTTGCCATAAATTGACATGAATCTTCCACAGGTGTACATGAGTTCCCAACTCTGAACCACCCCTCCCACCACTCTCCCCATATCATCTCTCTAGGTCATCCCAGTGTACCAGCCCCAAGCATCCTGTATCCTGTATTGAACCTAGACTAGCAATTCATTTCTTACATGATGTTATATATGTTTCAATACCATTCTCCCAAATCATCCAACCCTCTCCCTCTCCCATAGAGACCAAAAGTCTGTTCTTTATATCTGTGTTTCTTTTGTGTCTCTCATACAGGGTTATCATTACCATCTTTCTAAATTCCATATATATGTGTTAGTATTCTGTATTGGTCTTTTTCTTTCTGGCTTACTTCACTCCGTATTATTGGCTCCAGTTTCATCCACCTCATTAGAACAGATTCAAATGTATTCTTTTTAATGGGTGAGTAATACTCCATTGTGTATATGTACCACAGCTTTCTTATCCATTCATCTGCTGAAGGATATCTAGGTTGCTTCCATGTCCTGGCTATTATAAACTGTGCTGCGATGCACACTGAGGTATATGTGTCACTTTCAATTCTGGNGATAGCATATTCAAAAGCAGAGACATTACTTTGCCGAGTAAGGTCCGTCTAGTCAAGGCTATGGTTTTTTCCTGTGGTCATATATGGATGTGAGAGTTGGACTGTGAAGAAAGCTGCATGCCAAAGAATTGATGCTTCTGAACTATGGTGTTGGAGAAGACTCTTGAGAGTCCCTTGGACTGCTAGGAGATCCAACCAGTCCGTTGAGAAAGAAATCAGCCCTGGGATGTCTTTGGAAGAAATGATGCTAAAGCTGAAACTCCAGTACTTTGGTCACCTCATGTGAAGAGTTGACTCATTGGAAAAGACTCTGATGCTGGGAGGGATTGGGGGCAGGAGGATAAGGGGGAAACAGAGGATGAGATGACTGGATAACATCACTGACTCATTGGATGTGAGTCTGAGTGAACTCTGGGTGTTGGTGATGGACAGGGAGGCCTGGCGTGCTGCAATTCATGGGGTCACAAACAGTTGGACACGACTGATCAACTGAACTGAACAGAACTGAACTGAAAGCTTTTGATTTCTCCTTCATAGTTGAATGAGATCCTTGCTGGGTACAGTAATCTGGGCTATAGGTTATTTTCTTTCATCACTTCAAGTATGTCTTGTCATTCCCTCCTGGCCTGGAGAGTTTCAATTGAAAGATCAGCTTTTATCCTTATGAGAATCCCTTTGTGTGTTATTTGTTGTTTTTCCTTTGCTGCTTTTAATATTTTAAATGATAGATATAAAATTTTAAATGATAGATATAAATCCAGTTATATTAATATTACCATCATATGTGAAAGTATTAAGTAATCCAATGAAAGACAGAAATGGTTATAATGGGAAAAAAACAGTAAGATCCAAGTATATGCTATCTATCTACAGGAAATGTGCTTTATATTCCAAGGCATAAGTAGTTTAAAATTAAAAGGTTGAAAAATATATATTATGCAAACTGTTATCAAATGAATGCTGCAGTAGCTACAGTAATATCAAACAATAGAAACTTTAATAAAAAAAGATTAAAAGTTAAAAACTTACTTTATAAGGTTCAGTTAGTTCAATTCAGTTGCTCAGTCATGTCTGACTATTTGTGACCCCATGGACTGCAGCATGCCAGTCTTCACTGTCCATCAACAACTCCTGGAGCTTGCTCAAACCCATATCCATTGAGTTGGTGATACCATTAAACCATCTCATTCTCTGAAATCCCTGCTCTCCTCCTGCCTTCAGTCTTTCCCAATGTCAGAGTCTTTTCCAATGAGTCAGGTCTCCACATCCGGTGCTGGTGGTCAAAGTATTGGAGCTTCAGCTTCAACATCAGTCCTTTAAATGAACATTCAGGACTGACTTCTTTTAGGATGGACTGGTTTGATCTCCTTTCTGTCCAAGAGACTCTCAAACACTTTTCCAGCACCAGTTGGAGAAAGCATCAATCCTTCGGCACTCACCTTTCTTTATGGTCCCACTCTCACATCCAAACATGACCACTGGAAAAACCATAGCTTTGACTAGACGGACCTTTGTTGGCAAAGTAATGTCTCTACTTTTTAATATGCTGTCGAGTTTGGTCATTGCTTCTCTTCTAAGCAGCAAGTGTCTTTTAATTTCATGGCTGCAATCACCATCTTCAGTGATTTTAGAACCCAAGAAAATAAAGTCTGTCACTGTTTCCATCTATTTCCCATAAAGTGATGCAACCGGATACCATGATCTTTGTTTTTAGAATGGTCAGTTTTACGTAAGCTCTTTCACTCTCCACTTTCACTTTCATCAAGAAGCTCTCTAGTTCCACATCACTTTCTGCCATGAGGGTGATAACACCTGCATATCTGAAGTTATTAATATTTCTCCCAGAAATCTTGATTCCAACTGGTGTTTCATCCAGTCCAACAGTTTCCATGATGTACTCTGCATGTAAGTTAAACAAGCAGGGTGACAATATACAGCCTTAACGTACTTATTCCCCAATAAGTACCAGTCTGTTGTTTCATGTCTGGTTGTAACTGTTACTTTTTTACCTGGATACAGATTTCTCAGGATGCAGGTAGGGTGGTCTGGTATTCCCGTTTCTTGAAGAATTTTCCACAATATGTTATGATCCCCACAATCAAATGCTTTAACTCAGTAAATAAAACAGAAGTAGGTGTTCTTCTGGAATTCACTTGCTTGGCTTCCCTGGTGGCTCAGATGTTAAAGAGTTTGCCTGCAATGCGGGAGACCTGGGTTTGATCCCTGTGACAGGAAGATCACCTGGATAAGGAGATGGCAACCCACTCCAGTATTCTTGCTTAAAGAATTCCATGGATGGAGGAGCCTGGTGGGCTACAGTCCACGGGGTCACAAAGAGTCGGACATGACTGAATGACTTCACTTCACTTCAATGGATGTTGGCAATTTTATGTCTGGTTCCTCTCCCTTTTCTAAATCCAGCTTGAACATCTGGAAATTCGTGGTTTATGTAATGTTAAAGTCTAGTCTGGAAAATTTTGAGCATTATTTTGCTAGAGTGTGAGATCAGTGCAATTGTGTGATAGTTTGAACATTCTTTGGAATTGCTTTTCTTTAAGATTAGAATGAAAATTGACCTTTTCCAGTCCTGTGGCCACTGAGGAGTTTTCCAGATTTGCTAGCATATTGAGTGCAACACTTTCACAGCATCGTCTTTCAGGATTTGAAATAGCTCAACTGGAATTCCATCACCTCCAAAACAACAAAGCTAGAAACTAGCTTTGTTACTAGTGATGCTTCCTAAGGCCCATTTGACTTCACATTCCAGGATGTCTGGCTCTAGGTGAATGATCACACCATTGTGATTATTTGGGTTATGAAGATCTTTTTGTATAGTGTTTCTCAGTATTCTTGCCACCTCTTCTTAATATCGTCTGCTTCTGTTAGGTCCATACAATTTCTGTCCTTTATTGTGCCCATCTTTGCATGAAATGTTTGCCTGGTATCTCTAATTTTCTTGAAGAGATCTCTAGTCTTTCCCATTCTATTGTTTTCCTCTATTTCTTTGCATTGATTGCTGAGGAAGGCTTTCTTATCTCTCCTTGCTGTTTTTTGGAACTCTGCATTCAGATGGATATGTCTTTCCTTTTCCCCTTTGCCTTTCACTTTTCTTCTTTTCTCAACTATTTGTAAGCCCTCCTCAGACAACCATTTTGCCATTTTCCTTTTCTTTATCTTGCAGGTGGATTTGACGACTGCCTTCTGTATGATGTTGTGGACCTCCATTCATAATTCTTCAGGCTTGCTGTCTATCAGGTCTAACCCTTGAATCTATTTGTCATTTCCATTATATAATCTTAAGGGATTTTGTTTAGGTCATACCTGAGTGGTCTAGTAGTTTCCCTGCTTTCTTCAGTATAAGTCTGAATTTGGCAATAAAGATTTCATACTCTGAGCCACAGTCATCTCCCAATCTTGGTTTTGCTGACTGCATAGAGCTCTTTGCAGCCAAAGATGGAGAAGCTCTATACAGTCAACAAATACAAGATTGGGAGATGGACACTGTCAATCTGATTTTCAATATTGACTATCTCATGATGTCCATGTGAGAGTCGTCTCTCTCGTCCCCTTTACCAGATCCCCAGGTTGGGAAATCTGTTTTGGGTCATAGAACTTTTGCAACAGTGTGAGAACTTCTTGGTTTAATTGTTCTGAAGTTTTATGGGTTGTCTACTTGATAGCTCTATGGTGGGGTTCACATGGAACACCTCCCAGGTCTGCTGCAGCCAGAGCCACTATCCCCACAGCAGGCCACTGCTGACTCCTGCATCTGCAGGAGATGCTCAAACTCTCTAAGGCTTGTCTGGCTCAGTCTCCTGTGGTTTCCCTGGGTCCTGGTGCACACAAGATTTTGTTTGAGGCCTCTGAGCATCCCTAGCTTGTATGGGGTTTGATTCTAAATGCAATTGTCCCCCTCCTACTGTCTTGTTAGGGCTTCTCCTTTGCCTTTGGAAATGGAATATCTTTTTTTGGTGGGATTCAACATTCTCCTGTCAATGGTTGTTCAGTGGTTAGTTGCAATTTTGGAGTTCTCACAGGAGGAAATGAGTGCATGTCCTTCTACTCCACCAAATTGTGTCAAGTCATTTTATAAAGATAAAATAGTAAATGCATATAAGAATTATATACATATATGCAGTTAACAATAAGCACCAACATTAATGAAATAAAAGCTGAAAGAAATGAATGGAGAAATATGAAAATCTAACAATAATAGAAATGCTAATATTGCACTTTCAGTAATGTATAAATACTAAGTAGATTTGACAGGGAAGTTGGAAATGTGAACAATATTAACAATATTAGACAAGAACTATAACTACCATGTGTCTATACAAGATACCTCTCATTAATGACACGAGATATTATATATATATATGCATATGTATATGTGTATTCTAATAAGTGAGCCTAGAATATTCTCCAGAATAGATAACACACTAAGCCAGAAAACAGACTTCAATAAATTTCTGATGATCAAAATTATGTGCAGTATATTTTATGAACACAGTGGTATGAAATTAGAAAACAATAAAGAAAAATTTAGAAACTCACAAATATGTGGATATTGAAAACACTCCTATTTAACAAATAAGTCAGAGGGTATAAAGAGGGAAATCAGAAATAATTCAAAATAAATTAAAAAAATCAAACCACAACATACAAAACATATGAGATAGAGTGTATGTAGTACATAAAGTGAAATTTTTAGCTGTGAATTTCTATACTAAAACAGAAAAAAATTTCTAATAAATATTTAACCTTCTGCCTTAAGATAAAAAGAAAAGCAAACCAAACTTAAAGCAAGAAGGTAAAAGGAAATAGTAGACATCAGAGTGGTAAATAAAAAATAATTGATACACTATGAAAATTAGTGAAACCAAAAATTGTTTCTTTGAAAAAAATCAACAAGCTTGATAAAATTTTATGTAGATTTCCAAACAATGAGAGAGAACCCTCAAAGAACTAAATCATATATAAAAGAGCAAACATTGCTATGGGCCTTATGAAAGTAAAAGAGATTATCTAAGAAATACTATGAAAAATTCTATGGCAATTAATTACTTAGGTGAAACTAATATATTCCTTGAAAGATGCAAGGTACCAAAAGTATTTCAATTAGAAAAAAATAAGACCATAGCAATAGAAAATATGCATGAACCTATAAAAGCGAAGAGATTAAAATAGTAATAAAATAGTTTTACTTTATTTAAATATTTATTAGAATAAAATAGTAATTGAAAAACTATTGACAAGTCAAAGTCTGGGCCAAGAATGCTAAATTCTATCAAATTAAAAAATAAATTGTAAATACCAATCTCACAAACTTTTTCAAAACATAAAGTAGGGAATAATTTCCAAATTATTGTATAAAGTGAGTTTTACTCTAGTACTAAAGCTATCAAAGACATTACAAAAAAAAATTACTACAGGAAAATATATCTTATGGATATGGATGACAATATCCTTAAAAGAATATTAGAAAACTTAATCCAGCAACATGTTAAAATATCATATACAATCACTAAGTAAGATTTCAAGGACGTGAGATTAGGTTAACATCCAGAAATCAATTAGTGTAATATGTTGTATCAATAGAATAAAAAACAAAAAGCATATATCAAGAGACACAGAAAAAGCATTTTACAGAATTCAGTACCCTTTCGTGATAAAAGCACTCAACTAACTAGATGAAAAATTCCTCAATTTAATAAAGAGAATCTATGAATAACCCAGAGCAAATATTATACTTTATGATAATATACTGGGTGCTTTTCCCCTGAGATCATGAACAGGAGGACAAGGATGTCAATTCTCACCTCTTCTTTTTAAACATTGTACTGAAAATTCTAATCAGAGCAATTGGCAAGAAAAAGAAAGAAATGGCCTTCAGCTGGTGTTACAATTAGTAATGAAAGACTGACTATTTCCTCCTGTAATTAGGAACAAGTTAAGGATGATTATTCTCCCATTCAACAAAGTACTGGAAGTTCTAGACAGTGCAAAAAATCAAGAAAGAAAATAAAAGACATACAAATTAAAAATGATAAAATTGTCACCATTCACAGATGATATAATTATGTATAAAGAAAAATGCCCCCAAATCTACAAAACTAACCTTAAAAGTAATAAATGAGTTCACAAAGTTTTCAGCAGAGAAGTATAGACAATTGATTTTATTTCTATATACTTGTGATGGGCATATAGACACTGCATTTAAAAGTACACCATTTACAATCACTCAAAAATGAAATTATTTGGGTATACTTCTAGGAAAGCATGTACAAGACCTGAGTGCTGAAACCTACAAAACAGATCAAAGAAATCAAGGAATGAACACATAACCCAAAGTCGAAGTATTATTGCTATAACCTCTGGTATGTGGCCTCCCTTGTGGCTCTGGGCTGGTAAAGACTCTGCCTGCAATGAGGGAAACCTGGGTTCATATCCGTGGGTTGGGAAGATTCCCACTCCAGTATTCTGGCCTGGAAAATTCCATGGACTGTACAGTCTATGGAGTCGCAAAGAGTCAGGCACTTTCACTCACTTGTATGTACATGAAGGAATGAAGTTCACTTGTTGTCTTGTTTGCTGATTTCTTTTTTTTTTACTGAATATTTTAGGTAAAATCACAATGTGAAGACATGCACATGTAATCTAGTTCAGATTTTCTTGGAGATGGAATCCTTAACTATGTTGGTTTCATCCTCAGCAACTTCAGAGGCTAGCAGTGGGATGCTACGTATCAGTATACTCCATGCCGCAAGCCAAGTGTGGGCAGACAGGTCCCAAGATGGCACTGCATCAGTCTACTTGGTTGGTCACACTGGCAAGTCAGTAGGTGAAAAATACATTGGGAAATAGGATGCTGGCATTCCAGAATTTTTCTTAGTCAATCTGGAAAACTGGTAAATGAAGTCACCATCCTGAGTCCTTTTGTATTTTACTAAGACTGAGATATTTTTATTGTCTTTTGAAACCTATTCCATTATCCCACAGGAACATTTTAAATGTCACAGAACCCTCAAAAGAAAATCTGTTTGACACTGACTCTTATTTGCCCAATAGTGATGGTAGTAAATACTATTACCTCAAACACTGTATGTTATCACATCAAATGGTTAAAAAAAAGTAAATCAAGGAAGATTGAAATAAATGGAGAGATTTAACTTGCTTAAGATGTCAATTTACCTGAAAGTAAAAAACAGCTTTGACAAAATTGCTATGAACCCAGCAATATTTTTCTAATTATTAAATATTCTAAAGTTTATAATAATGGTAACATTAATCTTAATATGTGTATTTGAATTTATTATAATTAATGATCATGGAAAATTCAATATCCGTCAGGTTTGCCTTTTACACTTAGAAACTACCATCTACTTTAGCTTCAAAAATGTTAATTTGTAAGGCATGTCTATGTGGTAGAGTTTGAAATAGACCCCCAGCCTGGAGAACTTAGAAGTAACAACTGATTTAGAAGAATAGGACCACAGTAAATGATGTTCTGAGTCATTTGAATGCCTTTTATTTATTGCAATGTATAGCTAATTGGAAGCCTTTAGAGCTTTATTATAAATCAGAATTTATGACACAGGGTAAATGCAATCTCATGAAAGCTGTAATATAAACCACTTTAGGGGAGAGAAAAAAAATCCTTTAACCAATAATAAGACCTTTGGCACAATTATTTGCAAGTAGAAGTGAAAGACCTAGTGGTGCCTTTTATACTACCGCAGTACATTTACCTCCTAGGCTTAACTTCAACATGGATAAATTATTTTACACACAGACTAGCTTATATCTGTATTGTTGTTATAGAAATGAAAATCAACAAATCTTCTCTAATGATGTCAAATAAGTAATGACTCCAGAAGTATTCCCTAACTAGGACACCATTTTAAAATAGCATACAATAAGCAAAACTGAAATAACAGAAGATACACCATTATTCACCCATTGTCAGTAAGCTCCTTAAAAAAAACACGCACTAACAGCGAAATTATTCCAGTGTCCCATTCACTCAGATCACTTTTCCAACCTATGAGATCTCAAAGCAGGAAGCATTTAAAAAAGTGAACTATGTTAGCATTCATATGGGGCTACTCAAAAATTTATCATAGAAGAGGAATTTCCCACTCTTACCTTCCATTCTTCACATATTTTTCTTTCTCGTGATGGGACTAAGTTATGTATACTATTCAGTGTATTGGGGTTCATCTGATATGGACTTATCAAACATTTTAACTAGAAATTATTGTACTGAGATGACCCAGAGGGATGGTACAGGGAGGGAGGAGGGAGGGGGGTTCAGGATGCGGAACTTGCGTATACCTGTGGCGGATTAATGTTGATGTATGGCAAAACCAACACAATATTGTTAAGTAATTAACCTTCAATTAATATAAATAAATGTATATTTTTAAAAAATTAAAAAACGAAAGAGTTCAGGGGGGAAAAAAACCAATATGACAATATTAGGAACAGGTTTTAGCCAAAATTATGGAGCAGACATTGCCAGAATTATATATGTTAATTTTAAGCTGTAATACAACTCTAATATATATGTATTCAATATATATTATTGAATCAGTCCCTGGTATTTATATGATTTAATTCCTGATCCAGAATATACCCCAGAGCAGGAAATAGCAATCAACTCCATCAGTCTTGCCCGGGAAATCCCATGGACAGAGTTGGGGAGCTGGCTACAATCCATGGGTTCACAAAGAGTTGGACACAATTTAGCTACTGAACAATAACAACATATATTCATATACATACTGCAGCATATAGTATGAAGCTGTACGCTATTATTTTATTTTATTTTTAAAAAAATATTTATTTTAATTGGAGGCTAATTAATATTATAGTGGTTTTTGCCATCCATTGACATGAATCAGCCATGGGTGTACATGTGTTCACCATCCTGAACCCCCTTCCCACCTCCCTCCCCATCCCATCCCTCAGGCTCATCCCAGTGCACTAGCCCTGAGCACCCTGTCTCATGCATTGGACCTGGACTGGCGATCTATTTCACATATGATAATATACATGTTTCAATGCTATTCTCTCAAATCATCCCACCCTTGCCTTCTCCCACAGAGTCCAAAAGACTGTTCTATACATCTGTGTCTCTTTTGCAGTCCTGCATATAGGGTCATCATTACCATCTTTCTAAATTCCATATATATGCATTGATGTACTGTATTGGTGTTTTTCTTTCTGACTTACTTCACTCTGTATAATAGGCCCCAGTTTCATCCACCTCATTAGAACTGACTCAAATGTATTATTTTTAATGGCTGAGTAATAACTCCGGGAATTGGTGATGGACAGGGAGGCCTAGCGTGCCGTGATTCATGAGGTCACAAAGAGTCAGACAAGACTGAGCTACTGAACTGAACTGAATATTCCCTTGTGTCTATGTACCACAGCTTTCCTTGTTGTTATATAAAAAAAGCAATTGACTTTTGTGTATTAATCTCATATCTCACAACCTTCCTATCAGTTCAGTTGTTCAGACATGCCTGACTCTGTGACCTCATGGACTTCAGCATACCAGTCTTCCCTGTCCAGCACCAAATCCCAGAGCTTGCTCAAACTCATTTCATTGAGTTGGTGATGCAATCCAATCATCTCATCTTCTGTCTTTCTCTTCTCCACCTGCCTCCAATCTTTTCTAGCAGCAGTGTCTTTTTCAATGAGTCAGTTCTCATGAGGTAGCCGAAGTATTGGAGCTTTAGCTTCAGCATCAGTCCTTCCAATGAAAATTCAGGACTGATTTTCCTTATTATGGACTGGTTTGACCTCCTTGCAGTTCAAGGGATTCTCAAGAGTCTTCTCCACCATCACAGTACAAAAGCAGCAATTCTTTGGTACTCAGCTTTCTTTATGGTCCAACTCTCACATCCATACATGACCACTGGAAAAACCATAGCTTTGAGGAGACAGACTTTTGTCACAAAGTAATGTCTTTGCTTTGTAATATACTGTCAAGGTTTGACATAGTTTTTCCTCCAAGAAATAGCGTCTTTTAATTTCATAGCTGTAGTCACCATCTGCAGTGATTTTAGAGCCCAAGAAAATGGTCTGTCACTGTTTCTATTGTTTTCCCATCTATTTGCCATGAAGTGATGGGACCAGATGTGATGATCTTCGTTTTCTGAATGTTGAATTTTAAGCCAACTTTTTCACTCCCCTCTTTCACTTTCATCAAAAAGCTCTTTAGTTCCTCTTCACTTTCTGCCATAAGATATGCCTCTGCATATCTGAGGTTATTGATATTTCTCCTGGCAATCTTGATTCCAGCTTTTCCTTCATCCAGCCCAGAGGTTCCCATGATGTACTCTGCGTATAAGTTAAGTAAGCAACCTTGATGTAATTGCTTATTGACTTCCGAATTTTTTTTTTTCCTTTTCTGTTGTTGATTCCTTAGTATTTTCTATAGATAGTAGTGTCATCTGGGAACAAAGACCATTTTATTTCTTCCTTCCCACTCTGTATATCTCTTATGCATTATCTAAGACTTCTAGTACAATGTTGAGCATTATGTTTGAAAGTACACATCCTTACTTTTCTCCTGATTTATTGGGAACCATCTAGTTTCTCATGTTAAATGTGATGCTAGCTGTTATGTTTTTATGGATGTCCTTTGTAAAGTTGAGAAATTTCCCTTCTGTTCCCTGTTAGCTGAGAGTTTTTATTATTAACAAGCATGTGCTCTTGTCAAGTGCAATTTTTCTTCCTTAGACTGTTGATGATGGATAAGATAAATTAATTTTTGAATATTGAATCAATCTTACATACCTAGAATACATCTCAGTTGGCTGTGGCTTATAATTTTTTATACATGACTGGGGTTTGTTTGCTATTATTTTATTAAGGATATTTACATCTGTATTCATGAAAGATATGTCTGTAGTTTTTCCCTCTTGTGATGTCTCTTTTTGGCTTGGGTGTTAAGGTAATGCTTACTCATACAATGAGTTAGGAAGTATTCCCTCCGCCTATATTTTCTGGAATACATTGTAGAATATTAGAGTAATTTCTTCCTAAATATTTGTTAGATTTTCTAGTGAGCACTAATAATTTCTGTTTTAAAATCTTATTAATTCAATTTATTTAATCATATATGTATATAGTTTATTCTCCCTGTATAAGCTTTGGTAGGTGTGTCTTTAAAGAAACTGGTCCATGTTGTCTATGTTATTAAATTTTTGGAGATAGAATTGTTCATAATATTCGTTTATTATCCTTTTAACGGGTACAGGATCAGCAGTGATAGATCCTTTGTCATTTCTGGTACTAGTAATTTATATCTTCTCTCTTTTTTCTCTTTTGTTTCATTTTCAGTAGATTTGTATTTTCTCATTATTTTTGCTTTTCTGTGCTTTTTTTAAATAGCTGTTTATGTCATATTTTATTTATTAAAAAACTAGTCATTGGGAAGTTTCTCTTCTTGAATGCTGGGTATTTCCAAGTTGCAATTAATATTCTTGTGATTTATTCTGTTTGAGGTTATGTTACTTGAAAGCAATCTTATCTTTTAGATTGCTGATTTTTAAACCATGTAAGTGGGATTACCATAGTCTTTAGACTGGATGTTAATTTTTCTTCACTATGGACTACTCTTCCAGATGAAATTTTCCTCCCAGCCTTGTGGGATAAAGCATTGCTATCTTTCCTGTGTGGGTTCTGATGATTCTTCATTCTGATCCCCTTCAGCTGTTACTTCCTAGACCTCTTATAGTTTCCTTATACTACTTGTGTATTGATCAGTACTCATCTGAATAAACCAGGGGGAAACTTCTACATGATTTCAGAGTTTCCTCTGTTATTCCAGAGTGCCTATAAACTCTAAGCACCTGTGATTCTCAGCCTCCGATCTATCTATTAATTCACAGGGTCTGCCTGTTTGCCTTGGTTCTCCTCCTGTGCCTTGGCCTGGAATCTTTCTCTAGACAATTTTCTGGAGACAATCAGAGTTACCACATCGTCACCTCCCCCCGCCCCCATATTTTAGTGATTAGCCTGATATCCAGTGTTTTGAGCATTTTTGTTTTATTTTTTTTCCTTTTTTTTTGGATATTCCATATGAGAAGATGAATCTCTGTTTCTCTTCTTGACAGAGAACGGATTATCAGTAATAGGATCAGTATTACCCTGAACATGGGAGACAGGAATTACATTCAAACATGTTTAGCTTATGAGGAAAGTGAATTAATTCATAAAGTTCAAAAAGCTATTGAACCCAGCTTCAAGTAAGGATGCAAATGCTCCTCGACACCAAGAACACTAGAACTCTGAATAGTCTCTCTTTACTTTTTACAATGTCTGCTTCTCATTACTCATGGTGAGCCGCATCTTCTCCTCATAGGCAACTTGGCTGCAAGGAGCCCTGTGGTTTACATGTGTATCTATTACAATTAAAAAGGAAGTGTTTTGATGCTTTCTGTGGAGATACATGTTGTCCCTGCCTCATTCACTTTTCCACACTGTCTTCTTTAATGGCAGTAGGAAGAGACTGTTTGAGCATCGCTATGTGTGTTTGGGGTGGTGAGGGTTGGTGAGTAGAGGCTACAATCAGGAAAAAAGATTGCTGTTCAGACTGCCCTACAACTGTGCTTTAAAAGTTAATAATGTCATACCAGTAGTCATATAACAAAAATACTGCAATATTCCTCTAGTTGGTATAGGGAAAAATTTTTGTTTTCAAGAAAATAAGTGGGAGTATACTCCCAGTGGAGTATGTGTTGATTATTTAAGTTTTGTATCCATTGTCAAAATTAAATACTGCTTTTACAGAGCAGACATCTTCTCTTTGAAGTACAATTGCATCTCAAGAGACTCCAGTTTTAAGTTTATTGGACTCAGATCATTTTGACACTCAGAGAAGTTTTCATTGGTGTTACAGTCTTTCTGATTTTTTTCCCTTCGACTTCTTATTTCTTCATCAGTTTTAATTTACATCATCTGTATCTGTAAACTTTATGTTTCTTTTGTTATTTTCTGAGACACAGAAGGACAAATAACACATACATGGATTATGGCAAAATAGCAACTATCTAGCAGCACTCTGGAAATAACTCTAACATTATTTAGATTAATGTAGACATAGAGTCTGGGCTTCCCAGGTGGTGGTAAAGAATCTGCCTTCCAGTGCTTGAAAAATGAGATGTGAGTTCTTATGGCAGATGCCCAGAGGAGGGCATGACAACCCACTCCACTATTCCTTCCTGAATAATCCCATGGACAGAGGAGTGGGGAGGGCTATATTCCATTGGGTCGCAAAGAATTGAACATAACTGAAATGACTAAGCAGGCAGACAGGCAGAGAGACTAAAGTTTTATTTAAAAAAAAAATAGCTTGGAAATCACTATTAGTGTCAGAGACATTGCAATAATTTTTATCACTGTCATCTTTGGAAGTCAGTGATATATTTCTCTTTCTTCATCTGATAGGGATGTAGAACTGACTATCAGATGAGTCGATTACTAAGACAGGCAAATTTTTGATGGAGGAGAAATGATAACTGTTTTTCAAAGTGAGTGATTTACTGTTTTGTTGGCTACATTTCATTGGAATATAGGTAAGAAATTCAGCCCCACAGCCTTCTAAAAAACTCTCTCTGGCAAAACCAGGTTTTAGTTTTACATTTATACAAAAATTTTGAAAGTAAGATAATCGTGAAATTTCATTATTTTTTTCAGAGATTTTTTTTTATGTGATCAGATAATAGGTATCTCAGATATACTAAAAAAAACAGCTTAGGCATTATTAATAATAGGATGAAGAAGTGGAAAATGCTGTTATTCTTATTCAGTTAAAACTAATTTAATGCATGCAAAATTTACCATCCATGGGAAGACCTGTTGATTGATGAGTTTAGGACCAAGCAGAAGAAAGATTTCTACATGAGAATTATTTGGATAGAAGCTTTGAATTCACTGAGAACTATAGCAAGCTTTCTGAAGAGAAGTACCATAATTTGTAGTATATTATTATATAGTATATTATTTTCTGTTAATTAAGGATAAAATATTAATTAAATGTTGAACTTCCTCATGTTAAATATTACTAAGTCATCAATTTACTCCATTTTTCATTCAAATAGAAAATAAATTAGAAATGAAAATGGAGTTAAAAGAAACTATGGCCACCATAACTTTTTTCCTAACTTTTAATAATTAAATATTAATATTTTTTTATTATTGTATGTTGTCAATTACTCCAGTAATTTTGTCTTTGCTTATTTTGTCCTTGGATATGTACAAAGAAACTCAAAATATTGTTGGTATTTATGCAATCATTTGTTTATTGCCTTTTTAATGGTCCCAGCTCTGTTTGTTTAAACTTTTATCCACCTTCAGTTTTACAACATATAGAGTTTAATTATCAAAAGGCAAGTTTTAGCATTTTCATTGTCTTACTTTGAAAATTTGGAAGATACTGTACAAGGTCTTCTGAGTTTACAGTCATTAGCTAGCTTTACAAGTTCAATTTTGATTATTAAATTATATTGTGGTTCTTACTGTTTGAAAACCTTCAAATAGCAGTGGGCCAGATGTTGTTGCCTGATTGGATACCAAGATATTTTAATCAGCAGCTGTAGCATTATAAACCTCCTCTTTTAATACTTCACTTTAAATTTTCCATCTGCTTTTAGCATCTGGTCAGTTCTATTTAGGTTACCATTCTTTTATTTCTTCTTTTTTGGCCCCACAAATAACATGGTTTACATGAAACTTCTCTATTACCCCTTCAGACCAAATCAGATATGCCACTTTTTAAAATTTTAAAACACATTATTTAAGTAATGATTGTAGTAATACTCATGTTTATGTAGAGTTTTCATTTTTCAGTGCATCTAATGTAGGCTGATGACATGTTACACTTACTATGATAATATTCACTAAAGAAAAGTTAATTATCAGACTGATTAAGTTGTGGGTCCATCACCCTTTTCAGAGGGATGTGTTGATAAAATAACCATGCTGAAATATTCTTTTACATTTGTCTTATTACTGAGGAATGGGTTTAGAGAATGGAAGTAAACAGTATTTCATAATATAGGTATAAAATCTGTAAAAATAATAACCACATACAGTTGCCAGTATTTGAGACCAGAATTCTAGATACTGAGTCAAAGATGACATTATTGGAGCCTCGTACACAACAACTGCTCTGTACTGCTCAGCAACTGCTCTTTTCTATCATCTTCTCTAAATATAGGCTTCGCTGAAGCCTGGGGTGCTCTGTGAAAATGAATGCAGCTGCACCAACCCACACATCTCTTAATTTACTAAAATACTATGGCACCTACTTTACTAAAATACTGATTTTCATGCTTTAATTTATAATTTTACTTAACCAATTAGGTTAGAAGTCAATTTAGAGGTGGAGAATCCCAGAGACAGAGGAGCCTGGTGGGCTGCTGTCTGTGAGGTCTCACAGAGTTGGACATGACTATAGTGATTTAGCAGCAGCAGCTTTATTTATCTATATACTTTGAAAATGAAAGTCACTGAGTCCTGTCCGACTCTTTGCAACCCATTGCACTATACAGTCCATGGAATTCTCCAGACCAGAATGCTGGAGTGGGTAGTCTTTCCTTTCTCCAGGGGATCTTCCCAACATAGGGATTGACCCAGGTCTCCCACATTGCAGGTGGATTCTTCACCAGCTGAGTCACAAGGGAAGTCCAAGAATACTGGTGTGGGCAGCCTAGCCCTTCTCCAGGGGAATCTTCATGACCCAGGAATTGAACCAGTGTCTCCTGCATTGCAGGCAGATTCTTTACCAACTGAGGTATCAGGGAAGCCCACATATATTCTTCATAAAACTGAATATACTTTGATGACTTAGAGAACATAGAGTAACATTGAGGACTAAGAGATCATTTACATTATAGACTGAACAACTCAGATAGTGTGAAAATAATAGACTTTAACAGTTAAACAGCATTGAGTAAATAAGCCAGGAAACATTTATTTAGGCAGTGGAGTGGAGAGCATATTTGCAGGTACACTCATTTTACATACAGAACAAATTCTAAATTCCTTCATTGAACAATGGTGAAAATTTGAAAGCATTTCCCCTAAAGTCAGGAACAAGACAAGGGTGCCCATTTTCACTGCTACTATTCAACATAGTTCAGAAAGTTTTGACAACAGCAATCACAGCAGAAAAAGAAATAAAAGGAATCCAAATTGGAAAAGAATAAGTAAAACTCTCACTGTTTGCAGATGACANCCCCATGGAAAAGAAATGCAAAAAGGCAAAATGGCTGTCTGGGGAGGCCTTACAAATAGCTGTGAAAAATATGCCTTATTAAGGAACACCAAAATCCACAGAGCAATTATTAACAGACCTAAAGTGAGAAACTGACAGCAATATAATAATAGTAGGAAATTTAATACCTCCTTTACATCAATTGGTAGGTCATTTAGAGCAAAAGTCAATAAGGAAACAGTGCTCTTAGATGAAACATTAAACTTGATAAACTTAACAGATTTATACAGAACATTCCTTACAATATAACAGAATATGTATTCTGCTTAAGTACACATGGAACATTCTCAACGATAGATCATATGTTGACACACAAACAAATCTCAGTAAATTTAAGATTAAAATAATTTCAAAGATCTTTTCAGATCACAATGGTATGACCTAGATATCAACTATAAGAGGAAAGCTGGAGAATCAAAAATATTTGTATAATAAACAACATGCTACTGAACAACTGTTGGATCAGTGGAAAAAATAAAAGGAAGAATTGAAAACTGAAAATGAAGGAGCTCTTCCTAACTCATTTTATGAGGTCAACATTACCCTGATATCAAAATCAGACAAAGACAACTCAAAAAAAAAAAGAAGAAAAGAAAATTACACCAGATATTTCTGATGAATGTAGATGCAAAAATCCTCAACAAATATTAGCAAACTAAAAACAACAATATATTAAAAAGATCATATATCACAAACAAGTAGGATTTATTCCAGGGAAGCAAGGATGGTTCAATATGTGTAAATCAACCACATGATATACCACATTAACAAAATGGAAAATAAAAATTGTATCATTATGTCAATAGATACAAAAAAAGCATTTGATAAGATCTAGCACTTATTTAAAATTTAAAAAAAACAACAACAACACTGAATAAAACAGTTATAGAAGGAACATACTCCNATGGTTCAATATGTGTAAATCAACCACATGATATACCACATTAACAAAATGGAAAATAAAAATTGTATCATTATGTCAATAGATACAAAAAAAGCATTTGATAAGATCTAGCACTTATTTAAAATTTAAAAAAAACAACAACAACACTGAATAAAACAGTTATAGAAGGAACATACTCCTGCTACTGCTAAGTCACTTCAGTTGTGTCCGACTCTGTGCAACCCCATAGACGGCAGCCCACCAGGCTCCGCCGTCCCTGGGTTTCTCCAGGCAAGAACACTGGGGTGGGTTGCCATTTCCTTCTCCAGTGCATGAAAGTGAAAAGTGAAAGTGAAGTCGCTCAGTCGTGTCCAACTGATCGCGACCCTATGGACTGCAGACTTCCAGGCTCCTCCGCCCATGGGATTTTCCAGGCAAGACTACTGGAGTGCAGTGCCATTGCCTTCTCCGACAGAAGGAACATACCTCAATATAATAAAGGCCAAATACAAGAATATCACAGCTAACATCATACTCAATTGTGAAAAACCTAAAAATATCCCTTTAATATCAGCAACAAGACAAGAATACTTATTCAATATAGTACTGGAAGTCTTAGCCAGGGAAAGTAGGCAAGAAAAAGAAATAAAAAGGCACTCGAATTGGAAAATGGAAGTAAATTTTTCACTATTTTTGGATGACATAATTATATATATAAAATCTCTAAACTCTGTACCAAACTACTATTAGAAATATAATAAGCAAGGAAAGTTGTGGAGCAAAAAAACAATACATAAAAATCCACTTTGTTTCTATATACTAACAGTGAACAAGCAGAAAGAGAAGTTAAAAACCAATCTCACTTACAATCATAATAAAAGAATAAAATATCTAGGAATAAATTCCCTAAGGAAGTGAAAGACTTATACACTGAAAACTATAAAATACTGTTGAAAGAAACTGGAGAAGAGATGGAAATATATTTTGTGCTTATGGATTAGAATAATTAGCATGGTTAACAATCATATTACCTAAAGTAAAATAAACATTCAGTGCAATCCCTATCAAAATCTCAATAACAATTTTCATAGAAATAGAACAAAGAGTATTCTAAAGAGTATTCTATAATTTACATGGAACTACAAGAGATTCTGAATAGCCAAAGCGACCCTGATATAAAGAACAATGCTGGAAATAACACATTCCCTGATTTCCCTGGTGGCTCAGAGGTTAAAGCATCTGCCTGCGATGTGGGAGACATTGGTTCGACCCCTGGGTTGGGAAAATCACCTGGAAAAGGAAATGGCAACCCACTCCAGTATTCTTGCCTGGAAAATCCCATGGACAGAGGAGCCTGGTGGGCTACAGTCCACAGGGTTGCAAAGAGTCAGACTCACTCACTCACTCACTCATAGTAATTAAAACATTTTATCAGCAGAAAAGTAGATACATAGATCAACAAAACAGAATTTAGAGATCAGAAATAAACCCACACACATATATGGATAATTAATTTATGATAAAGGAGCAAAGCATAAACATAGGAGAGAGGATAGAGTCTTCAATAAATGTTGTTGGGAAAACTGGATAGCCTCATGCAAAAGAGTGAAACTAGACCACCATACAATACACAAAAATCAACTCAAAATTTGTTATAGATTTTAATATATGACCTGAAACCAGAAATCTCCTATAAGCAAATATAGGCAGTACACTCTTTGACATCAGTCTTAGAAATATCTTTCTGGATGTTTCTCTTTGAGTTGGGAAAGAAAATAAAAATAAACAAATGGGACTACATCAAACTAAAAGCTTCTGTAAAAGAAAGGAAACAATCAACAAAATGAAAAGACAGTCCACTGAATGGAAGAAGATATTTGCAAATGGTATATCTGATAAGGGGTTAATATCCAAAAATATCAAGAACTCACACAATTTCACACCAAAAAACAACATTTATTTAAAAATTTGCAGAGGAGCTGAACACAAATTTCTACAAAGAAGACATAAGAGACTTAAACAGGCACATGCAAAGATGTTCAACACCATTAATTAATACAGAAGTCCAAATCAAAACCATAAAATATCATTTTGCATTTACTAGAATGGCTATTGTCATAAAAAGGAAATAAAACATGTTGGAGAAAACGGAGAGAAAGGGAACTGTTGTATATCATTGATGGGAATATGAATTAGTGTATTCACTGGGAAACAGTATGGAGATTTCTCAAAAAAGTATTATCCAGCTATTCCGCTTCTTGATATTTATTAAAAAAAGAAATTTGAAAAGACACATGTACCTCTATATTCATTACAGTGTGACTTACAGTAGACGACATGGAAAGGACTTAAGTGCCCATCTACAATTAATGAATAAAAATTCTGTGATTGTGTGTGTGTGTGTGTGTGTGTGTGTGTGCTGAACTTCATCACTCAGTTGTGTCTGACTCTTTGCAACACCATGTAGCCCACCAGGTCCCCCTGTCCATGTGGACTCTCCACTCAAGAATACTATAATGTGTGTGGTAGGTAATATCTCTCTTGGGCTGCGATTGCCACCTTCCAGCCCTTACAGCTCTGACTGCCTGTCACCGGTGGGGGATGGTCTGCAGCTGGCTATTTCTGTTCTGTCCTTTGGTCTGTGCGCGGTCCTGGCAGTGTCTTATGTTCAAGCTTTTTGTGCAGTAGCTATCCCACATAAACTCAAAGTGGATTAAAGATCTAAACGTAAGACCAGAAACTATAAAACTCCTAGAGGAGAACATAGNAGTATGGTACTGGCACAAAGACAGAAATATAGAACAATGGAACAAAATAGAAAGCCCAGAGATAAATCTGCACACCTATGGACACCTTATCTTTCACAAAGGAGGCAAAAATATACACAATGGATTAAAGACAGTCTCTTTAACAAGTGATGCTGGGAAAACTGGTCAACCACCTGTAAAATAATGAAACTAGAACACTTTCTAACACCATACACAAAAAGAAACTCAAATTGAATTAAAGATCTAAATGTAAGACCAGAAACTATAAAACTCCTAGAGGAGAACATAGGCAAAACACTCTCCGACATAAATCACAGCAGGATCCTCTATGATCCACCTTCCAGAATACTGGAAATAAAAGCAAAAATAAACAAATGGGATCTAATTAAAATTAAAAGCTTCTGCACAACAAAGGAAACTATAAGCAAGGTGAAAAGACAGCCTTCTGAATGGGAGAAAATAATAGCAAATGAAGCAACTGACAAACAACTAATCTCAAAAATATACAAGCAACTTATGCAGCTCAATTCCAGAAAAATAAACGACCCAATCAAAAAATGGGCCAAAGATCTAAATAGACAGTTCTCCAAAGAAGACATACGGATGGCTAACAAACACATGAAAAG
>SJYA01001190.1:74010-105049 GCA_006410615.1 Neotragus moschatus
CTAAATAGACATTTCTCCAAAGAAGACATACAGATGGCTAACAAACACATGAAAAGATGCTCAACATCACTCATTATCAGAGAAATGCAAATCAAGACCACAATGAGGTACCACTTCACACCAGTCAGAATGGCTGCAATCCAAAAGTCTACAAGCAATTAATGCTGGAGAGGATGTGGAGAAAGGGGAACCCTCTTACACTGTTGGTGAGAATGCAAATTAGTAGTGCCACTATGGGGAACAGTGTGGAGATTCCTTAAAAAACTGGAAATATAATTGCCTTATGACCCAGCAATCCCACTGCTGGGCATACACACTGAGGAAACCAGAACTGAAAGTGGCACGTGTACCTCAATGTTCATCGCAGCACTGTTTATAATAGCCAGGACATGGAAGCAACCTAGATGTCCATCAACAGATGAATGGATAAGAAAGCTGTGGTACATATACACAATGGAGTATTGCTCAGCCATTAACAAGAATACATTTGNATACACACTGAGGAAACCAGAACTGAAAGTGGCACGTGTACCTCAATGTTCATCGCAGCACTGTTTATAATAGCCAGGACATGGAAGCAACCTAGATGTCCAACAGCAGACAGATGGATAAGAAAGCTGTGGTACATACACACAATGGAGTATTACTCAGCCATTAAAAAGAATACATTTGAATCAGTTCTAATGAGATGGATGAAACTGGAGCCAATTATACAGAGTGAAGTGAGCCAGAAAGAAAAACACCAATACAGTATACTAACACATATATGCGGAATTTAGAAAGATAGTAATGATAACCCTGTATGCGAGACAGCAAAAGAGACACAAATGTATAGAACAGACTTTTGGACTCTGTGGGAGAGGAAGAGGGTGGGATGATTTGGGAGAATGGCATTGAAACATGTATACTATCATGTAAGAAATGGATCGCCAGTCTAGGTTTGATACAGAATACAGGATTCTTGGGGCTGGTGCACTGGGATGACCCAGAGAGATGATATGGGGAGGGGGGTGGGAGAGGGGTTCACGATTGGGAACTCATGTACACCCGTGATGGAATCATGTCAATGTATGGCAAAACCAATATAGTATTGTAAAGTAAAATAATAAAAAAAATTAAAAAAAGAAAAATATGTTTTGTGCCCAATATATACATGCCCATCACACTTTCATGTCCTCATATATCGCAGAAATAACAGAACAAACAAACAAGAAAAACCCAAGTATATATATCTTCTTATATGTAGTTTATAATCCAGTGGATACTAGAACATAATTTTTCCAAAAATCATATCACCTGAAGATCATGTTATAAGACCTAGGAACCTTATAAGACAGTTCCCTAGAAAAGTATTAAACATACTTTATAGTACTTTAAAAGACCATGTATTTCCTAAGTGTGTTTGGAAAACTCTGGTGTTTGAGGCTACAGTACTTGCATGGATTTTGATAGGAGCAAAAAGAACTGTAAAAATGATAAAAGTTAGATTTGATTAAAAAAATGAAATTTGGGTTTTGACCAGTTTTATTTGTTACTACTAGTGCATCAATAAAGTGATCATGTCTGGACATACCAATAAATGCTTCAGAATTAGGTCATAAGGTAATGGTAAATGAGGTGCAAAAAAGAATTTAATCAGAACAGAAATATTTCCCTTGGTCATTAATTTTGAAATCTTGATTGTAAGAATAGTTTTAAGATGAATAGCAGAACAACTCTATTTAAATAGTATATTATCTGTTTCTGATGGATGAATATCCTTAATTTCAACAAATCCTACATAGTTCACCCTAGTATGCAATATTAGTATTTACTCTCTAGTGCTTTTGATGCATTTATAATAACCTCAGTTAAGAAAGAACTATTTGTACTTAATATAAAGGAAAGATGTTTGATGTAACTGAACCCAAGTTATATTTTCAGCAAATTATTTTTAAATAGATTGCGTAGATCACATTTGACTGTGATATTCTTTGGTGACAAAATCCATTGCCAAGTCTCAAATACTTAAATGCTGTAAATCAGTCAAAACAATTTGTATTTTTTAACCTTGATTTTTAAAAATCAAATCAAAATAAATTACTTAATACTAAAATGGTATAAATAAAAACAAAAAAATTTTTCTTGTTGTTTATCAAACTACAATAGTATATTTGAGCATACTCTTACTAGTAGTGATGACTTTTACTTATCCTCAAAGTATTTATTTTTTTATCAGCTAGAAGTATATCCATTTATCCCTCTATAATTTAGTGATTTTAGTTATGGTGAAGACAGAAACACAAAAGCCAAACAAAATGGACTGTAATTGTGAAATGATGGATTTAAGATAATGATTTGTGAATTAAGAAAGTTTATAGATTACTTGAGATATTAATTTTATAAATTTACCTATTTAATGTTATCATATAATATATACAACAAAAATAACTATCATAATGTTCAGTAAGAGGTAAAAATACAAAAACAAGAAAACAACAGAACAGTCAAGTAATTATAACTGAATTTTGATTTTATTTATCAGGAACTCTTACCAGGTTTTATTTTGCTTTTAGGAAATAATACTATGTCTTAATCATTCTTCCTAATAGGCCATTTGACATCAATCATTGCTTAGAAAGCCCTTTCTGTTTTCTTTAAGAATGTGGCATTTTTACTTTGTGAAAATCCAGAATAATAAAAGCTTAAAACAAAGTTATATTCCAACATTCAACTTCTAATATAACAAATTATATATGGAATATATTTTCAAGTATTTTGGGAAAATGTGCTCATATATCAGTCTCTTGAATGAAAATGAATAAATCTTCAAAAACTTAAATTGTCTATTAGCAGCCATTACATATTATCAAGATATTATGAAATCAGTTTTATGGATTATTTAATAGGATGAATAAAAAGAAATAAGGAACAGTGCAATTTCTTATAATGAGTTCTTTAATCTGAAATACCTATTATTAATCCTCGGTTTAATATTACTGTGTATTTTTATTACATTTGCAGGAACTAAAGCTGATTTGCAAACACAATTTCCAAAATAGGTAATTTAAACATCAGAAGTCTGCAAAGAAAACACAGAAGGAGGAGACATTTGACTGTACATAGATCTTCTAAGGAAAGATACCACCTAGATACATATCTAGGAAATCATGTTTACGGTAATGTTTTAAACTCACAGTGAATGTTATTTCCAGTGTAATATTTTTGATTATTTTTGCACTCAGTTCTTGAACTTCTTATAGTTAAATCAAAATTTATGTTGGTGGATATTTCCTAAGTTTTTATATATGTGAAGAAATTACTCTTACTATCACTCCATACCCTGCATGTTTCTTGCCAACGCTGAGGAAGGCAGAGAGCTATTTCAATAGAGAGTTCATTCATCCACAGCACTGCTGGGGATTCAAAATAGATTTCTTGTAGTTAACCAATTAATCTGCAGGGGATCTGGCCCAAGCTGGAAAGAAGTGGGACCTGCTGAGACTGGCTGAAGATCTGTTTGCATGAGAGAGAGCTCATGCGATAACCAGCATCACAGTTCATTTAGCTCCATTAGTAAAAATGCTAATGTTTGATTATATGGGACAGACACCAAGAGACTGATGCTTTTAATTTAGCCATTCAGTAAAACCAACCAAGAAATTAAAAAAACTTGAGGTTATGTAATCTAGATTAAGCCTTTAAAAAAAAACAAGACGTCCTGTTCTGAGCAATGTTTCCTTGACTTACTTTTGCTTTTTATAAGAAGATGAGAGTTAAAATATGTTTTAAAAATCTAGTTGGGCAGACATAAATGTTAAAAAAATTAAAAATATCTTGCTTGACTTCTCATGAACCCCCATATCAAAAACACAGAGAGGGCTTCTCTTACTGTAATGAAATCATTTACCTCTACCATAATTTCCTTTATATATGTACTTCTTGAATAGTTATTGTCAGGGAAGAGTTTTCCCTTAGCAGTTATGAGTCATACCCTTGAGAAATGCTCCCAGGAAGATATAATTCATAGTTTGCTAGGAGAAATGTCGAATTTTGTGTTCATGTGTGTGTGTGTGTGTGTGTGTGTGTGTGTGTGTGTGTGCGCGCGCGCACATAGATGTTTGTTTACCTGTTTCATTCTCCCTTGCTCATTCCCTTGAGAGACAACAGTAGAATCATTTTGCTGGATATTAGGGCCATATCCAAATTGCTTTCATCCTCTATAAGCCTGTGGGGAGCTTTAATGGTTTTTTATTGTAGACCTCAACTTCCGTCTTAGAGAAGTGTTTTTCTCTAAATCTCATGGTAAGTTTGTAAGTTGCCCACATAGAAAGGACTGGGATTATGTAGACTTAGTTTATCAGAAAACGACAATAACAACAAAAAGTAGAGTGGCTTTATAACAGACAGAAAAAGTTTTAGTAAAATAGCGAGTAGACTGGGTTGACTACGGTTGTCATTTGATCACTCATGGTGTCACGTGGGAAATTACCGTAGATCTTTGGGGTTGCAACTTGATGAGGATGAGTACTTTCAAAAAACTGCTTCTGTAAGCAATTTTATTTTTGCCACAAATTCATTTTAAAAATTTGAAGGGTGAAACAAAATGTTGGTGTTCATGATGCCTTGTTCTTTCATGAGAGTAGCAAAGGGAAGATTTAAGAGAAAGAATAATAATCGTAGTAATTATAATAATAATTGTGATATAACAATAATAATAATGATTGTACACATCTAAAACAGTAGACAGTCCTCTGAAAGGGACAGTTCAAATATATGGGCTTCTATATTTCTATTGAAATTTAGCAGCATGTTTCACATTTCAAAAAGGGGTAAAGATTTATGAAATTTTTAGCACTGACATGTGAATGCCAAATTTGCGTTATGTCATGTATTCCAAGCTACTTTCCTAAATCTGTCTGCATTTGATGTTGAATATCTTTCTCTGAATGACTTGAAGCTATAACTCAGATTTATTCTTATAACAGCTGCAGACTATCACATTGAATATTGTACTATAACTTATGTATCCAGTTTATGATCTGTCCAATTTTCTATGATTACATAGTAACTGTATTGAAAACCTGGAGAACATTGTATTTGTAGAAATAAATCTCTTACCATTTAAATTGGCCCATGCTTTTACTAACATTGGAAAGAAATATTAATGTACTTCTTGTAGTCATATCATCAAATGGAAGTCATTGCTGTTGTTTGGTATTTTTAGAAAAAGCTATTTGGTATAAATGTCTATTATCCTTGAAATCAATGGTATATAAATATCAAAGATATGGGTATAAAGATCAAGAAGCAAATATATTGATTCTTTCATTCTACTCTGTATACTATATAATTATGTAACACACATATCATAAATACATGCATGAACATATTTTTAAATCAACTGCTTTTCTGTCAAGTGTAAATACTTATGAGAACAAAAGATATTTTCAGTTTTCTTCTCCTGTTAAACACAAATTCATGTTTAATCATGTATCCTGATCAGTATGGAGAAGGCAATGGCCCCCCCACTCCAGTACTCTTGCCTGGAAAATCCCATGGATGGAGGAGCCTAGTGGGCTGCAGTCCATGAGGCGCGAAGAGTCAGACACGACTGAGCGACTTCACTTTCACTTTTCACTTTCCTGCACTGGAGAAAGAAATGGCAACCCACTCCATTGTTCTTGCCTGGAGAATCCCAGGGACAGGGGAGCCTGGTGGGCTGCCATCTATGGGGTCGCACAGAGTCAGATATGACTGAAGTGATGTAGCAGCAGCAGCAGCATGATCAGTATCACACCAGTTATATAATATGGATGCTCTCCATTAGCTTTCAATGTGCAATGGAAAGATTTTCCTTTCTCTGAGAATAAGAGGTAACACATGATATAAATATGAATCTCTATGAAAAAACTTGCCTATCTTGTGGATTATATTCCCATTTTGAATATATTTATTAGCACTTATATCAGAATAATATGAAAGATTCCTTGTGCATTATAATTATTTTCCTTTACAAAACATCCAGATGACACAATGCTCATGGCAGAAAGTGAAGATTCACTAAAGATCCTCTTGATGAAAGTGAAAGAGGAGAGTGAAAAAGCTGGATTAAAATTCAGCATTCAAAGAATGAAG
Organism: Neotragus moschatus; assembly: GCA_006410615.1. Classification (NCBI taxonomy): domain Eukaryota; kingdom Metazoa; phylum Chordata; class Mammalia; order Artiodactyla; family Bovidae; genus Neotragus; species Neotragus moschatus. The sequence goes on from SJYA01001190.1 coordinate 80,128, forward strand.
ATCATGGCATTTGGTCCCATCACTTCATGGCAAATAGATGGGGAAACAGTGGAAGCATTGACAGACTTTATTTTCTTGGGCTCCAAAATCACTGTGGATGATGACTGCAGTTATGAAATTAAAAGATGCTTGCTCTTTGGAGGAAAATCTATAACTAACCTAGACAGCATATTAAAAAGCAGAAGTATCACTTTACTGACAAAGGTCCATCTAGTCAAAAGTATGGTTTTTCAAATAGTCATGTACAGATGTGAGTTGGACTGTAAAGAAGGCTGAGCAATGAAGAATTGATGCTTTTGAACTGTAATGTTGGAGAAGAATCTTGAGAGTCCTTTGGACTGCAAGGAGATCAAACCAGTCAATCCTAAAGGAAATCAGTCCTGAATATACATTGGAAGGATTGATACTGAAGCTGAAGTGCCAATATTATGGCCACCTGATATGAAAAACTAACTCATTGGAAAAGATCCTGATGCTGGGAAGGATTGAAGGCAGGTGGAGAAGGGGACAACACAGGATGAGATGGTTGGATGGCATCACCATCTCGATGGACATGAGTTTGAGCAAGCTCTGGGAGTTGGTAATGGACAGGGAAGCCTGGCATGCTGCAGTCTATGCAGTCGCAAAGAGTTGGGCACCACTTAGCGACTGAACAACAACAATGAACAATGGGAATCAGTGTATTATGCCCAGAGACCAAAAGGGTGAATTATACCACAATGAATGACAGGACCCAGCAGCACTCAGAGGTCAAGGTTAAGAATGCTTATCTCAGGGGAGACCAGTGACATCACAGTATAGTTAGGCCAATAAATCTTGTCTTATCATAGACCACTTTTATATGTTTCATACTATTTTTTTATTATTATTTTTTGCTCATTCTTGACTAGGTGTTATTTCTAAACTATGTTTTCCCCTCCAGTGGGGTCAGCAAAAATGTCTAGCTGCACCAATGAACCTTGTAGAATTAACCACCAGGTTAATACCTTGAACTGCTCATTAACCAGCTAGTATATCCATTTCACATTGTTAAGCTAGACAACAAGTTGATGCCCATGTCTTGTAGTCAAATTTTTTGTCTAGTAAATATATTTCACAGGATATCTTAAGTCAATGAGGACACAAAGGTGCTTGCTTTCTGGCAAACACAGTTTTCTTCAAGCAAGATGCTTACTTTTTGAAGCGGCATGTCTGTGTACTTGATTTTCTTTTTTATTCAGAACAGATGGAGTGCTGTCTCTGCACAGATGTCTTTATAACCATTTGTGGTTTTATTTTGGTTCTTTCGTAAAAATGTTATACAAGGAGCAAGACAAAGTATTATCAAGGATATATTAATGAAACTGTGAGGAATCCAAAGACTCCAGTAACTTACTCCATACCCTGCCTCCACAGACAGTTCCTGCATGTATCTGAGCTTCTACCATGACTCATGATGTGTTTTCTTTAAGCAGTGAGTTTAAAAACTTAACTAAAAGTTACTAACTTGAAACATTCTGAACAATTTTAGCTTACATGTATAAGATGTTTATATAAAATCTTCACGATTTCTGCTTGTCATGGAAACTTTTAGGATGTTCTGAATGTGGAGAACAGTAGAGAGGTTCTCGAAAAAACTAAACACTACTGTACGATCCAGCAATCCCACCGCTGGACATATATCTAGAGAAAATGATAATCTGAAAAGATATGTGTGCCCCAGTGTTCACTGCAGTACTATTTTTACAATAGCCAAGACATGGAAGCCCAAATGTCCATTGATGGGGGAATTGATAAGGAACTGATAAAGAAGACGTGTTATATACACACAATGGAATATTATTCAACCATAAAAAATGAAAGTCCTTTGCAGCAGCACAGGTGGACCTAGGGATGATCATACTAAGTGGAGTAAGTTAGAGGAAGGCAAATGTCCTGTGATCTCACTTATACATGGAGTTTAATTTAAAAATATGACACAAATGAATTTTTATTTAAAAAATAGACACAGACTTACAAATGGACACACACTACTATATATAAAATAACCAACAAGGACCTACTGTAAAGTACAGGGAATTCTACTCAATATTCTGTGTTAACCCATATAGAAAAAAGAAAAATCTGAAAAAGAATGAATACCTGTATATGTATAACTGAATCACTTGGCAGTACACCTGAAATTAACACAACATAGTAAATCAACTCTAATAAAATTAAAATAAAAAAAAATATGGGGTCACACAGAGTCGGACACGACTGAAGTGACTTAGCAGCAAAGATCATTCAAATGATGTGTGTGAGGAAATGGAAGGTGGAGCTCCTGTTATTCATGTGAGGAAGATTCCTCTTGTCTCCCTTCTACCCCTCCTCTGTGCCTGTGTGAGTTTAGGGTGCATTCCCATGGCATTCCGTTCTGCTGAATTGGAAAAGCACGGCAGCAGAAAGCAGAGTTATGTGAAGCAGCTGCCATAGATGCAGGCCTATTCCAGCTGTGTGAAGGTGGTTGATACCGCAATGACCAAGGGAAAAAGTGAGTTTTGAGAAACAAGAGGCATCCAGGATATTAACTAAAAGTATCTGCGAGATGGAGTCAATTCCTCTTCTCAGTAAAATTATTTTATCCCAAAGGTATATAAAGATTGAGAGCGACTGATACAGAATCTGAAGTGCACTCTTTACGATAAGAAGAAACACCACACAGTAACAGATATTTGTATCTTGATGGCTCAGGACTTGAATGAGTGGCTAATGTTCACACTTGCTCTCATACTTTGCTCAGTGTAGTATTTTAACACGAGGAAGGTTAGTATGAGAAATACGTTGGGCAACTAATGCAGAGGAGTATTAATTGGAGTGAAGAAGTCAGAAGAGATATCATAAAAGACTTTTCCAATTAACTTTCTATTTTGCACAGTCCTACTGAGAGAGGCATGACCCTTCTAATTGCCAGGGACTAATAGGCTTGTGGTGCATTTGATACAGGAAACAGCCAAAGGAAATGAAATAAGCATCTATCTCTAACAATCTTAGTTTTTAAAAAGAAATTACTTCTGAGACAATATGATTTTACATAGGGAAGGAATGAAAGTCTAGAGGTAGATCTGAATCTGATTTATTTGGAATATTTCCTAGGTGGTGCTAGTGGTAAAGAACCCACTTGCCAATGCAAGAGGCATAAGAAACGGAAGTTCAGTTCCTGCGTTGGGAAGATCCCCTGGAGAAGGGAATGGCAATGCACTCCAGTATTCTTGCCTGGAGAAGCTCATGGACAGAGGGGCCTGATGAACTTACATAGTCCATAGGGTCGCAAAGAGTTGGACATGACTGAAGTGACTTAGCATGTGCACCATGCATGGAGAAATCAGTTCAGTTCAGTTGCTCAGTCGTGTCCAACTCTTTGCTACCCCATGAGCCATAGTATGCCAGGCCTCCCTGTCCATCACCAACTCCCAGAGTTCACCCAAATCAGTGTCCATTGAGTCAGTGATGCCATCCAGCCATCTCATCCTCTATCGTCCCAATCTCCTCCTGCCCTCAATCTTTCCTAGCATCAGGGTCTTTTCAAATGAGTCAGCTCTTCACATCAGGTGGCCAAAATATTGGAGTTTCAGCTTCAACATCATTCCTCCAATGAACAGCCAGGACCGATCTCCTTTAGGATGGACTGGTTGACACTCCTTGAAGTCCAAGGGACTCTCAAGAGTCTTCTCTAACACCACAGTTCAAAAGCATCAATTCTTCGGCACTCAGCTTTCTTTATAGTCCAACTCTCACATCCATACATGACCACAGGAAAAACCATGGCCTTGACTAGATGGATGTTTGTTGGCTAAGTAATGTCTCTGCTATTTAATATGCTATCTAGGTTGGTCATAACTTTCCTTCCAAGGAGTAAGTGTCTTTTAATTTCATGGCTGCAGTTACCATCTGCAGTGATTTTGAGGCCCAGAAAAATAAAGTCAGCCACTGTTTCCATTGTTTCCCCCATCTATTTGACATAAAGTGATGAAACTGGATGCCATGATCTTAGTTCTCTGAATGTTCAGCTTTAAGCCAACTTTTTCACTCTCCTCTTTCACTTTCATCAAGAGGCTCTTTAGTTCTTCCTCACTTTCTGCCATAAGGTTGGTGTCATCTGCCTATCTGAGGTTATTGATATTTCTCCTGGAAATCTTAATTCCAGTTTGTGCTTCCTCCTGGAGAAGGCAATGGCACCCCACTCTAGTACTCTTGCCTGGAAAATCCCATAGACAGAGGAGCCTGGTGGGCTGCCATGCATGGAATCGCGAAGAGTCGGACACGACTGAACGACTTCACTTTGACTTTTCACTTTCATGTATTGGAGAAGGAAATGGCAACCCACTCCAGTATTCTTGCCTAGAGAATCCCAGGGACGGGGGAGCCTGGTGGGCTGCCATCTATCGCAGAGTCAGACACGACTGAAGGGACTTAGTAGCAGCAGCAGCAGTGCTTCCTCCAATCCAGCGTTTCTCATGATGTACTCTGCATATAAGTTAAATAAGCAAGGTGACAGTACACAGCCTTGACGTACTCCTTTTCCTATTTGGAACCAGTCTGTTGTTCCATGTCCAGTTCTAACTATTACTGCCTGACCTACATATAGGTTTGTCGAGAGGCAGATCAGGTGGTCTGGTATTCCCATCTCTTTCAGAATTTTCCACAGTTTCTTGTGATCCTCACAGTCGAAAACTTTGGCATAATCAATAAAGCAGAAATAGATGGTTCTTATGGACCTCTCTTGCTTTTTTGATGGTCCAACGGATGTTGGCAAGTTGATCTCTGGTTCTTCTGCCTTTTCTAAAACCAGCTTGAACATCAGGAAGTTCACAGTTCACGTATTGCTGAAGCCTAGCTTGGAGAATTTTAAGCATTACTTNACCACAGTTCAAAAGCATCAATTCTTCGGCACTCAGCTTTCTTTATAGTCCAACTCTCACATCCATACATGACCACAGGAAAAACCATGGCCTTGACTAGATGGATGTTTGTTGGCTAAGTAATGTCTCTGCTATTTAATATGCTATCTAGGTTGGTCATAACTTTCCTTCCAAGGAGTAAGTGTCTTTTAATTTCATGGCTGCAGTTACCATCTGCAGTGATTTTGAGGCCCAGAAAAATAAAGTCAGCCACTGTTTCCATTGTTTCCCCCATCTATTTGACATAAAGTGATGAAACTGGATGCCATGATCTTAGTTCTCTGAATGTTCAGCTTTAAGCCAACTTTTTCACTCTCCTCTTTCACTTTCATCAAGAGGCTCTTTAGTTCTTCCTCACTTTCTGCCATAAGGTTGGTGTCATCTGCCTATCTGAGGTTATTGATATTTCTCCTGGAAATCTTAATTCCAGTTTGTGCTTCCTCCTGGAGAAGGCAATGGCACCCCACTCTAGTACTCTTGCCTGGAAAATCCCATAGACAGAGGAGCCTGGTGGGCTGCCATGCATGGAATCGCGAAGAGTCGGACACGACTGAACGACTTCACTTTGACTTTTCACTTTCATGTATTGGAGAAGGAAATGGCAACCCACTCCAGTATTCTTGCCTAGAGAATCCCAGGGACGGGGGAGCCTGGTGGGCTGCCATCTATCGCAGAGTCAGACACGACTGAAGGGACTTAGTAGCAGCAGCAGCAGTGCTTCCTCCAATCCAGCGTTTCTCATGATGTACTCTGCATATAAGTTAAATAAGCAAGGTGACAGTACACAGCCTTGACGTACTCCTTTTCCTATTTGGAACCAGTCTGTTGTTCCATGTCCAGTTCTAACTATTACTGCCTGACCTACATATAGGTTTGTCGAGAGGCAGATCAGGTGGTCTGGTATTCCCATCTCTTTCAGAATTTTCCACAGTTTCTTGTGATCCTCACAGTCGAAAACTTTGGCATAATCAATAAAGCAGAAATAGATGGTTCTTATGGACCTCTCTTGCTTTTTTGATGGTCCAACGGATGTTGGCAAGTTGATCTCTGGTTCTTCTGCCTTTTCTAAAACCAGCTTGAACATCAGGAAGTTCACAGTTCACGTATTGCTGAAGCCTAGCTTGGAGAATTTTAAGCATTACTTTACTAGCGTGTGAGATGAGTGCAATTGTACGGTAGTTTGAGCATTCTTTGGCATTGCCTTTCTTTGGGATTAGAATGAAAACTGACCTTTTCCAGTCCTGTGGCCACTGCTGAGTTTTCCAAATTTGCTGCCATACTGAGTGCAGCACTTTCAGAGCATCATCTTCCAGGATTTGAAATAGCTCAAATGGAATTCCATCACTTTCACTATCTTTGTTCATAGTGATACTTTCTAAGGCCCTCTTGACTTCACATTCCAGGATGTCTGGTTCTAGATGAGTGATCACACCATCATGATTATCTGAGTCACAAAGATCTTTTTTGTACCATTCTGTGTATTCTTGCCACCTCTTCCTAATATATTCTGCTTCTGTTAGGTCTCTATAATTTCTGTCCTTTATTGTGCCCATTTTTGCATGAAATGTTCCCTTGGTATGTCTAATTTTCTTGAAGAGATCTCTAGTCTTTCCCTATTGTTTTCCTCTATTTCTTTTCATTGATTGCTGAGGAAGACTTTCTTGTCTCTCCTTGCTATTCTTTGGAACTCTGCATTCTTTCCTTTTCTCCTTTGCTTTTTGCTTCCCTTCTTTTCACAGCTATTTGTAAGGCCTCCTCAGACAGCTGTTTTGCTTTTTTGCCTTTCTTTTTCTTGGGGATGGTCTTGATTCCTGTCTCCTATACAGTGTCATGAACCTCCATCCATAGTTCATCAGGCACTCTGTCTCTTGGCATCAGTAATTTTGGTCTCAGCAAACTGGCTTGTATTAGAGTGTTATGCTTTCTGTACTTTCTTGAAATCAAAATTTCATCAGCTCCTCACCATGTGCAAAGTTGGTGCTACTTCATACACTATCCAATTAATTACTAGTATTCTACTATTTATCCTGAGATTCTCTAGCTTGATATTTTTGCTTCTCTCCNGTCTCTTGGCATCAGTAATTTTGGTCTCAGCAAACTGGCTTGTATTAGAGTGTTATGCTTTCTGTACTTTCTTGAAATCAAAATTTCATCAGCTCCTCACCATGTGCAAAGTTGGTGCTACTTCATACACTATCCAATTAATTACTAGTATTCTACTATTTATCCTGAGATTCTCTAGCTTGATATTTTTGCTTCTCTCCATGTTTATTCAACACGTCTCTTATTCTCTACATTTGATCTTTGACCTCAAAATAGACATTAGTTCACATAGTACCCCAAATCTCTCATTTCTTCTTTCTCTATATTTCTTCAATATAAAATATTTATTTATTTATTTACTTATTTTTTTTGCTTTCTGTGTACTCATTTACTGCTGGGAATACTAAGTTATTTAATTTTTTGAATGCTTTCCAGTACATGCTAACATTTTATAATAAATTATCTTAATACTATTTAATTTCAGTCACAAGTACTCAATATAAATAGAAAAACAATGAGAGGTATTCAGATGATAACCAGATAAGATAAGATCTTAGCAAAGTCTGGCATAAAATTACTTTGCATTGATTTATCATTGTATCCTAAATTAGTTTTGTATTATGAATGATTATATACCATGGCCACTGTGGCTCTGTACTAATTGTGGATGAGCTTATACATGTATTTACATGCATAAGAATATAAATGAATGTAAGAAGATCACTTTCAGCTCTTGAAGCCAAGATTTTTCATAGTTAGAACTTTATAGTGATAACCATTGGTGTCTCTATGGTTCAGTTCAGTTCAGTTCAGTCACTCAGTTGTCTCCGACTCTTTCTTTGCGACCCCATGAATCTCAGCATGCCAGGCATCCCTGTCCAACACCAACTCCCAGAGTTCCCTCAAACTCACATCCATTGAATTGGTGATGCCATCAGGTATCTCATCCTCTGTTGTCCCCTTTTCCTCCTGCCCCCCAATCCCTCCCAGCATCAGAGTCTTTTCCAATGAGTCAGCTCTTTACATGAGGTGGCCAAAGTACTGGAGTTTCAGCTTCAGCATCATTCCTTCCAAAGAAATCCTAGGGTTGATCTNGACCCCATGGGCTGTAGCCCTCAAGACTCCTCTGCCCATGGGATTCTCCAGCAAGAATACTGACTACCATTTCCTTCTCCAGGGGATCTTCCCGACCCAGGAATCAAATCCAGGTCTCCTGCATTGCGGGCAGATTATTTACCAACTGAGCTATAAGGGATGCTGTATACATGGTGAGATTGGGAGTCCTATATATAAGCCACCTCTGGAAAACCCTGTCTCTTATACACATCTAACTCTCACATCCAAACATGACCAAAGGAAAAACCATAGCTATGACTAGACGGATCTTAGTCGGCAATGTCTCTGCTTTTGAATGTACTATCTAGGTTGGTAAAAACTTTTCTTCCAAGGAGTAAGCGTCTTTTAATTTCATGGCTGCAGTCACTATCTGCAGTGATTTTGCAGCCCCCCAAAATAGAGTCTGACACTGTTTCTACTGTTTCCCTATCTATTTCCTATGAAGTGATTGGACCAGATACCATGATCTTTGTTTTCTGAATGTTGAGCTTTAAGCCAACTTTTTCACTCTCCTCTTTCACTTTCATCAGAGGCTTTTTTGCTTCTCTTCACTTTCTGCCATAAGGGTAGTGTCATCTACATTTCTGTGGTTATTGATATTTCTCCTGGCAATCTTGATTCCAGCTTGTGTTTCTTCCAGTCCAGTGTTTCTCATGATGTTCTTCAATTTAAGTCTGAATTTGGCAATAAGGAGTTCATGATCTGAGTCACAGTCAGCTCCTGGTCTTGTTTTGGTTGACCGTATAGAGCTTCTCCATCTTTGGCTGCAAAGAATATAATCAATCTGATTTTGGTGTTGACTATCTGCTGATGTCCATGTGTAGAGTCTTCTCTTGTGTTGTTGAAAGAGGGTGTTTGCTATGACCAGTGCATTTTCTTGGCAAAACTCTATTAGTCTTTGCCCTGCTTCATTCCGTATTCCAAGGCCAAATTTGCCTGTTACTCCAGGTGTTTCTTGACTTCCTAGTTTTGCATTCCAGTCCCCTATAATGAAAAGGACATCTTTTTTGGGTGTTAGTTCTAAAAGATCTTGTAGGTCTTCATAAAACCATTCAACTTCAGTTTCTTTAGCGTTACTGGTTAAGGCATAGAATTCCTAAATACATGAAATTGGGGATTACAAAATGTAAGACTTTCCCAAAGTAAATATCTTCCACAAAATTCCTACTTTAAAATGTCTTCCTTCATGCTGCAATAGCTTACATAGGAAAGTAATAATTTTATTGTGAAGCATTGGCTGGGAGCCTTTCCACATGATCCTAGTTGTTTGATATATTAGAATTCATAGTTTACTACAAAATATTAAAAAATAAGAAGTGTTTCAGTTTTTATGCTTAGAGATAAATCTAGTCTTTTTATTCTAAGTTCGTTGAGTTTTTATGTATGATGGCTTTAGTCCTGCTTAGTTGTCTTTAGCTTCATACAGGAGAGGGTGGGATGAATTGAGAGAGTATTGTTGAAACATACACAGTACCATAGTAAAAGAGACACTCCATGGGGTCTGATGTGTGACACAGGGAGCTCAAACCCAGTGCTCTCTGACAACCTAGAGTGGTGGGATGGGGTGGAGGCAGGAGGGAGTTTTGTGAGGGAGGGGACATACATATACCTATGGCTGATTCATCTTGATGTATGGCAGAAATGAACACAATATTATCAAGCAATTATCCTCCAATTAAAAATACATAAATGAAAAGCACAGTTTTGATAGATTGTATTGTGACAGCTGTCATATTAGGATGCATTTTAAAAATCTTATAAATTGGTGAATTTGGGGGCAGCAATTTAAATATGAAGGATGGAGGGGGAAAAACATTTAAGTGTTTTATTCTTTATTATTTTAAGAAAGGTAAAACCACAACTAAAATGCAAAAAAAAAAAAAAAAAAGATTTCTCTAGTGTTTGGATAAGGTGCTATGATTTACCTAATGTGTCAGAAGTGGTTTGTTAAATTTTATGCTGGAGATTTCTCACTGGAAGATGCTCCACAGTTAGGTGGGCCATTTGAAGTTGCTAGCGATCAAATGGAGACATCCACTGAAACCTATCAACATTATACAACATGGGAATAGCCGGCATACTCAAAATATCTAAATCGAGCATGAAGATAATTTGTACCAGTTTGGTTATGTTAACTGCTTTCATGTTTGGGTTCCACATAAGTTAATGGGAAAAAAAAAACCTTGACTGTATTTCCACCTGCAATTCTCTACTTAAACATGATGAAAATATTCTCTTTTATAAACATATAATTATGGGCGATGAAGATTGTATACTGTACAATAATGGGGAAGAGAGGAGACCATGGGGCCAGAGAAAATGAATCATCACTGGCCACAACAAAGACGGGTCTTCATCCAAAGAAGGTGATGCTGTATGGTGGTGGTGGTGGTTTAGCTGCTAAGTCGTGTCTGACTCTTGAGACCCCATGGGCTGTAGCCCTCAAGACTCCTCTGCCCATGGGATTCTCCAGCAAGAATACTGACTACCATTTCCTTCTCCAGGGGATCTTCCCGACCCAGGAATCAAATCCAGGTCTCCTGCATTGCGGGCAGATTATTTACCAACTGAGCTATAAGGGATGCTGTATACATGGTGAGATTGGGAGTCCTATATATAAGCCACCTCTGGAAAACCAAACAATTAATTCTAACAAGGACTGCTCCCAATTAGACCAACTAAAAGCACTTTAATGAAAAGTGTCTAGAATTAATCAAGAGAAAACACATGGTCTTCTATCAAGATAATGCAAGACCACATGTTCCTTTGATGACCAGGCCAAACGGTTACAGCTTGTCTTGGAAGTTCTGATTCACGCACTGTATTCACCAGACATTGTACCTTCAGATTTTCATTTATTTTGGTCTCTACAAAATTCTCTTCAGTTCACTTCAGTTGCTCAGTCGTGTCCGACTCTTTGCGACCCCATGAATCGCAGCGTGCCAGGCCTCCTTGTCCATCACCAACTCCTGGAGTTCACTCAGATTCACGCCTATCAAGTCAGTGATGCCATCCAGCCTTCTCATGCTCTGTCGTCCCCTTCTCCTCCTGCCCCCAATCCCTCCCAGCAGCAGAGTCTTTTCCAATGAGTCAACTCTTCCCATGAGGTGGCCAAAGTACTGGAGTTTCAGCTTTAGCATCATTTCTTCCAAAGAAATCCCAGGGCTGATCTCCTTCAGAATGGACTGGTTGGATCTCCTTGCAGTCCAAGGGACTCTCAAGAGTCTTCTCCAATACCACAGTTCAAAAGCGTCAATTCTTCGGTGCTCAGCCTTCTTCACAGTCCAACTCTCACATCCATACATGACCACAGGAAAAAACCATAGCCTTGACTAGACGCACCTTAGTTGGCAAAGTAATGTCTTTGCTTTTGAATATGCTATCTAGGTTGGTCATAACTTTCCTTCCAAGGAGTAAGCGTCTCCTAATTTCATGGCTGCAGTCACCATCTGCAGTGATTTTGGAGCTCCCCAAAATAAAGTCTGACACTGTTTCCACTGTTTCCCCATCTGTGTCCCATGGAGTGATGGGACCAGATGCCATATTGGAAGGGAAAAAAAAAAAAAATCAGTTCCCTGGAAGACTGTAAGATGCACTGGGAACTATTCTTTCCTCAAGGAGATAAAACATTTTGGAAAGATGGAATTACAAAATTGCCTGAAAAATAGCAGAAGACAGTGGAACAAAATGTTGAATATCTTGTTCAATGTCAAAAACAAAACAAATATGTTGTTTCATTTTCTTGGTGAAAATGAAAAATGTATCTTTATTTTTACTTATAACTCAAAGGAACTTTTCAGTCAATGCAATATATAAATGATTCAGAAGTCTAAATGAAATAGACATTAGTAATTAAGTTGTAGTTAATAAATTTATATTATATTACATCATTCACGTATTTAATTTGCATCTTTACAATTTTAATTTGTGAAGCATTTTAATTTTTAACTGTTTTATCATTACCTTATATTTTGAATTAGATGCTGTTTATTGCATTTGTCTTCTTACAATAAATTTGTATTTTTAAGAATGGGGATTTTTGTGAGTACATGGAATTAGACATCATTTTTCATTTCCCATCTACATCTACACCTCTGAATCTATAGTCCATAATCTGGAAATTAAAAAAAAAAAACTTTTCAGATAATGCAAAGGTCAAAAAATTAATGAAAATTTAAAGCATTTATGGCTTATTAAAATTTGACAATTTTTTAAAAATATTATATCTCATAATATTTAATAGGTTGCTTAGTATGGTGATATGCCACACACATACAAAAATGAAGTATATGCAAAGTTACTCAAATTTCAATGAATTCCCATCTTTAAAGAATGGATCATATATTTAATGGTCCTTGGAATATATATTGGGTAATAATTCCCTGGAAATATAAATGCCGAATAAAGTATAGATTTTCACCTTTTTATATTTTATAAAGCACAGATAATAAAAGAAAATCTTGTATATTACTTTGATAATGACTTTAACACAGAGGAAAGAAACCACAATTTAAGAACCTGAAAATTATTTTATATTATATAGCCTTTGGAATTCTATATTTAGTCAAGATGGGCTACCCAGGTGGCGCTGGAAGTAAAGAAACCTCATGCCAATGCAGGAGACTTAAGAGACATGGGTTTGATCCCTGGGTCAGGAAGATCCCCTGGATGAGGGCATCGCCACTTACTCCAGTATTTTTGCCTGGAGGATCCCATGGACAGAGGAGCCTGGCGGGCTACAGTCCATGGGGTTGCAGAGAGTCAGTCATGACTGAGGTGACTTAGCAAACATGCAGCATAGAAGAGTTGGACACATTTAGTAGTCACTGACAGAAGAAAACTGCAGTTATCGAAAGATAACTCCATTTGAAATGGGAGGATAGAAATACTCAAGTTTCTCACCCATGGACCTCCTGTCATGCTTATTAGGAATAACAGTGTTTCTCTTATCTGCTATGGAGACACTTTCCTAGTGGCAGAGATTTAGTTTGTCCTCTCCATATATGTCATCCTTCATGACTGTATCTGGGAGGTGCACTGAAGAGAGACTACACATATTAGGGACTACCCTACCCTAACCACCCTTTTCCTTTTGGTGCAAATTCTGGTGTGTGAGCATCTTTTAGGGAGGTGAATAATCACAGGTATTTATTTGCCAGAAGTGAAGTCTCCTTCTCAAAATCAGGGCTTCTTTGATGACTCATAACAGTAAAGAATCTTCCTACAATGCCGGAGACCCAGGTTCAAACCTTGGGTTGGGTGGATCCCCTGGAGGAAGAGAATGGCTACCCACTGCAGGATTCTTCCTGGATAATTCCATGGACAGAGGAGCTTGGCAGGCTGCAGTCCATGGGGTTGCAGAGAGTCGGACAGACTGAGTGACTAACACTTTCAAAATCACACCCTTAAAACTTTAATAAGCTTCACAGCTGTTCGATTTAAGACACTTATATGTGCTAGAAACCAAAGCTAGAAAGAAGTCACTCAGTTATAACACATGAACTGGATAGAGGCCTGTGAACTTTGTAAGCAAATAAGCAACTTCAATCTCAAAACTCTATCCAGGCCTGCACTGTAATCTTCCATCTCTCTTAATTCAGTTATTTTAATTCTTAATTCCTTGCTGGGTGAGGAGACACCACTAAAATTATCCCTGCTTTTAGTATATACATCCTCCCAAATAATTTTCTTTCTGTTCTTATTCCTTCCTCTTTTCTGCCCTCCTTGCTTCTTTTTCATTTCTTTCTCTCTTTCTCTCCCTCTCTCTCTCTCTCTCTCTCTTTTTTTTTGGTTTATAATTAGGTCAAAGCTTCTAAATAAGGCTGTGGGTTTGTAGGTATGGGTAGTGTCAGGCTTCCCTGAGGCTCTTTCTTATCTTGTTATCTGCCAAGTCTTCTACCTACCAGAAACTATGTAACACAGCTTTGCCCTAACTTTTATTAGATGTATAGAATTTGTCTTTTCCAAACCAATGAAGCTCCAGACGTTCAAATTTTAGTCATTCTTTATTTCAACTCCCAGGCCAAATGAGTTACTTTTAGCAAAGTTTTATTTATTTATTTATTTGTTTTTTGCTTTGAGATGAGCTGACTTCAGAAAAGGCTTGCATCTTTCAAGACCTTAGATAAAGCTGTGGAATTAGCCAACACATTCAGATATTGCAACATTTTTCCTGCTTCACTTCTAATTCTGCAAGTTCAGTAGACACAAAATCTGAGTTCCAGTGGCCGATGATCACAGATTCACAGCTGTTTTACTAACGTATAAAGAAGGTCAGCTTCCATTGTTGAGAAAAGGAAGAATCCTTAAAATTTTTTGTTCTATCTCCTTGTTCAATTGATTCAAATCTGCAGGATACGTTACCCTCAATCCTTATTTCCCTGTACCAATTTCTAAATCAGTTCAGATGCTTTTGCTTGCAAGTAATGGACAGCTCACATAAATAAGACATGCCTTGTACATTTGTAATTCCTACAGAAAGCCCAGATAGTCACTCCTGTTGTACTTATGTGCATGTGTGCTAAGTCGCTTTGGTCATGTCTGATTCTTGGCAACCTTATGGACCATAGCTCACTAGGCCCCTCTGTCCTTGGGATTTTCCAGGCAAGAATATTGGAGTGGATTGCCATTTCCTCCTCCAGGGCATCTTCCCAACCCAAGGATCAAACCTATGTCTCTTATGTCTCCTGAACAGGAGGGTTCTTTACCACTAGTGCACCTCTGTTGCACTTGGGGAAGTCACATTTCCAGCCCTAACTAAATCACTTTGGTCAGGAATTTGCTAGCAAACTTAATTCATGTGGGATAGAATTTGGAGATGGAGTATAATCAAGCTTTAAGTAAAGTCCCAGTTTTCAAATAGCAACAGTTTGAGAAGGAAAAGGAGTTGGAAGCTCAGAATTCAAGATGGATACACCATCTCTGTGAATCATTCTGAATCTTATAGGTGTTTTTATATAGTATTTAACTCTCTCCCTTAGAAGAAGGCCAGATGGTATTTCATATCAGTTATATTAAAAATTAACTCTCTATGGAAACTAAAGTAATGGTAAGTAACTCTGGAAAGAACAATTTGTAAATATTATGTAGCTGCTATAATACAAAGTTTAAAAAAGACAGATTAAATCGACAATTAATTTGTTTTCTTTGTCTTTTGTATATGATCTTTGAATTGTTAAATTATATATATTTGCAACATAAACAAGTCAAAGTACAAAATCTTTGACTAAATGAGCTTTAACAGTGCCTAAAGACCCATTTACAGAGCTATTTGTAAAAAGATGGTTATCCTTAAAGAGAGCACTGGATTGTCAAAGCTCCAACTATAAATTTTAACAACTCATGGGGAAGAAAGCACTGACTCTCAAATAAGAAATCCGGGTTCAAAACCCTCAACCATTATTTTTTAATGCAGAAGCACGTATGGGTTGAAACATATTGCATTCTACTATTGTAGGTATCAAAACTTGGCTAGCAGAGTTGTTGTGAAGGTGAACTGATAAAATATGAGTGAACTAACTTAGCAAATAACATCATATATATTGACTTAGTATGTGTGCTAAGTCATTTCAGTCATGCCTGACTCCTTTTAACCCTGTGGGCCTTAGCCTGCCAGGCTTGGGATTTTCCAGGCAAAAATACTGGAGTAGGTCACCATGCCCTCCTCCAGGGGATCTTCCCAACCCAAGGATCAAACCCACGTCTCTTACACTTGCTACATTGGCAAGCAGGTTCTTTACCCCTAGTGCCTCCTGGGAAGCTGTACGTAGGTCCTCAGAAACTAGAAGCAATTCAGTTACTTAGTTTTGGTAAATACTATTTTTGTTAGAATTAGATATAAATAGTTCTAGTGGCATTTAATTAATTCACTGTCTTTTTATATTGCTCCTTGGTTTTTTATTATGATTCTTACAAAAATGCTTCTTTTGTCTCTGAGTCTTCATCCTCATCTACTATGTGGTTGAGAGAGAGCAAATAACATTCCCAGTTGAGTCAGGCTTAGTAATCTCCCTTTGTAGAGAATTTTAGGCTATTATACATAATACTGCTTTTATAATATCATGACATACCCTTGATTACTATAGCAGCAGCACTGAATTTATTAATAGCTCATTTATGCCTCAACTATCACATTGTGTGTGTGTGTGAGTGTTAAATTGCTATAGTTGTGTCCAACTCTTTGCAACACTATTATGTTCATACATTTTATTTTGTACTTCAGAACTCAAGACCTCAGTATTACATCCCTAGTTCATACCCTAGGGGGAGCCAAAAGATAGTTGCTGAGTTCCCAGACCAGCATGTTCTCTGTGTTACTACTGTGAGCCTCAGAAAATTGCAAAAAAAAAAAAAATAAATAATAATAATAATAATAATAGTAAAATAAATTTGCTTTGTCAGAGTAAGTCATATTTGCTTCTACTTTCAGGCTCAGGAAACTTCCTTCACAAGCTTGGTCTAGGAACTTCAATTATCAATAAAGCTTCAGTTATAATGAGTGGATTCTTCAATGTCACTCTCTCCCTCATTACTTTTATTTTAACTTTCTTATTTCTTGTGTTTGCTTATCTCTACATTTTATTAGATATCTACCATTTCCCAGAGTATACACTAAGTACTGGGGATGTAGTGGTGAGCCAGAACAAACCTAATAACTAGTCTTACTAAATTTACATAGATTGATAGCATCGATCACTTTCTTCTGAGAGGCTTTTGGCTTTTGGCTTATTTAATAGTCTTGATTTTTTTAGGGATTTGACCTTCTATTAATTCTTTATGGATTCCTAATGGAAGTGCTAAAGTACTTATATTTATTTATGTAAACATGATTAATGGAGAGTAAATAGATTTCATCTTGATAAACACCAACCTACCCAATTAGATTACCTTCTTAATCTTCATTGGTCAGTGCTTTAAAAGTATTTTCTGACCTTCCTGACATGTATTGAACTCTTCCACCTAAATGTTGTTTATATGATCCAGTTATATACTGAATGATAAGTTTGCAAACCTGGAAAACAATCACCTTCCTATTTTAAAGATACATATGTATGTGAAGGGGTTTTGTGAAGTGAAAGGATGATTCTGGCTCTTCCATGAAGAAGATATTCAGAGCAGTGGTAACAGCCACCAGACAGGACTCTGTAAGTGTACATAAGGGTTTGTATAGGAAGAAATCTTTGCTATGGTTCCCTTTCTAGTATATTTGAATGATGATCTCAATACGCAGGAACTAACATGAAATCTAGAAAGTCTGCCATGTTTTGTTTAAAAGATAACATTGACCTTTGTGCCGAGTCACTGATTTAAGACCTAAAACGATACCAGTGACCTTTTAATATCTTCCAAGACACTCTGGCTGAGTAAAAGGAGACTTCTAAAGAAGAAACTTATATTCCATAAGTAGGATCAAACACAATGCACAGATTCAGTCATACTTTTTTTTTTTTTTAATCTTTTAAAATACACAAGATAGGTTTTGGGTTGGGGGTCATTGGTAGCCTGGCGGATAGCGGTAGAAGTGACAAGGTTGTCATGGCTATAAGAGGTTCATAATAACGAAAAGGGATATGTCTGTTGTTTTGTCTTTCATGAATCATGAACTGTTCTGACTCCTGTTTTCTTCTTCTTTTATTTCCAGTTCATTCACATATGGATTAGTGAAGAGGGCATGTCTCAGACTCAAATTTAACCAATTATTTTTTCTCTTGCTTTCTTTTTTCATAACTGGCATACTTTAAAGCTATCAGTGACTATTTCTTTGACCATGTTTTCTGGAAAAGTAAATCAGGTGATGAAGGAGAAAGGACTGAAGTTGAAATGTACTTAGGGAAGAAATCAGGTGACAAAAAGCAAGCTTTCATTAGGTTTGGGGTCATTTCTTAGGCCCAGCTGTCTGAATCCTGGACTTTGATTTCCATGAGGCATTTTAACATTCTTATACATCTTTCACATTCCATTTCAAGAGTGTCTTTCCTAAGATTTTAAATGTTATGTTCATATTGTTTCCCAAGATTTAAAATTTTCGATTTCTTTCCTAATATGTTGTGGGATTTTTAGAGCCCTTCATATCTGTCCTGTGTATATATATATGTGTGTGTGTGTATTCAGATCATAAGGTGATCTTGTGATAACACTTGTAGGCCATAATTTATTCTAAGTTTAGGTGGGTATTTTGGTCCATTTGATGATACTTTTTCTTTTGAACTTTGGTGGTGGTTTAGTCACTAAGTCGTGTCCAACTCTTGCAACTCCAGGGACTGTAGTCTTCCAGGCTCCTCTGTCTATGGGATTTTCCAGGCAAGAATACTGGAGTGGATTGTCATTTCCTTCTCCAGGGGATCTTCCCAACCCAGGAACTGAACTCAGATCTCCTTCTTTGCAGACAGGTTCTTTATCGACTGAGCTATGAGGAAGCTTTTGGACTTTGAGGATAGGCTATTAGTAATATATCTGTGTACAATATTTTAAAGTATAAAACTTCTGAAATCCCCAAATGAATATCAGATTTAATGTGGACATATTATTGGCAAGTTGTTAGCAAAGGAAAAGAAAAAGAATAGGTTTGCTTTAACTGTGTATATATGTTCGTTCAACTGTTCAGTTACCCTGACTGATTGATTCAAGCCTCAAGTGAGTCCAAAATAATAAGCAAGTGGTACCCAGGTGTAAGAACTGTGGCAAAAATCAATTTTCACAAAGCTCCTGGTTCTGTCACATAGGGTTCAGAAACATTTAGAGTAGAGGTAATGGATGTTTCATTTCAGATGAATCGGGTTTGGAGGTCAGCACTCTGAAAAGCTCTAGGAGGCACATTTAGCAATGTTTTCTTCTTTTCCTCTCTCAATGTTCAAAAGAAAGTGTAGGAGTCACCTACACAACAGACTTTGTCCATCCTTATTTGATTTGGATTCTCGCTATGAAGCAACACATGGCCTAACTGTGTACTGGGATGGAAAAACTGAGCCTGAGGTTGTTGAGCTGTGGTCAGGCCTGATCACAGAAAACCTCCGGTGAATATAAAGAAGAAACTTCTTGTCATTGTGCCATGAATGCAGTTAGGGAGAGAGGAACACTGAGCAGGCAAAACAAGACATTCATATAACCTGAACATTAACTTTGGTGTATGTGGTCTGGCAGAAGATTTGTTTCCAGTTATTGTGTAAGTAAATTGTATGTGCTGCAAGTCCACAGATTTTCTGACTTAATGGAGCTGAGCTGTGGACAGCTCTGCATTTGGCAGGTCTTCATGAGAGACATGGAGAAGGACATGGCACCCCACTCCAGTGCTCTCACCTGGAGAATCCCATGGACGGCGGAGCCTGGTGGGCTGCAGTCCAGAGGGTCGCTGAGAGTCGGACACGACTGAGAGACTTCACTTTCACTTTTCACTTTCATGCATTGGAGAAGGAAATGGCAACCCACTCCAGTATTCTTGCCTGGAGAATCCCAGGGATGGGGGAGCCTGGTTGGCTGCCATCTTTGGGCTTGCACAGAGTTGGACACGACTGAAGTGATTTAGCAGCAGCAGCAGCAGCAGCAGGAGAAATAAGGGAGGAAACGGCAACCCGGCACAACAGGCTGCCTGCTGTTTGTAACTGTGCACTTCTTATTGTCTGCTTTCAGAGTAAGCCAATATGAAAACAAATTTGAAACCAACTCACACTATCATTCTTTTCTAATCTTTTGTAACATACCAATTCTGTAAATCTGGCCAAATGTAGGGAATCAGTCGATATGCTTTTTGTTTCCCAGTTACACACACACAAATATACATACAATTCTTTTTAAATGACTTTGGAAAGTGGTAGAGGAAAGTACTATATATCTTTACCTATCTATCTATCTATATTTATATTTAATACCAAATTCATTTTCATCTCTCTATATAAGAAAAAAATACAATAAGTGAATTTCACTTGAAGACCTAAGGTTCATAATAAGAGGAGGTAGGCTGTTGGATTTTCTCACATGGGATCAGACAACCTATAGGTCACAGATGTACTTTTCTTCCAGGTAGTAGGAACAGGAAGTGTTTTTCTGTGGACTCACAGGTAAATGTCACAACAGGGCAAAACCTTTGTTAACTTGCTGATTTTTTGTCTGTTTAAGAAAAACAAACATAAATGTCAAAAGAGTGTCAAGTCAGAATAGATTTATCATTTATTGAGTACTTAACATTGTGTCCTAATCTAAGAATGTTTCAGTTATTTGCACATTTATAACTGAGGACATTAAGTTACTAGAGAACACACTCTTTACCTTGATTACAGAGTTAAAAGTTTTTACAGACAAGATTTTGACCTAGTGACTTATATAAGGTCAGAGTAATGGGAGCTAGAACAAGAAGTTGATCTAAGATGTCTATCTTCATATATCAGTTCTTTATCTGTATTTGACACTGTCTTCATACATATACCATGCTTTTTGAGCAACATATTTTATTTCCCTTTTATAGGTAAGAAAACTTGAATCCTAAGAAATGATACCATTTCCCCTTTGACGCTGAGTTATTAAATGGTCCAACTAGAGTTTAAAGTCAGATTTCTCTGCTTTAAACTGGAGAGCAGGGCTCTAACTGCTGGTTTGATAGCTGATCTGATATATTTATGTTTGTTCAGTTATAAAGTTATTGTTAGATTTTCCCCAAGTTCTTTTTACTGTTCCTGAGATATGCAGGTAGTTATGTACTAATACAGGCAACTCAATAAAGTATAGAGGAAAATCTCTGCTTATACAACATACCACATAACTTAAGTTTAAATAATAAGTTTAATCACAATATTAATGATTTCCGGAAGCACTTCCATGCAATGACAACAAAAAGGAGAAATGAAAGGAAATTTGCCCCACTAGACAATATAGCATAAAAAAGCATAGATTAAAGCTGGGTGGAAGTGGAACAAAAATAGGCATCACGATCAATATGAACAGGAATGAATGGTACAGAACTACAAGGAAAAAACAAACATTATACAAGCTAGTTTGTTATACAGTGAGGCTGACATTGAAATTAATGGAACTCATACAACCTAATAAATGATATAAATCAAATTTCATAGGAATAAGAAAAGTTCATCAATATATTAAATGGATCTCAGCTTCACTCATCACTAAGTAAATATAAAATAAAATTAGATGCTATTTTCACCTCTCAGATCGGCTTATATTTACATGTTTTGTAGTAACAGCAAGAATATATGGAAAGAGGCAGTCAACTTGCCTAATCTGCCTGTGTTGATTGGAAATGGATTGCTACAATTATTTATAAAAGTCATTTAAAATCTAATTTAAAAATTTATGTCCTTGACTAATAATTATACTTCTAGAAATTTTAATATTTGAGCATATATGTGAGGCATACCTACAGAGAAGAATAAAGTTGTTAACTGAAGCACTCTGAAAAGATTTTATAAGGGAAAAAAATCATCTTTAAGTGAAGTAATATACAATGAATTAAGATATATTTACAATTAAATGTCTAGTTATTCTTGATAAAGAAAAGGAATGACTCTTTTTTAATGTACATCAATCTGTATACTGGTCAGTTATAGGAACACAAACATTTAGCAAAACGTACAACCATGTATTGTATTGTTTTTACTTACACAGACACACACACACACACTCATTGTCTGTCCAAAATCAAGGAAGCAGGGGTGAAAGCCTAAGACTAATCTAGTTTTAAAAATCTAGATAAAAGTAAAAATGATGATTGGAATGGGGAAGTTATGAGTGTCAAGTTTCAACTAGAGAGGTATGCCACTATCTATTCTGAATGAGAGATTCCTTACCTGGCTATCTGAGAAGTATTTTTAATTATTATTTTAACTTACACATATATACTTAAATTTTTATATGGTAATCCTGCTAGGAGGCTAACCTAAATTGAGCAAGCTTCTAACAGTGTCCCTTGTACTCTACTTCTACCCAGAGACAATCTTTATAATAATAGGTATTATTTTTTACAGTTTTCTCCACATTTTAAGTGCATATACTGAAAATTTTGTTGCCAGTTTTAGATACTATATTTTTCATTTATCTTACAATAGTTAAGAATTTTAACTCCCTTAAACCTATTTTTCTTATATTTCTGTTCCTTTCTCTTTCCCTACTTTTATCTTCCCAATATGATATCATGGCTCTTATAAGTAAATATAATAATTTGTTAAATTTATAAAAAAGAAAAAACATTTTGTATTTGGGTATAGCAAACAATATTAACAATGTTGTGATACTTTCAGGAGAGCAATGAAGGGATTCAGCCATACGTATACATTCTCCCCCAAATCTCTCTCTCATTCTCCCCCAAACTCCCATCCCATCCAGGCTGCCACATAAGATCGAGCAGAGTTCCCTATGCTATACAGTAGGTCCTTACTGACTATCCATTTTAAATTTAGCAGTGTGTACATATCTATCCCAATTTTTGATCACTTCTAAAAGAAAAATGTTTCTAATGATTATACTTGCTTTTGATTCTAGATTTTAGTTTTTATGTATTCCACTAGTGCCTATTTTTCTTTTTTTTTTTGTCTCTAGTTTTCTTCTTCTTTGTCTAACAGCTTCATTAAATGTTTCACAATGTAATTTTCCACATGAAGAAATGTGTTAAATAATCTACTGATTCCTTGTTTTCCTATTTGCTTATTCCATATTTTGCTTTGATGATTCCATAGTTGCAATGTGGATGTCTAATCAGGCTGCATTACATGTTGCATTGTTATTTCTGGAATCTCTCTTTTTTCCTAATTTACTTTATCATTTTGATGCAGTATATTCACTGAATAGCATTGTCAAATAAGTTACAGGTTAAGGATATTCTTTGAAAATATAATAGAAAATATCTTCATTCTATATACTTTGTTACTTGACTGAAAGTTAAGCAACATATATTTGTCCTCATATATTTAGAGATAAAGAGAATTGTGTGTGTGTGTGTGTGTGTGTGTGACAGAGAGAGAGAATGTGTTTAAAACAAAACGATGCAAGATGCAAATGTTAATACACAAACAGGCAGAATGAAAACATCTCAGAAGAAACTCAAGAAAACTGATGATAATGGGTAAACAGGGCACCATCTTGAAAATTTTTAGTAAACTATTTAAAACTCAAAGTCGGGTGAAGGAATTTCCAGTTTCTGGTCTGGTATGAAAGAACCTTAGAAATTCCACTCTTTCCTAATAAGAAGTAGGAAGCTGAACAAACTGAATAATGAACATCTTTGGATTCAGAAGAGAAGTGAAGTCATGGAGCAAATGGCTGCCTCCAACTTGAAAAGAATCACAGGCGAATACTGAGAATCACAGCTTCCAGAAGTAATGAGCCATGAACTCCACAGAAATCAGTTCTATGAAAAGGAACTCTGAGCTGCCTTGAGGAATTGATAGAATCTAACTGTGAACATGTCTGTGAGTTTAAACCCCAGGAAACCTAGTCCACACTTAAGTGGGTTTACTTCTAAGAGCTATACCTAGTTCTCACAGTGAATACTAGAGAAAAGCCTCTTTGTGTTTCCAGCAGGCCTAGGAGAAAAGCATAATGAATTAGATGAACTTGCTTCCCAAATGTCCATTCAAATTGTTACTTTCTTTGATAAAGTCATATTTTTCTGGATTTATACAATATATCACTCTGAGACAAAAATGTGGATTAATCAATGACATATTTTATGAATAACCAGGATTTTAGGAATATGAAACAAGTACATTTCTATTTCTTACTTAAATCCTATTTCTTTCAACCTTTCACATTAAAAAATATACCATAGGTCTTATTAAAATGGGAAATATTAGTAGTTTTTGAATAGAACAACTTTGCTTTAGGTCCCTTTTGAATCTCAAGTATTTCAGGATTATTTTTATCTGACATTATGGCCTAGGACATAACTATAGTTCATAACCAAAAGAGAGTTTTGAAGCAGATGCTTTGTGTGAGAAATACAGAGTTTCTAATTCATGTATTAAACAGTTTTCATTTAAAGTGTTAGGAATTTGATTCAATATTCAAACTCATGAGCAAGAAAAAATCAAAGAACTTGGTGAGATAAAAAAAAAAGCCACAAATCATATAAAACAATGTTTCCACATGTGTGTGTAAATTCATTGCTTAAGTAATTGTAATTGTGGCATTACAATTTTAGCTCTTAATGCATCATGCAACATTAAGCCCCAAAGATAAAAACATTGAAGTTTTCAGAAAAAATTATTGATTTCATTCCATGAATAACATTCTGTAATAATTTGCTTCATATATTTATCTTGACAGAAATGCTTATTGATTAAGTTAAAAGGGGTATTGCTTTTTTACATCTCAGAAAACACTTAAAATCATGATTTCCCAAAAACTGTGATAAAATGGATGCTCAATAAAGTAAATTGTACTGGAGCCATGAAATTAAAAGACGTTTGTTCCTTGTAAGAAAAGCTATGATGAACCTTGACAGCTGTCATGCTGTAGTCCACGGTGTCTCAGAGGCAGACACAACTTAGTGGCTGAACAGCAACAAAAGGGTGCTTAAAGCAGCATAAGGTGGGGGGGGGGCAGTCTGTTTAACATTCACCATGAGAAGATAAAGGCCATATAAGTCCATAACAGAATGGTGTGTACATAATAAGAATTAGTTTAAATCCATTATTAGTGTAGTAGAAAGTACAAGAAACAGAGCAACATTTAGCTAGATAGCAAGTAGAAACTGGTTTGTCAAGAGTCTTATTTGACCTGCTCCAGAATCTGTATTTCTACCTATAAAAAGGACTATCCTCTGTGTAAAATGTGATATCTATCTATCTATATATCGGATATACATGGCATGAAATATATATATATATTCATATATATATATA
>SJYA01001190.1:109803-180246 GCA_006410615.1 Neotragus moschatus
TATATATATATATGAATATATATATATATTCATGTAAATATATATATATGTTTTATATATTGAAATAGGAAATGTCAACCCATTCCAGTATTCTTGTTTGGGAAATCCTATGGACAGAAAGCCTGGAAGGCTACAGTCCTCGGGGTTGCAAAGAGTGAGACACAACTGAGTGACTGAACACACACACACTCATCTTATGTATACATGTATATCTTGCATAGATATCTATCCTGAATATTTATATTTTATTTATCTTTATATATTTTGCATCACAAAGCCAACATCCAAAAGCCTAAATTTTTCCAGTCAATGCTACTGATGACTATGGGAAATAAACAGAACATTAAACATTTTTTTCTGATGTTAGTTTACATAACATGGTTTTGTAGGGATGTGAGAGTTGGACTGTGAAGAAAGCTGAGCACCGAAGAACTGATGCTTTTGAACTGTGGTATTGGAGAAGACTCTTGAGAGTCCCTTGGACTGCAAGGAGATCCAACCAGTCCATCCTAAAGATCAGTCCTGGGTGTTCATTGGAAGGACTGATGCTAAAGCTGAAAATCCAATACTTCAACCATTTCATGCGAAGAGTTGACTCATTGGAAAAAACCCTGATGCTGGGAGGGATTGGGGTCAGGAAGAGAAGGGGACAACAGAGGATGAGATGGCTGGATGGCATCACCAACTCAATGGACATGAGTCTGAGTGAACTCCGGGAGTTGGTGATGGACAAGGAGGCCTGGCGTGCTGCAATTCATGGGGTCACAAAGAGTCAGACATGGCTGAGCGACTGAACTGAACTGAATCATCCTACTTCATTCTCCCCATCATTCAATCACCTCAGAGATACTCAAAATACACTAAATTTAGTCTTTTCTACGAAACTTTGCATTCAGTTTTCTTCTATTTGAAAGTCTTGTCCTTCTTTTAAGTCATTGTTTAGTTGCTAAGTTTTGTCCAACCCTTTGAGACTGTAGCCTGCCAGATTCCTCTGTCCATGGGATTTCCCAGGCAAGAATATTGGAGTGGGTAGCCATTCCCTTCTTCAGAGGATCTTCCCAACTCAGGGATCAAACAACACATTTCCTACTTTAGCACGGGGATTCATTACTGCTGAACCCAGGGAAGCTTATCTCCTCTTCTAAGGCTGTCCCTCAATTTTTAAAAATTAATTTTTATTGGAATATAGTTGGTTTATAGTATTGTGTTAATTTCAGGTGTAAAGCAATCAGTTTTGCATATGTATATATGCACTGTTTTTTTAGATTCTTGTCTCATTTCTTTCATTAAAGAGTATTGAGTAGAGTTCCCTGTGCTATATAACAGGTTCTTATTAGTTCCCTATTTTACACATAGTACTGTGTATATGTTAATTCCAATCTCTCAATTTATCACCCTGTCCACTTTACCTTGTGGTAACCATAAGTCTGTTTTCTACAACTTTAACTGTATTCCTATCTGTAGATGTTTATTTGTACCATTTCTTTTTATCCCACATATAGGTGATACCATATGATATTTGCCTTTCTATGTCTGACTTGCTTAATACAGTATGACAATCTCTAGGTACATCTGTGTTGCTACAGATAACATTATTTCATTAATTTTTGGCTGAATAATATTCCATTGTAACTATGTACCATATCTTTGTCCATGCATCATCAATTCTAGTATTTCCTTTCACTGCAGTCTTTCATGCCCACCTGTTAAAAAGCAACCCATCCAGTGTTTTCCATAATATCATTGTTTTTATTTTCACAACATTGATTAAGACCTGAAGTAATCTTCTTTATTCATCTATTTATTATCTCTATTGGCAATAAATGAAACATGGATATAAATATTTTAGAGAATGGCCTTTGTATAGTTTGCTATTTAGGGATTTAGAGTAAGGTCTCATATATAAGGGGAATTAATAAATGTAGCTGACTAACAGGAGAAGGCAATGGCACCCCACTCCAGTACTCTTGCCTGGAAAATCTCATGGACAGAAGAGCCTGGTAGGCTGCAGTCCATGGGATCGCTAAGAGTCAGACAAGACTGAGTGACTTCGCTTTCACTTTTCACTTTTATGCATTGGAGAGGGAAATGGCAACCCACTCCAGTGTTCTTGAAAATCCCATGGACAGGGGAGCATGGTGGGCGGCCGTCTATGGGGTCACACAGAGTCGGACACGACTAAAGTGGCTTAGCCGCAGCAGCTGACTAACTTCATGTTTTTTTAGAAGAGAAATGGAGAGGAGGTTGGATAAAGGGAAGCAAAGTTTGAAAGTTTGCAGCCCCCTTAGAGTTCTAAGGTGACTCTATTTTGCTGTTATCTTTGCGCATGATTTATATCTCAGCCATCATGTATGCTTTGTAGACTTTATGTGAATTAAGTATACTTACCATTAGTTTATCTCATGTTTTAAATATTTTTCACGGATGCTATTTTATTTTAAATCCACACTCATCTTACTATTTGTTTATAGGTTTTTAAATGTTTGTACATGAAACTTTCATATTTAGCAAATTTTTTGAGATATAATTTATTAGCCATTAAATTTATCTATTGGAAATGTGTGACAGTTATTTTTAGTAAATGTATTAGTTGTGCAAGTATCACCATAGAAAGTTCTAGAACTTTCTGTCACCATAGAAAGCCTCAGAATCTTTCCTTTACCCTCAAAAGTTCACTTGTACCCATTTACAGATAGTTTTCTTTCCCATTCCCAGGCATAAATAATTGCAGATCATATGCCTGTCTCATGGATTTACAGTTATTGGATATTCCATGTATTGGGATGGGCCAAAAGTTTCATTTGGGTTTTTCTCTAAGGTGTTATAGAAAATCTTGAGTGAACCTTTTAGCTAATCCAGTATATTGAGTGTAGAGTCTTTCACGTAACACCCATGTAGGAGCATGCATCAATATTTCATTCATTTATAGTGCTGAGTAGCATTCCATTGTAGGTATATAAAATATGTTCTCATCTCCATTAGTAACTGGATTGTTTTCAGCTTGTAGTTATAATGACATTCTGCTATGAAAATTCACACATATATCTTTGTGTGGACATAGATTGCCACTTTTCTTAGGTAGATAGTTAAAAGTGGAATTGCTATCTCCTAGGGTAAGTTTATGTTTAGCTTTTAAAGAAGCTGTCAAAGTTATTTCTAAGATGAAAGTACTGTTTACATTTCCAAAGCAATCTGTGAGATTTTCTGTTATCACCTTTTTTGCTGACACTTGGTTTTATCTGTCATTTCATTATAGCCTTTCTAGTGTGTTCAGCATGTTACCTCATTGTGGTTCAATTATCATTTTTCTAATAATTAGGAATGTTAGGAATATTTTTATTTTTTAATTGACAAGTAATATATCAGTGAAATATCTATTCAATTACTTTGCCTGTTTTAAATTGAATTGTCTATTTATTATTGAGTTCTAACTGCTCTTTATATAATCTATATATTGTTCTTTACCTGATATATTATCAGAGAATATTTATACTAATATTTGGTTTGTCTTTTTTATAAGTGTTTCTTTTGAAGAGCACTTAATATTTTTTTTAAATGGTGTCCAAATTTTTTTATAGATTTGGCTTTTTTTCTTTTTACTTTATGTTTTTGAATCATGTCAAAGATGCTGCCTTATCCAGGGTCAAAAAAAAAAATTTTATGTGTTCTGCTAAAAATTTCATAGTTTTCACTCTTACAATTAGGTTGTGTGATCAATTTTGAGTTAATGTTTATGTATTCTGTGATTTGTAGTGTATGGGTATTTAATTATCTCAGTTCCATTTATTGTAAAGACTTTCTTTCCCATTGATTTACATTGCTGTCTTTGTTAAATGCAACTGAACTGAAATATACTAAATTTGTTTTATTGATGTATGTAATTATTTTTATGCTATTCAGTTCAGTTCAGTTGCTCAGTTATGTCTGACTCTTCGTGATCCCATGAACCGCAGCACACCAGACCTCTATGTCCATCACCAACTTCCAGAGTCTACCCAAAGCCATGTCCACTGAGTCCGTGATGCCATCCAACCATTTCATCCTCTGTCATCCCCTTCTCCTCCTGCCCTCAATCTTTCCCAGCATCAATGTCTTTTCAAATGAGTCAGCTCTTCACATCAGGTGGCCAAAGTATTGGAGTTTCAGCTTCAGCATCAGTCCTTCCAATGAACACCCAGGACTGATCTCCTTTAGGATAGACTGGTTGGATCTCCTTGCAGTCCAAAGGACTCTCAAGAGTCTTCTCCAACACCACAGCTCAAAAGCATCAATTCTTCTGCACTCAGCTTTCTTTATAGTCCAACTCTCGCATCCATATCTGACCACTGGAAAAACCATAGCCTTGACTAGATGGATCTTTGTTGGCAAAGTAATGTCTATGCTTTTTAATATGCTGTCTTCCGTTAAGTTCAGTTCAGTCACTCAGTCGTGTCTGACTTTTTGCGATCCCATGAATCGCAGCATGCTGTCTAGGTTGGTCATAACTTTCCTTCCAAGGAGTAAACGTCTTTTAATTTCATGGCTGCAATCATCATCTGAAGTGATTTTGGAGCCCATAAAAATAAAGTCAGCCACTGTTTCCACTGTTTCCCCATCTATTTCCCATGAAGTGATGGGACCGGATGCTATGATCTTCGTTTTCTGAATGTTGAGCTTTAAGCCAACTTTTTCACTCTCCTCTTTTGCTTTCATCAAGAGGCTCTTTAGTTCTTCTTCACTTTCTGCCATAAGGGTGGTGTCATCTGCATATCTGAGGTTATTGATATTTTTCCAGGCAGTCTTGATTCCAGCTTGTGCTTCCTCCAGCCCAGCATTTCTCATGATGTACACTGCATATAAGTTAAATAAGCAGGGTGACAGTGTACAGCCTTGACAAACTCTTTTTCCTGTTTGGAAACAGCCTAAGTTTGGAAATAACATGGTATTTGTTTGTTTGTCCCAAAATTGTTTTGGCTGTTACAGACCCTTTGCCTTTCTAATAATTTGTATTAGATTTTATTTTTAGATCAGTTTTAGGTTGCAATAAATCTGAGCAGAAAGTACAGAGTTTTCTGGTGTAACTTTTGCCCGCATACATTTACAGACCTCCCCATTATCAAAATCTCCCACCAAAGTGGAACATGTGTTATAATTGACAACCTATATTGACACATAAATGGCACCTGGAGTTCAGAGTCCAAAGTGGGATTCACTCGTGGTATTGTATAGCCCGTTGGTTTAGCCAAATGTATCTGCCATTTTTGTTTCATACAGAGTAGTCTTCAGTTCAGTTCAGTTCAGTTCAGCCGCTCAGTTGTGTCCGACTTTTCGCGACCCCATGAATCGCAGCACACCAGGCTTCCCTGTCCATCGCCAACTTCTAGAGTTCACTCAGACTCACATCCATCGAATCAGTGATGCCATCCAGCCATCTAATCCTCTGTCCTCCCCTTCTCCTCCTGCCCCCAATCCCTCCCAGCATCAAAGTCTTTTCTAATGAGTCAACTCTTTGCATGAGGTGGCCAAAGTACTGGAGCTTCATCTTTAGCATCATTCCTTCCAAAGAAATCCCAGGGCTGATCTCCTTCAGAATGGACTGGTTGGATCTCCTTGCAGTCCAAGGGACTCTCAAGAGTCCTCCAACACCACAGTTCAAAAGCATCAATTCTTTGGTGCTCAGCTTTCTTCACAGTCCAACTCTCACATCCATACATGACTACTGGAAAAATTTTAGCTTTAGTGTCCTCAAAATCCTTTGTGTTCTGCCTGTTCATTTCCACCCCCCCACTAACTCCCTCATAACCTCTGACCTTTAAATTGTCTCTATAGTTTTACTTCTTCCAGAATGCCATGGATTTGGCATCATATACTGTGTAGTCTTTTCAGACCCTCTCCTTTCAGTTAGTAATACTTGTTTAAAGGTTCCTCCATGTCATTTAATGGCTTGATAGCGCATTTCTTTTTATTTTTTTTTTCTGACTTTTTTTTGAGGGGGGTATAATTCTTTTACAATTCTGTTGTTAGTTTTTGTGTACAACAAAATGAATCAGCTATATGTATAAATATATACTGTCCATCCCCCTCATCTCATTCCTCTGGATCATCACCAGAGCCCCAAGCTGAGCTCCTTGTGTTACGCAGCAGGTTTCCACTAGCTATCTAGTTTACACATGGTATTGTATTCACAGTTTATTCATCCATTCATCAACTAAAGGGCATCTTGGTCATTTCCAAGTTTTGTCGACTTGAAATGAAAAAGCTGCTTGAGACATCTGTGCACAGAGTTTGTATGGACATACATTTTCAGTTCCTTTGAGTAAATACCAAGTACTTTTGCTCCATCATATGGTAAGGATATGTTTAGTTTTTCGAGAAACCATCAAAATCTCTACCAAAGTAGCTTTATCATCTTGTATTTCCACCAGCAATGAATGAGAGTGTTCCACATCCTTACCAGCACTTGATACTGTTAATGTTCTTGATATTGGCCATTGTGAACAGATGAGTAGTGGTATCACACTGATGTTTTAAACCATACACAATTTTGTTTTGGCTTGTCAATTTCAGTAACAGCAACAACAACAACAATAAGGCCTGCTGTGGTTTTTAGAAAACTTGAATGTAGTGAGCAGTTGGCAAGAATTGTTAGCATAATAAAATCTAGTCTTCCCCGCTCTCTGGCTGACCATTTTAACAATAATTTGAATTTGTGTTCAGGGGTATTCAGCTGGTAAGCTCCCTTAAAAGAAATCTAAGACATGCTTTCATCTTGGTGAGAGTGCATCTCCAAGCAAAGGCTCCTTTATTCTGGTCATCCTGAACCAAGTGGTTGACTATTTCAGAGGTTTTCTCCTTTGCCCAAACTCTACCTAATAAAGTTTTGAGAGCATGAAAAAATAAATCTCTCCATTAATTTAAATCATCTTCAATATCTCTCAGCAATATTTTGCATTTTTTAATGTATGTCTTTTACTCTTCTTGTTAAATTTATTCTTAAGTAATTTTTATCGTAATGTGATTTTGAATTTTCATCAAAATAATTTTTTATTTCTTTTTTGTATGTTAATTTGTTCCTGCAACCTTGATCCTCTCACATATTTGGTCTAGAAATTCTATGTGTACATGTGCATATATTTGCACAAATGTGAATTTCTTAGGATTTGCTAAATACTGAATAATATCTTTGTACAGAAAAGTAGGTTTATAGTTTCCTTTTCAAATGGTATGACTTTCTTTTTATTTATTTTGTTTCACTTTACTTTTTTACCTCATTGAAATCTTAGTATAATGTTTAATAGGTGGACATTAGAAAACATATGTTCTTTTTAGAAATGAGGGTGCAAAATTCAAATGAATAGCAATAAGGAAATGCAGGATAATTATACATTTAATCATGTATTATCTGGGATTTTTTTTTTAATGTGTGAAAGTAACACATATGCTTACAAAAGGGGTGACTATTAGAATCAATTCTTGGCAAAAGATGTTCAGATGACTTAGAGCAAGTTTTTTGGAATTGAATTAATATATCACAAGGGCTTATTTAAAAGGACGGTGGCAAAATAAAAGGTCAGTAAGTGATATTATCAGTTTGTCACTTTAATCCTAATGGATTTAAATAAAAACATTTTTTCAATGAGTTCTCCAATTAATAGATGTTGATAAATAATTTCTAAGTGAATATATACTCAAACATTTCTCATGTGTTTTTACATTTCAAATTTCATTCTTAGTTACATATAAGAATTGAAAAATAAACAAATAGGAGGGGAATGAGGGCATTTGTGCTCAGGTAAGGTATCCCATCTTGTTCAGAGCTCCTTGGCTCTTGAGGATGAGGGTGGCTGTTCTCAGCTTCACTGCTCACATAGCTTGCTGCCGCCATAGAGAGTGGCACAGAAACATGATGCTGGCACCTGGAGAGCCTGGTAATGATGCTTATGTACCAGCATTCAGAGCCACAGCCAGGATATAGGATGGGAAGCATTAGTCACATTCTCTTGTGACCTGTATGCTCATAAACTCTGAGGTTAATATATTAGACTTCTCAGAAAATTAAACATGAAGAAAAGCTATATTTAGATATTTTTCAGCAACAAAGAACTGATCAAAAGGTCTACTTGCCTATGATCAATTACCATCACAAAGTATGCAATATTCTTTGTATCTCTATGGCAATTTCCCCTCTATATACACAGATAGTATATGTAGCTGTAGTGAGAATAACAGGTGCCATGTAAGTGGAATTTTGTGATAATTTAGAGAATGATACCAAGCAACTGTCTATATCATGTTTGTCAGTGACTAATGGGAAACAGATGTCTAGCTGGGCAAATAGTATAAATTCTCAGTCCAGATTTTATCTTGGCCTCCTATTTCTCAAAGGTAGGTATTTTGCAATTGACTTGAAAAGGTCTAAATAGGCTATTAGGGCTTGATCAATGAGCATCCAGTGACCCATGGCCAAGGTGACTTAGTGGACTGTAATCACTGTCGGAGCACCCAACTATGCCAGCTCTGACATAATTATCACATCCGCCAATTCACAGAAAGGCAGAAAGTAAATTTCTACTTAGCTATTGCTAGGATTCATAGCATTTCAGCAAGGTTCAGTTCAGTTCAGTTCAGTTGCTTCTCGTGTCCGACACTTTGTGACCCCATCAATCGCAGCACGCCAGGCCTCACTGTCCAACACCAACTCCTGGAGTTCACTCAGACTCATGCCCATCGAGTCAGTGATGCCATCCAGCCATCTCATCCTCTATTGTCCCCCTCTCCTCCTACCTCCAATCCTTCCCAGCATCAGAGTCTTTTCCAATGAGTCAACTCTTTGCATGAGGTGGCCCAAGTACTTGAGTTTCAGCTTTANGAGAGTGCATCTCCAAGCAAAGGCTCCTTTATTCTGGTCATCCTGAACCAAGTGGTTGACTATTTCAGAGGTTTTCTCCTTTGCCCAAACTCTACCTAATAAAGTTTTGAGAGCATGAAAAAATAAATCTCTCCATTAATTTAAATCATCTTCAATATCTCTCAGCAATATTTTGCATTTTTTAATGTATGTCTTTTACTCTTCTTGTTAAATTTATTCTTAAGTAATTTTTATCGTAATGTGATTTTGAATTTTCATCAAAATAATTTTTTATTTCTTTTTTGTATGTTAATTTGTTCCTGCAACCTTGATCCTCTCACATATTTGGTCTAGAAATTCTATGTGTACATGTGCATATATTTGCACAAATGTGAATTTCTTAGGATTTGCTAAATACTGAATAATATCTTTGTACAGAAAAGTAGGTTTATAGTTTCCTTTTCAAATGGTATGACTTTCTTTTTATTTATTTTGTTTCACTTTACTTTTTTACCTCATTGAAATCTTAGTATAATGTTTAATAGGTGGACATTAGAAAACATATGTTCTTTTTAGAAATGAGGGTGCAAAATTCAAATGAATAGCAATAAGGAAATGCAGGATAATTATACATTTAATCATGTATTATCTGGGATTTTTTTTTTAATGTGTGAAAGTAACACATATGCTTACAAAAGGGGTGACTATTAGAATCAATTCTTGGCAAAAGATGTTCAGATGACTTAGAGCAAGTTTTTTGGAATTGAATTAATATATCACAAGGGCTTATTTAAAAGGACGGTGGCAAAATAAAAGGTCAGTAAGTGATATTATCAGTTTGTCACTTTAATCCTAATGGATTTAAATAAAAACATTTTTTCAATGAGTTCTCCAATTAATAGATGTTGATAAATAATTTCTAAGTGAATATATACTCAAACATTTCTCATGTGTTTTTACATTTCAAATTTCATTCTTAGTTACATATAAGAATTGAAAAATAAACAAATAGGAGGGGAATGAGGGCATTTGTGCTCAGGTAAGGTATCCCATCTTGTTCAGAGCTCCTTGGCTCTTGAGGATGAGGGTGGCTGTTCTCAGCTTCACTGCTCACATAGCTTGCTGCCGCCATAGAGAGTGGCACAGAAACATGATGCTGGCACCTGGAGAGCCTGGTAATGATGCTTATGTACCAGCATTCAGAGCCACAGCCAGGATATAGGATGGGAAGCATTAGTCACATTCTCTTGTGACCTGTATGCTCATAAACTCTGAGGTTAATATATTAGACTTCTCAGAAAATTAAACATGAAGAAAAGCTATATTTAGATATTTTTCAGCAACAAAGAACTGATCAAAAGGTCTACTTGCCTATGATCAATTACCATCACAAAGTATGCAATATTCTTTGTATCTCTATGGCAATTTCCCCTCTATATACACAGATAGTATATGTAGCTGTAGTGAGAATAACAGGTGCCATGTAAGTGGAATTTTGTGATAATTTAGAGAATGATACCAAGCAACTGTCTATATCATGTTTGTCAGTGACTAATGGGAAACAGATGTCTAGCTGGGCAAATAGTATAAATTCTCAGTCCAGATTTTATCTTGGCCTCCTATTTCTCAAAGGTAGGTATTTTGCAATTGACTTGAAAAGGTCTAAATAGGCTATTAGGGCTTGATCAATGAGCATCCAGTGACCCATGGCCAAGGTGACTTAGTGGACTGTAATCACTGTCGGAGCACCCAACTATGCCAGCTCTGACATAATTATCACATCCGCCAATTCACAGAAAGGCAGAAAGTAAATTTCTACTTAGCTATTGCTAGGATTCATAGCATTTCAGCAAGGTTCAGTTCAGTTCAGTTCAGTTGCTTCTCGTGTCCGACACTTTGTGACCCCATCAATCGCAGCACGCCAGGCCTCACTGTCCAACACCAACTCCTGGAGTTCACTCAGACTCATGCCCATCGAGTCAGTGATGCCATCCAGCCATCTCATCCTCTATTGTCCCCCTCTCCTCCTACCTCCAATCCTTCCCAGCATCAGAGTCTTTTCCAATGAGTCAACTCTTTGCATGAGGTGGCCCAAGTACTTGAGTTTCAGCTTTAGCATCATTCCCTCCAAAGAAATCCCAGAGCTGATCTCCTTCAGAATGGACTGGTTGGACCTCCTTGCAGTCCAAGGGACTCTCAAGAGTCTTCTCCAACACCACAATTCAAAAGCATCAATTCTTGGGCGCTCAGCCTTCTTCACAGTCCAACTCTCACATCCATATATGACCACTGGAAAAACCATAGCCTTGACTAGACGGACCTTTGTTGGCAAAGTAATGTCTCTGCTTTTCAATATGCTATCTAGGTTGGTCATAAGTATTTTGATTTTAACAAATGAAGAAAATTATTGTAAGAAGAGTTAAATACTATAACATTACATATTAGAGAGAAAAACAGTGGAAAGAAGTAAGGTGGAAAGGCAACAAGAAAAAAAGAAAGGAGCTTTGCATGAACCAGTAATGAAAGTATTTAGAAAAAAATATATAGAGTTTTTAATTAAATTCTGCAATTCCAGTGTACCAGTAAAAGAAAGAGAGGTGGATTGAGGAAGAAAGGAAGGAAGAAAAACAGCCAGAATAAATAATATGAAATTGGTTGTCCAACTTTAAGCATGAGTTTCACTTAAAACAATCTAACTCCAAAATATATATTCAATCCAAAGCATCAAGCTCTTGGCTTGATGAAGTCCTTCCAGAACTGCAATTCTTTAAAAATAGTTCAGTTTTAAATTTTCACCAAAATTTCAGAATCTGCTTGGTTTTCCAAACAACTTCTATGACTGCTTTCATTTTCCCTTCCATGTTAATCATATTTAATGCCAGCAGTGTTATATGCATACATATGTATATATATGTATTTTTTCTGAAAGTGAAAGTTACTCAGCTGCATCTGACTCTTTGTGACCCATGGACTATAGCCCATGTATAACTCCAGGACAGAATACTGGAGTGGGTGGCCTTCCTTCTTCAAGGGATCTTCCCAACCCAGGAATCGAACCCAGGTCTCCTGCATTGCAGGCAGATTCTTTACCAGCTGAGCCACAGGGGAAGCCCAAGAACACTGGAGTGGGTAGCCTATTCCTTCTCCAGTGGATCTTCCTGAGCCAAGAATGGACCCAGGGTTTCCTGTATTGCAGGGGGATTCTTTACCAACTGAGCTATTTTTAGTTAAGCTTTAATTTAAAAACTTTACAATAATGTGGTCTACTCTTGCTTCATATCTGAGATTTTCTAAAAAAAAAAAAAAAAATGACCCAGGCAAACTCTCACAGAATGTCTAGTGCATTATTCACATGAGAACTAAGACACAAGATGACAGTTTTCCTTTTTTATGAAAAGACAAAGACAGGATATTTTCTTTCTTTCTTTCTACAACTGCTATAATTTTAAATAAATAGGCTCCCTGCCATTCCCCGGGATTCAAGCATTTTCTTTCTTGATAGCTTGGCTTACACAAGAAATCCAGACATTACCTATCTAGAAATTTTCTCTTAGGTTTACCAGAGGCTCTTCCTAGCCTAATAATGCCATTTGTAAGAGCGGCAGGTTATACTGGCCTATGTTTCTCCCTTTTCAAGAATTGAGCTTCAGGATGAGACTAGCAGGAATTTCAGACTAACCAATTCAGAAGTTGATTTATTGCCTGCATTGTCCAGTTCCTGACATAGAAATAAAACAAATGAAACTTGCTTAGTTGAATTCAGAACAGTAATTCTGTTATGTTATGGATAAATAACTTGCAAGAAAGAATGAGTTACACCTGAATTAGCAGACCCCTTCTAAAAGAGAATATTCAGAAAAACAAACAAACAAACAGTGTATTGGGGCAAAATAGAAGAGATTTATTATGGGTAACTATGTAGTCCTAGACTGCTTAAATCTCTAGCTATTTACTTCTTAAAGAATTGGGTGTACTCTTGTATACTGACTTCATTTCCTCACATGGATGACACTGAAGAGAATTTATTTAGTCTAGCTCTTCTTTATCACTAGTTTGCCAATGGAATCTTCCATGATTATGTAATTAGCCTAATTTTTCATGTTTCTCTTTATTAAACCATAACGTATACTCTAGAATAATCCATTGTAATTTGTAAGGGCAGAGAACTCAGTTAGAATTAAGATTTCTAGGTTCTACTGTCACCTGAACACCAGTCAGTTTTGAGAACTTAGAAACTCATCTCTGTTGTTTCCATTGCAAGAAATAAATATTGCTTATTAGATGTACTTATCTATTTGGGATGCAGTTTAGATTGTTTATGGACAAGAATAACAGTTTGTTCTCAGAATACTTGTACAATTTTAAAAATTATCAAGAAAACCAAAAGCTGTTGTTTATGTCTATCTACTGTAGTCAAAATTAAAACTAGAACATGAGAAAACATAGATATCTGTAATACTTTATTTTAAATAGCATGATAACCTTATATTTTGTCAGAAAAAAAAAAAAGCATCTTTACAACATATATTTTCCAAATCAGAAAATTAGTGAACAGAATGTTTGGCACCATTTGATGTGTCTTGGTTTCTTTCATTATTATTTCTGCTTGTGCATTGTCTGTTGTGATATGATAAGTCATCTAGCCTTGAAAAATTTGTTGAAACAGTTGGGAAAGAATGAGAGTAAAAATGAAAGAATATTGTGTTAGTATAATTGTGAAAATAAACGTAACCTCATTAATACCTTGAAAGTGATCCAAGCTATGGTTTGAAGACCACTAGATTATAGTATCGGAGAAGGCAATGGCACCCCACTCCAGTACTCTTGCCTGGAAAATCCCATGGAAGGAGGAGCCTGGTAGGCTGCAGTCCATGGGGTCGCAAAGAGTCGGATACGACTGAGCGACTTCACTTTGACTTTTCACTTTCGTGCATTGGAGAAGGAAATGGCAGCCCACTCCAGTGTTCTTGCCTAGAGAATCCCAGGGACAGCGGAGCCTGGTGGGCTGCCGTCTATGGGGTCGCACAGAGTCGGACACGACTGAAGCGACTTAGCAGTAGCAGCAGATTATAGTATCATTGACTAAAACTTAAGAACTATTAAGCATAGAATATGCTGCCTGTTTGTTTATAATGCAGAAAAGGAAGTTTTAAAATGAAGAAAAGTATGATAGAAAGCCAGATGAAACACCTTATTATTACTAAGTTTAGTTACTGAACGCAAAACTCTTGGATTAAAGTCCCAACTCCCGTCTTGGACAGGGACCTAAGGATCTCTTTGTGAGCAAAGACTCAAGAAGATCATAATTTATAACATTGGCTAAAAAGTTTTTAATTAAGGAAATCATTTTATGACCAAAAGTATATAGTGTTTGGTAAAAAGGTCAAGTCTGAGATTCTAGCTGGAAGCCAGTGATAATTTCAGCCAGAGAGGCTAAGTGAAGGTGGGAATCAAGGCAGCTACAAGGTGAGCTACAATTCAGAGAGGCTCCCAGAAGGATGTCTGTGTTGAGAAATTGTGCATAAGAGCATTAATAGGAGGCAATGATCCTGGAAAATTTTCCAAAAGTGCTGGAATAGTAGGGAAAGCTCTTACATGTTAGCACTTAAATAGTTCTATTGGTGAAAATATCAAAAGGGATTATTTAACAAAATAGTTTAGAAATTTCTTTCTATATTTTTGAAAGCCGGTGTGCTAATAATTACATTTACCAACAACATCACTCCTTTAAAAATAAAACTGGAATGTCATGCCAACTGGCATGATAGTCTCTGTAA
The DNA here is from genome assembly GCA_006410615.1 of Neotragus moschatus. NCBI lineage: Eukaryota > Metazoa > Chordata > Mammalia > Artiodactyla > Bovidae > Neotragus > Neotragus moschatus. The sequence continues at coordinate 124,408 of SJYA01001190.1, forward strand.
AGAGAGAATTCAGGGAAATGAAGAAAAGTTTACCTTTTTTCATGCAATTATTAGCCAGAGAAATCTGTCGCTCTGCTTTTTACCCATCTGTTGCAACTTGCTATAAAATTATTCGTTAAACTCCAGAAGAGGATTAGTGTGTTTTGATACCAGAGAGACTGCTGCTGCTAAGTCACTTCAGTCGTGTCCAACTCTGTGCAACCCCACAGAATTAGGCCTTTACTAACTGTCGATGGCATTTAGAAGAAGATTTTGGTTAAGTCTGTTTGACCACAAAATATCACAAAAACGAATAACGGGGTTTCTTTAGATAAAAAAACATGACTAAGAGTATTTCAGAAAGGCTAGAGCCCCAAAAAGCATTAAAATGTTTCCATACAAGTACATGTATCTGCATAAAAGTGGCCAGATATGCAGTGATTTTGTTTATTCTACAATGGAAAATTTCACTGGCTCTTATATATAGCTGAGAACACTTATACTAGTTTGTGGTGCTTATTTAAGACCCTCCATAAGTTATAATGAAGTTGGGAACAGGGTTATATCCTAGGAAAATTAATTATCAAAATAAAGAATAGGCCTTTATGGTGAATCTACTGTGAATCGTTTTAAGATCTAATTATAACAAAAATAAACCCATCAGACACCACAACTCTCTGATGCTTATAAGTTACATTTTGTGCATGTGTGTGTTGTATAGTGCTAAGGGAGTGTTTGCCTCTGGTGAATGTATTTGTGTAAAAGAATCAAGAACTTATTCTGTGATGGGATATATCCCTAAGATAACTTTATTTTAAAAGCATGGTTGAATTGTGTCATCATACTTGAGAAAACCTTCAATGAGCATCTGACTCTAAAACTAGGCTTTGAGCAGAGGTCAAATTGGATCAGATCCATGGGTCAACATGGATTAAATTTGAGCATGATCCAGGGATGGGGTAGTGCTGGTGTGAGTATTGTTATACAGGCCAGAGAAATGGTACAGGTGAAAGCAGTGTGGAGATAACACATACACCTCATCAGAAAGACAATAATAAAAAGGTGTTATTTGATAACATGAAAGAATTAATATTTATTTATTTTTGAGGAGTATGAAGCAAAAAATAAACTTGGATTAGCAAAGAAGGACCTACAGAGATGTTTAAATGGTCACATAGAGGAATCTAAGCTTAAACATTATTCAGTTCAGTTCAGTTCAGTTGCTCAGTCATCTCCGACTCTTTGCGACCCCATGAACCACAGCACGCCAGGCCTCCCTGTCTATCACCAACTCCCGGAGTTTACTCAGACTCACGTCCATCGAGTCAGTGATGCCATCCAGCCATCTCATCCTCTGTCGTCTCCTTCTTCTCCTGCCCCCAATCCCTCCCAGTATCAGAGTCTTTTCCAATGAGTTAACTCTTCGCATCAGGTGGCCAAAGTACTGGAGCTTCNCATGAGGTGGCCAAAGTATTGGTGTTTCAGCTTTATCATCAGTCCTTCCAAAGAACACCCAGGACTGATTTCCTTTAAAATGGACTGAGTGACTGAACTGAACTGAACTGAACATAACCTGGGTCATTTCTTGCTTATACCTCTGGAAATCATAAGCTAACCTAAACTGCTTCCCAAAGTTGATAAGAGGTAACCACAAAAAAATTTCCCATCAATTAAGAAAACTCGTATTATAACCAATCACTGTGAAGAATTAAACAATGACTGTTTTCTTACTTTATAAACTGTTTTATAACCATATACCCCTGAGTCTTCTTCCATGTTTTGGTTTGAGTGTTTCTAGTTTGCAAGCTTTCCACAGTTTATTGTGATCCACACAGTCAAAGGCTTTAGCATAGTCAATAAAGCAGAAGTAGACGTTTTTTCTGGAACTCTCTTGCTTTTTCCACAATCCAGCAGATGTTGGCAATTTGCTCTCTGGTTCCCCTACTTTNTTTTATAACCATATACCCCTGAGTCTTCTTCCATGTTTTGGTTTGAGTGTTTCTAGTTTGCAAGCTTTCCACAGTTTATTGTGATCCACACAGTCAAAGGCTTTAGCATAGTCAATAAAGCAGAAGTAGACGTTTTTTCTGGAACTCTCTTGCTTTTTCCACAATCCAGCAGATGTTGGCAATTTGCTCTCTGGTTCCCCTACTTTTTCTAAAACCAGCTTGAACATCAGGAAGTTCACAGTTCATGTATTGCTGAATCCTGGCTTGGAGAATTTTGAGCATTACTTTACTAGCAGGTGACATGAGTGCAATTGTGCGGTAGTTTGAGCATTCTTTGGCATTGCCTTTCTTTGGGATTGGAAGATTGGAATGAAAACTGATCTTTGCAGTCTTGTGACCACTGCTGAGTTTTCCAAATTTGCTGGCATATTGAGTGTAGCACTTTCACAGCATCATATTTCAGGATTTGAAATAGCTCAAGTGGAATTCCATCACCTCCACTAACTTTGTTCATAGTGATGCTTTCTAAGGCCCACTTGACTTCACATTCCAGGATGTCTGGCTCTAGATGAGTTGATCATACCACCGTGATTATCTGGGTGGTGAAGATCTTTTTTGTACAGTTCTTCTGTGTTTTCTTGCCACCTATTTTTAATATCTTCTACTTCTGTTAGGTCCATACCATTTCTGTCCTTTATCGAGCCCGTCTTTGCATGAGATGTTCCCTTGGTATCTCTAATTTTCTTGAAGAGATCTCTAGTCTTTCTCATTCTGTTCTTTTCCTCTATTCCTTTGCATTGATTGCTGAAGAAGGCTTTCTTATTTCTTCTTGCTATTCTTTGGAACTCTGCATTTAAATGCTTATATCTTTCCTTTCCTCCTTTGCTTTTTGCTTCTCTTCTTTTTGATAAAACTCTTTGTTTAACTCTGACTATATACCAGCATTAATACCTTGATGAGTGTTAGCTAATAGTAATCATAGTAGCAATAGTAGTAGTAGTAATATTTGTCTGAGTAGTAATGTCACAAACATTGATCACTTTGAGCAGTTTCTATCTATATATCCTATACTACCATTAAGATAGAATATGAATGAACCATAACCAGATAATTCTTATTGTCCTCCAATTTTCAGAGTCATTTACTGAGGTGTTAAGTAGGAAAGCCTGGGAAAACTTAAGAAATAACTTCTTGGAATAGAAAGTACGATAAAAAGAAATCTAAGATGATCTCTACACCCTTGCATTCACACCCTGTGTAATGATTTCCCTTTGAGTATGGACAAAACTCATGACTTCCTTCCAGCCAGTGTTGTTATTGTTCAATCACTAAGTCATGTCCAACTTTTTGTGAACCCATGGACTGCAGCATGCCAGTCAACTCTGTCCTCCACTATCTCCCAGAGTTAACCTATAGAATATTGCAAAGGTGAATGAATTTTTCAGATGTAACTAAGGTCTCATAAAAATTGATTTTGAATAACTAAAGGAGATCCAACCAGTCCATTCTGAAGGAGATAGGCCCTGGGATTTCTTTAGAAGGAATGATGCTGAATCTGAAGCTCCAGTACTTTGGCCACCTCATGCGAAGAGTTGACTCACTGGAAAAGACTCTGATGCTGGGAGGGATTGGGGGCAGGAGGAGAAGGGGATGACAGAGGATGAGATGGCTGGATGGCATCACTGACTCAATGGGCGTGAGTCTGGGTGAACTCCGAAAGTTGGTGATGGACAGGGAGGCCTGGCGTGCTGCGATTCATGGGGTTGCAAAGAGTCGGACACAACTGAGCGACTGAACTGAAATGAACTGAAAGGAGATATTATCTTGGATTAGCCTAACTTCATCTGGAAAAATTTCTTTAAAAAGGAACTGAGCCTTCCATGAGGAAAGAGATTCTCTTTGCTTGTTTGTTGAAGTAATCAAAAACGAAAGAGAATAAATTATAACTGTACTCCATAAATACAAAGGCTCATAAGACACTACTATGAACAACTGTACATCAACAAATTGGACAGCCTAGAATAAATTGATAAATTCCTAAGAAATGTACAACCTACTAAGACTGAAGCATTAAAAAATAGAAAATCTGAATGCACCAATTAACCAGTAAGGAGACTGAATTGGTAATCAAAATTTTTCGAGGAACAAAAGGCCAGGACCAGATGGTTTCACTGGTGAATTCTACCAGACATTTAAAAGCAAGCTAATACCAAATTCTCTTCAAAATCTTCCCAAAAATGGAAGAGGAAGAAACAAACTCATTTTAGGAGGATAGCATTATCTTGATACCAAACCCAGGAAAGGAAGCCACCAGAAAAGAAAATAACAGACTAGTATTCCTAATGAACATAGATGAAAAATCCTCAACAAAATATTAACAAACAGAATTCAATTAGCAAACAATACATTAAAAGAATCATACACCAAGATAAAGTGGGACTTATTTCAGGGATGTAAGGATAGTTCGAGATCCAACCAGTCCATCCTAAAGGAGATCAGTCCTAGGTGTTCATTTGAAGGACTGATGTTGAAGCTGAAACTCCAATACTTTGGCCACCTGATGCGAAAAGCAGACTCATTTGAAAAGACTCTGATGGTGGGAAAGATTGAACGTGGGAGGAAAAGGGGACGACATAGAATGAGATGGTTGGATGGCATCACCGACTCAATGGACATGGGTTTGGGTAGACTCCGGGAGTTGGTGATGGACAGGGAGGCCTGGCGTGCTGCAGTTCATGGGGTTGCAAGGAGTTGAACACGGCTGAGTGACTGAACTGAACTGAAGGATAGTTTAATACCTGTAAATCAATCAGTATGATATACCACATTAATAAAATGAAGGATAAAAATTATGATCAGCTCAATAGATGCAGAAAAATGTTTGATAAAATTCAACCTTATTTATGATCAAAAACTCTCAACAAAGTGGTATAGAGGGAATATACTTCAACATAATAAAGCCCATGTATGACAAGCCCAGAGTTAATATCACTCTCAAGGGTAAAAAGCTAAGAACTTTTCCTCTAAGACCAAGAACAGTACAAACATGCCCACTCCTGCCACTTTTATTCAACAGAGTATTGAATGTCCTAGCCAGGACAATTAGACAAGAAAAAGAAATCAGGTATCCAAATCAGAAAGAAAGCAGCAAAACTGTCATTATGACAGTTTTATTATGCAGATGATATGATATAATATGCAGAAAACCCTAAAGACACAAAGAATCACACACTCACACACACACACGCACACACACATGTGAACAACCAAAGCAATCTTGGGAAAGAGCACATCTGGAAACATCATGGTCTCTGGTTTCAAACTATATTATAAAGTCATAATAACCAAAACAGTATGGCACTGGCATAAAAACAGATATATAGATCAGTGAAGCAGAATAGAGATCCCAGAAGTAAATCCACAAATATGTAAAATCAGCCAATATGTTAAATATGGTAAGTTAATTTACAACAAAGGAGCCAGGAATGTACTATGGGGAAATGACAATCACTTCAATAAAACGTGTTGGAAAATCAGAACAGCCACATGCAAAGAAATGAAACTGGACAATTGTCTTATACCATATACAAAAATTAATACAAAATGAATTAAAATCTTAAATGTAAGACCTGAAGCTTTAAAACTCCTAGAAGAAAACAGATGTTATGCTCACTGACATTAGTATTAGTGAGTTTTTACACGACACAAAAAGCAAAGGCAACAAAAGGAAAATGAAATGTGTGACTACATTAAACTAATAACCTTCAGCACAGCAGAGGAAACTGTCAACAAAATGAAGAGGAAACCTACAGAATGGGAGAAAATAATCCATTGTGTATCTGATAATGGATTAATATTCAAAATCTATAAAGAACTCATATACTCAACAGCAAAAAAAAAATTGAAAAATAAGCACAATATCTGAATATACATGTTTCAAAGACATACAAATGACCAACAGATACATGAAAAAGTGATCAAATCAATAATCATTAGGAAAATGTAAATCAAAGCCACAATGAGATATTACTTCACTCTTATCATAATGACTATTATTGAAAGGACAAGAGATAACAAGTGTTGATGAGGATGTAGCAGGAAAAGGAAATTTTGTGCACTGTTGCTGGGAATGTAAATTGGTGCAGCCACCATGAAAAACAATGAGAGTTTTCTCAAAAAACTTAAAAATAGAACAATGATATGATCCCGCAATTACACTTTTAGGTATTTATTGAAGAGAAACTCAAACACTAACTCAAGAAGATACATGCACTTCTATGTTCCTTACAACATTGTTTACAATAGACATGAAAGCAACATAAGTGATCATTTAATGGATAAATAAATAAATAAGATGTGATATATACATATATAATGAAATATTATTCAGTCATAAAAAGGAATGATATCCTGCCATTTGTAACACCATGGATGGATCTTGAGAGCATTTGGCTCAATGAAATGTCAGAGAATGACAAATACCATATAATCCCACTTACACGTGGAATTTCTTTTTAAAAATCAATGAAGTAGAGGCTAAACTCATAGATCCAGAAAACAGGCAGACACTTGCAAGAGATGTGGGATAGGGAGGTAAGTGAAATGGGTGAAAGGAGTCAAAAAGTACAAATTTTCAGTTATAAATAAGTCATGGGGATGTAATGTACAGCTTTGTTTCTAGTTTAAAATAATGTGTTATATATTTGAAAGTTGATATTAGAGTAAATCTTAAATGTTCTCATAAGAAAAATATTTGTAACTATGTGTGGTAATGGAAGTTAACTAGACTTATTGTGGTGATCATTTTGCATGGTATACAGATATTGAATTGTGTTGTATATCTGAACCTATTTAAATACTGTGTTAATTTTTTCTCGATTTTTTTTAAATTAAAACTTTTACATATCAAAGGACAAGATCAAGGAAATAAGAAGACAACCCACCTAATGGGACAGAATCATTGGAAATCTGATAAAAGTCCAGAATTTATAAAGAATTCTTATAAGTCACAACAATAACCACAACAAAACCCAGCTTAAAAATGAGTGAAGTGCTTAAACAGACTTATTTACAAGAAGATATACAAATAGCCAATAAGCAGACAAAAAGGTACTCCATAGCATTAGTCATTAGGAAAATGCAAATTAAAAATCACAATGACCCACCACATTATAGCAATTAGGAGGACTATCACCAAAAACAAGCAAACAATAATAACAAATGTTGATGAGAACGTGAAGAAATAAGAATTCCTATGCATTAATGGTGGGAATGTAAAATGGTATACCTCTGTAGAAAACAACAGACATTTCTCCAAAGAAATGTCTTTGTTTAATTCAGTTCAGTTGCTCAGACGTGTCTGACTCTTTGTGACCCAATGGACTGCAGCACACCAGGCTTCCCTGTCCATCACCAACTCCCGGAGCTTGCTCAAACTCATGTCCAACTTGGTATTGCATCAAACCATCTTATCCTCTGTCAGATGGCTAACAAACACATGAAGAGACTCTCAACCTCATTCATTATTCAGTTCAGTTCATTTCAGTTCAGTTCAGTTCAGTCACTCAGTCGTGTCTGACTCTTTGCGATCCCATGAATCACAGCACGTCAGGCCTCCCTGTCCATCATCAACTCCCGGAGTTCACTCAGACTCACGTCCATTGAGTGAGTGATGCCATCCAGCCATCTCATCCTGTCGTCCCCTTCTCCTACTGCCCCCAATCCCTCCCAGCATCAAAGTCTTTTCCAATGAGTCAACTCTTCCCATGAGGTGGCCAAAATACTGGAGTTTCAGCTTCAGCATCATTCCCTCCAAAGAAATCCCAGGGCTGATCTCCTTTAGGATGGACTGGTTGGATCTCCTTGCAGTCCAAGGGACTCTCAAGANAGGTGGCCAAAGTACTGGAGCTTCAGCTTTAGCATCATTTCTTCCAAAGAAATCCCAGGGCTGATCTCCTTCACAATGGACTGATTGGATCTCCTTACAGTCCAAAGGACTCTCAAGAGTCTTCTCCAACACCACAGTTCAAAAGCATTGATTCTTCGGTGCTCAGCCTTCAGAAGTCCAACTCACAGTTGGCGCTCAGTCACAGTCCAACTCTTGCATCCATACATGACTACCAGAAAAACCATAGACTTGACTTGACGGACCTTAGTCCACAAAGTAATATATCTGCTTTTGAATATGCTATCTAGGTTGGTCATAACTTTTCTTCCAAGGAGTAAGCATCTTTTGATTTCGTGGCTACAGTCACCATCTGCAGTGATTTTGGAGCCCAGAAAAATAAAGTCTGACACTGTTTCCACTGTTTCCCCATCTATTTCCCATGAAGTGATGGGACCGGATGCCATGATCTTCATTTTCCGAATGTTGAGCCTTAAGCCAACTTTTTCGCTCTCCTCTTTCACTTTCATCAAGAGGCTCTTTAGTTCCTCTTCACTTTCTCCCATAACGGTGGTGTCATCTGCATATCTGAGGTTATTGATATTTCTCCCAGCAATCTTGATTCCAGCTTGTGCTTCTTCCAGTTCAGCATTTCTCATGATGTATTCTGCATATGAGTTAAATAAGCAGGGTGACATTTTTGTTAATGACATTAATAACAAAAAGTAGTATATTAAGATATTTTGTGCTGGATGTGTAGGAGACGAGTAGAAATTAAAAACAAGATGCTAATCCTTTAAATCAGTTGTCTTTTTAAATAAGATTCATTCCTATAAGATATATATCTCAATTCATTAGCATATAGAAAGAACTTTAATTTTTTTAAATTCTATTACTGTTACTAATTACCTTTATTTGAAATATTATTATACTTAACTACCACCTGTTTATATTTTATAAATAAATATGCAAAGAATGCTCAAACTACCACACAATTGCACTCATCTCACAAGCTAGTAAATAATGCTCAAAATTCTCCAAGCCAGCCTTTAGCAATATGTGAACTGTGAACTTCTAAATGTTGAAGCTGATTTTATAAAGGGCAGAGGAACCAAAATCAAATTGCCAACAACCACTGGATCATCGAAAACACAAGAGAGTTCCAGAAAAACACCTATTTCTGCTTTATGGACTATGCCAAAGCCTTTGACTGTGTGGATCATAACAAACTGTGGTAAATTTTTGAAAAGATGGGAGTACTAGACCACCTGACCTGCCTCCTGAGATTTCTGTGTGCAGGTCAGGAAGCAACAGTCAGAACCAGACATAAACAAAAGACTGGTTCCAAATGCAAAAGGAGTACGTCAAGGCTATATATTGTCACTCTGCTTATTTAACTTCTATACAGAGTACATCATGAGAAACGCTGGGCTGGTGAAGCACAAGCTGGAATCAAGATTGCTGGGAGAAATATCAATAACCTCAGATATGCAGACAACACTGCCCTTATAGCAGAAAGTGAAGAGGAACTAAAGAGCCTCTTGGTGAGAGTGAAAGAGGAGAGTGAAAAAGTTGGCTTAAAGCTTAACATTCAGAAAACGAAGATCATGGCATCTGGTGTCATCACTTCATGGGGAAATAGATGGGGAAACAGTGGAAACAGTGTCAGACTTTATTTTTCTGGGCTCCAAAATCACTGCAGATGGTGATTGCAGCCTTGAAATTAAAAGACGCTTACTCCTTGGAAGGAAAGTTATGACCAACCTAGACAGCATATTAAAAACCATAGACATTACTTTGCCAACAAAGATCCATCTAGTCAAGGCTATGGTTTTTCCAGTGGTCATGTATGGATGTGAGAGTTGGACCATAAGAAAAGCTGAACACCAAAGAGTTGATGCTTTTGCACTTTAGTGTTAAAGATACTCTTGAGAGTCCCTTGGATGGCACAAAGATCAAGCCAGTCAATCCTAAAGAAAATCGGTCCAAAATATTCATTGGAAGGACTGATGCTAAAACTGAAGTTCCAATACTTTGGCCACCTGATACGAAGAGCTGACTCATTGGAAAACACCCTGATGCTGGGAAAGATTGAAGATGGGAAGAGAAGAGGATGACAGAGGATGAGATGGTGGATAGCATCACTGACTCAATGGACATGAGTTTGAGTAAACTCCGGGAGTTGGTGATGGACAGGGAAGTCTAGCATGCTCCAGTCCATGGGGTCAGAAAAAGTCGGACAGGACTGAATGACTAACCAGAACTGATTTGCTATAAAAGGAATGCATATGTTAGAGCTATTGATTCTGTCTGAGAATGTCATAAAAAAGCTGATGTTTATATATAGAGTTCAAACCCTTCATATATTTGAATATTATTTGAATATTTACTACTTTAGGAAAAATGATTAAAAATAATAATTGCCACTTGCCTCAAGGAATACTGTTTTCTATATTAATTGTTTATTCTCCTTGTCATAGGAAAAATGTGGGTCATGACCTAGGAAATGATAGGTGCTTTTGAAAAACAATTGATATTATAGAGGCATATGATCATATATGTACTGAAGCATAGTCAATTAATTAGATAACCATATCAAGATTCAATTTAAAGGTATATGGAAACAAACTATCTGTAACCTTCAAAGACAAGTCATAATATTTTATTAGAGATTTACAATATATATATATCTGTGACTAGTATCATTATCATGTTAAATGTTATCATGAAATGATTCTTGTCACCTTTACAACAGAATTACCATCTTCATATGTCACTTATAGGCTTAAATAGGAAATTTAGCTCTTAAGTTTTTCTCTTGCATGCTGTGTATTTTTACAATGTATATATGCTGCTGCTGTTGCTAAGTTGCTTCAGTCATGTCCGGCTCTGTGTGACCCCAGAGACGGCAGCCCACCAAGCTCCTCTGTCCCTGGGGCTCTCCAGGCAATAACACTGGAGTGGGTTGCCATTTCCTTCTCACAATGCATATATATGTATGTGAAAATCAAGATGTTTGTCCGTTCCAAACATCATTCGAGTCTGAATCTTTGAAATCCCAGAAACTATAGCCTGCCAGACTCCTCTGTCCATGGTATTTCCCAGGCAAGAGTATTGAGGGGGTTGCCATTTATATGTATGTGTGTATATATACATACACACACACACATATATTTATACACACAGAGTATATATAAATCCATACACAGAGAACCCAAGACAGAAACTTTAAGAATTGGTTAACTTCTTATATCTATATTTCTGTACTTGAAAAAAATATGAAACTTGAAAGGGAGTCATTTAATGAATTATTCTATTATTCATATCAGAATTTTTTTTTTTTTTGCTTCTTTTTACTTTACAGTACTGTATTGGTTTTGCCATGCATCAACATGAGTCCGCCACGGGTGTACATTTGATTTGCATTTTATTTGGAATGCACTCTAATAAAGCGGTTTGTGGAAATTTACTGCAAGTAAGATGTTTTACTTGTTATATCTTCAGGTGTTTAAGTTGGGATAAAGTGTAAACATTTTAATTCACAAATACTTTCTTCTAAATCTGTGAATTATATTTTTTGAGACTATTTTTTCCCTTTTTTTTAAGTTCTTTTTGTGAATGTTTTTCCATTTCAAGTAATTTTGATTATTTTTCACATTTTTTAAAAGATTACTTTCCACTTATAGTTATCACAAAATATTGAATATATTCCCATGTTGTACAATACATCCTTGAACCTTTGTTATATGCAATAATTTGTACCCCCTACTCCCTCAAACATGTATTTCTCTTCCCCTTTCCCCACTGGTAACTGCTAGCATTTTTTCTATATCAATGAGTCTGCTTCTTTTTTGTTATATCATTAATAGTGGATGCCATTTTACATGTTAAAATCAGGGAGTTAAATTATATGGATGTACATGATAATACAAGTATTTATGCAGTTTTAAGAATTCTGCAAGAATTCAAATATTATCCATAAATCATTTTTCTATGAGATCAAATTTTCTTCTGTTATATGCTCAGCAAAATACACATCAACACCTTGTGTGGTTTTTTATTGTTTTTTAGTCACATATCATGGAGATCATAATTGATTCCAGTTTTTTTTCTGCATCTTACTGATATTTGTCTCTTTAACAACTGAATGTTTCTAATCTTTAACAGAAAAATTCAAACCTGAATTGGAGATTGAAGGCAGGAGTAATAGACAATAGATTGAACCATTTGATATGCCTCTAGAAATAGAGGAAGTGACAATGATGTCACTCAGTCATGTCTGACTCTTTGCGACCCCATGGACTGTAGCCTACCATGTTCCTCTGTCCATGAGATTTTCTAGGCAGTTTACTGGAGTGGGTTGCTACTTCCTTCTCCAGGGGATCGTCCTGACTCAAGGGTCGCAAACTAGGTCTCCCACATTGCAGGCAGACGCTTTACCCTCTGAGCCACCAGGGAAACCCTTCAGAAATAAAGACATGAAAGTAATTATTATGAGAGGTGGAAAAGTCAAATATATAAGTAGACTCAAGTATTACTGAGATACATTTGCAACTGAATGATTAATAATGTTATCAATACATATTCAAGGTTTTATCCATAGTCATCAAGGATATTATCACGTACAACATAACAAAAGGTGTAGTGTAAATTTGCTCTGATGAACTACTGGGGAGTAAATTGAAGGAAATTTGAGAGATTGAGAGTGCAATAGGAATGTGTCCAAGATTAATAAAAATGTCTGCCATGAATGAATGGATGTTAACCAGTAGTAGTATGAATGCCAATTATTGCTCCTACAGATATACTATTAGTTTGTCTGCTTCGCTCTCAGCCACTCTTTCCCTGGTAAGCAGTATGCAAATTCTTTTGTGTCTCCCAGCTCATCCTTCCATTATAATTCATGAGTTTGAAATAGGATTGACTCCACTTCGAAATTCCAGGAATAGACAGACCATGGACTTGATGTGACAAACAATTATTTGTTTCTAGAAATTGGATTCAGGAATGGACATTTGACTTGATGACAGTAAGATCTACTTCGAATTTGGCTAGGTCTTTTAAGAGAGGCTTTTTATCTTTTGGCTAAAGTGAATTTGTTAGAATGTGAGCCTATCACTACAAAAAATGATCCAGAGAATCCTAGAATAAAGCCAAGTGGTAAGAGGAATGAAAAACGGAACAAAGCTAATTCCTAACTACATTCATCAGAATATGCTAAACAGTAAGGTGGAACACCCATATAAATCTCAGTTATTTGAATTAATAAATTTTATTTGACATGGGTCAGTTTGGGTTGAATCTTCCATCATTTGCAAGTCATAGTCTTAATATGACTGACATGTCTTTATCTGTTTGATCACAACCAGGAGCCTGCACTGGTGTGTGTGTTCATTACATACCTGATAGATGTTGCTTTAATGGTAGCCTGTGTATGCACCAGACCATGGCAGATTTTCATAGGTGTATATATTCATAATATCACAAACATTCTTTTTGCATTTAGGGTGTGAAGTTAGGGGACAGATACATAAGACAGCACATTCATGCTTAGAGGGATATACTGTCAAAAACAAATATCATGTATCAATGCATACTTGTGGAATCCAGAAAAAATAGTACAAGTAAACCTATTTGCAAAGCAGAAATAGATACACTGACATAGAGAACAAATGAATGGACACCAGTGGGGGCAGGGCCAGAATAAATCGTGAGACTGAGATTAACATATACATGCTACTATGAATGAAATATTTAACTAATGAAAACCTACTGTATAGCACAGCAGTGGTGGGTGGGTAGGGTCGGTACAGTCTGTTTGTGGCACATATATTAAGTTAATCTAAAAAGGCATTCCAATATATAGTAGGTGCAGACAAATACTGTTTGATTTCACTTATACTAGGTACCTCGGGTACCTAGTTTAGTCAAATTCATAGAGTCAGAAAGTACACTGGTAAATGCCAGGGGCCAGGAGTAGAGGGGTGGGGGATGGGAAGGAGAGAAAGTGGAGACTTAGAATTTAATGTGGACAGGGTTTCAGTTTAGGAAAGTGGAAAATTTAGAAAATGGATGATGGTAAGAGTTGCACAACAATGTGAATGTACTTCGTGCCACTGAAGTATAGTTAAATATCATTAAAATATTATGTTTTATATTATGTGATATTTACTATGATAAAAGCAAACAAAAAAGTTTAAGTGGCTGAGCTGAGTGCATTGCCTAAGAAGTTCTCTGGTTTTACTTCCTTCTAACACCACTGTATTCCTAAGTGTTGTCATTCAAAATGTATACATTCTAGAAGGTTAACAGTAATGTCTCTCCTCCTAGGAGGAAGTAAGTTAATAGCCAACAGAGAGGCAGCTGAAATGGGTACTGATACAGAGTGGTAAAGGTATACAAATATATGACTAGTCTTTGAGGCAGCAGGAGGACAGAAGATGGTGCTGACAGAATGTGGAATGATGTCCATAATCAACTGCCTAGTTCATAGCTTGCTAGACTCTGTGTGCCATGTTATAGTTTCACTTAGGGGCTGTGGGTTATGATCATCATATCTTAGATTTCCAGTCTTTGATTTGTACTGTGTGCAGGAGTATAACAGAGTGCAGGAGTAACTGTCATTATTGAGGAGTAACTCTTATGAGAAACTATACAAGCATGCGTGGGTACTTGTGGGCACTCTGCTGTTGACTTATGAGGGGAAACGAATACATATCCTTTCCCCCTAATAATTTTTGTTCTCCATACTTTTCATCCCCACAGGATATAGTAAGTCTCTGTGTCTGAGTGTAGGAATGTGTGGGCTTCATAAAGGTTGAGGAGAATTTGCCCAATTGGGGATGGGAAAGGTTAACAGAGGGCACCACCTGGAGAAGGTATTTGGAGATTTGAATTTTGAGGTTATCATAGGGAGTAGATCAGATTGCCTGAAATCTAGGAGAGCATAGGTCCGTGTGTTTGAGGATTGCAGAGGTGCATATGAGTGTATGTTTGACAGGAAGTGGATTTGGGTGTTGGATAGATTTTTTGGAGACTGAAGGTTGAGGTTTCTATTAATGGTAGTATCTGAAACTCTACTCACATAATGTGTCTAGAAGAGACAGGTTTTTGAATGGGAATGTCTGTATGAATGTCTACAAATCTTATTCATGTGTACTTAAGACTTTGAAGTGGAAGTGAAACTAAGTCAAAGATACAACTTAATACCCAGGTAACTTAAGGGAAATATAATCAAAGTCACTATTTAGTAAATTCTGATCTATACACTGCTGTTTGAATGTTCATGAGTACTCACACTCTGAAGAACCCAGAGCTCTCACCATATGTCTACAGGCTATTTTTGTTTATGATTTTTTTTTTCTAAATGAAATTCTTGAAGAAAAGAATAAAAGAAATGTGTTCTCAGGAAAAGGAAAAACACTATTACCCCACACTTATTATTTCCACTTAAAGGGGTATAAAAAAGAGTTTCCGTGGAGACTGGAGAGTTGAGCCCAGTGATACGCATCTCCCCTTCCATTTCTTCTTTCCATAAGCAGAGTAGCAGGAAACAGAAATGGCTTCTATTGAAAATGTAGCCTTTGATCTGTAATGCTACCATTGCCATTAACCTGGGACGTATATATTTTAAAATTCAGATTCCCAGATTCCATTTCTGTGATTCCAGCTTAGAAAATACAGTTGGGTATTAGGGACATTGGAGGACAAACAGACTTAGAAACTGAGTCTAGAAGAATGTTATTAGTGAACCTATTTGCAGGGAAGGAATGAGACACAGAGGTAGATAATGGACTTGTGAACAGTGGGGGCGGGAGAGAGTGGGACACGTGAAGTAAGTAGCATCGGCATATATCCACAAGCCAGTGGAAGATGGCTGGCTGCTGAGAAGTTGCTGTGTAGCACTGGGAGCCCGACGTGGTGCTGTGTGGTGACCTGAGGGGATAGGGTGGGCAGAGGGGAAGAAGGCTGGGGAGGGAGGGAATATGTGGATATTATGGCTGATTTGCATTGTGTGGCAGAGACCAACACAACACTGTAAAAATTAAAAAAAAAATCTGTTACCTTTATTATACATGAATGTATACAGTATATATATATATCAATCATAGTAATGTTATATATATATAACATATACATATTTATGTATATATATTTTACATATGATATTTTCAGTTCAGTTGAGTTGCAGACTTGTGTCTGATTCTTTGTGACCCCATGGACTGCAGCACATCAGGCTTCCCTGTCCATCACCAACTCCTAGAGCTTGCTCAAACTCATGCCCATCGAGTCAGTAAATCCATCCAGCCATGTCATCCTTTGTCGTCCCCCAGAGGGGATTTATATAAACTATAATACTTTAAATCATAAATATTATATTTTAAGTGTAAGGATGAGTTGTATGCAGTTATTAAAATTTATTCAAATTTAAAAATTTACAATAATATATAGAATTCTAGGGAAAAATAGAAGTGCAGACTGTTCTAATTAATAGGCCAGTTGGAAAGAACAAGGGCATACTATTTAAAGGAATCAAAAAAGATAAAGGAAAACTGATTTTTAAAATGGTACAGTGGTGCACAGTTTGTAAAATTCTGTTGTTGTTTTTTTTAATATGGTTCTTTAATTTAGATGATATTTCAGTCTACCAACATGCCTACCAATGGTGTTTTGAAATTCAGCAATCTAACTTCATTTTTCCAAATTTGATAAATTCCAATTAAAAAATCGCAATAGGCAAAAGGATGATCAGATTAATTTTTGATGTGTCTACAGGGACTCTCTGTTACAGTTTTGAATTCATTCATTTTTGATATTTTACATCACAGTTAAAAAGGATCATAATTTTAACTGTGTGTGTTTCTGAGGGTATGAGGGGCCCTGTTTTTGTTTGTTTGGTTTTTGTTTATTCAGTTTAGGATCTATAGGTCTATAGGTTGTGCTTTGAATAATCCTGAAACTCCTGCTCACAAGACTATCTGATTTCACTCAATTGTTTCTTTACTTCATAGTCAGCTCACAAGGTTAGTTCAAAGGAATTGGAAGAATAGTAATCACCCTCCTATTGATTCATCATTCTGGTAAACATATCACAAGAGACAGAGATTAAAAGCCCCTGTACTGTGAGGCAGATGAAAGATAGCTTTCTCTACTCCTTTGCAATAGTTACTTCCTTCTGGCTTCTATAAAATAATGAATGTAGTTTCTTTCCATGAACATCTCTGTGTTTATTAAAAGAAAAAAAAATAGTCCATCATGTATTCATAAAATCACAGATGCAAGTTCTTTATCTGTGAATGAAGCCATAGGTATAGTAAAAATGCTAACATTTTTTGAAACTAAATTTTGTGTCATGTATATTTCTTTCTTGTTCTACATTGAGGTGTTTTATCAATTAATTAAAGGGTGAAAATGCAATTAAAACCATGTGTTAATGTCCACTTAGCATTTTACAGTTGAGAGACACTTTCATAAAAATATATATTTAAGACTAAGTAACTCTGTGTAACTTGCCCCCAGCTACAAAATCAGGTTGAATTAATTTAGCCTGTTGCTGAAAGTGAAAGTATTACTTCTTCAGTTGTGTCCAACTCTTTGATACTCCATGGACTATAACCTACCAGGCTCCTCTGACCATGGGATTCTCCAGGGAAGAATACTGGAATGGGTTGCCAATTTCCTTCTCTAGAGGATTTTCCCAACCCAGAATATTCTATATTTGCAGGCAGATTCTTTACTGGCTGAATCACCAGGAAAACCCTAAATAGTTAAAAGTTACTAGACAACATAGTGTGGGTCTCTAGAGCCTGGCAATCAAGGTGTGACTCCTGGATCAGTTCAGTTCAGTTCAGTCGCTCAGTCATGTCCGACTCTGCGACCCCATGAATCGCAGCACGCCAGGCCTCCCTGTCCATCACCAACTCCCAGAGTTCACTCAGACTCATGCCCATTGAGTCAGTGATGCCATCCAGCCATCTCATCCTCGGTCGTCCCCTTCTCTTCCTGCCCCCAATCCCTTCAGCATCAGAGTCTTTTCCAATGAGTCAACTCTTCGCATGAGGTGGCCAAAGTATTGGAGTTTCAGCTTTAGCATCATTCCTTCCAAAAAAATCGATAGCAGCCTCAAGTATTGGGGCATCAGACATAAAAAATATGGGATACCAGGGACATGTAAAAGCTCCCATCTAGGATCTATTAATGGTCTCTAGTGAGGTAGCACAAAAGCACAAAGATGGCCCTCACCAGGAAAAGGAGAAAAAACTAAAACCCAAACACTTGAAGTTAAAATAAAATAAAAAATAGTACTGGCAGCCTGGAGCAAGGCAGAGGGAAAACATGAAGAGTGACCCCAGAGAGCAGTCTTCTAAATGTGTGCCAAGCCTGATGCCTGCCCCTTGGACTGAAGCTTTAGCAAATGAGCCTCCTTCACATAAATTCTATAGAGTACCTCTACTATCTGCTGCCTGTTTGCTGAGCCCTGGGATGGGTGAGCCCATGCTTGAGCCCTTTAAGATCCATTTCTCAGGTTCCATAAAATCTTACAAGGGTCTAATGACTGCCAGCCCCACTGGTTTTCTTTCTTTCTTTTTTTTTTAATATAAATCTATTTATTTTAATTGGAGGTTAATTACTTTACAATATTATATTGGTTTTGCCATACATCAACATGAATCCACCACAGGTATACATGTGTTCTCCATCCTGAACCCCTCTCCCTCCTCCCTCCCCGTAGCATCCCTCTGGGTCATCCCAGTGCACCAGCCCAAAGCATCCTGTATCATACATCGAACTTGGACTGGTGATTCGTTTCATATATGATATTATACATGTTTCAGTGCCGTTATCCCAAATCATCCCCCCCTCTCCCTCTCCCACAGAGTCCAAAAGACTGTTCTATACATCTGTGTCTCTTTTGCTATCTCACATACAGGGTTATTGTTACCAAATTTAGAAAGATGGTAAGGATAACCCATTGGTTTTCAAATCTAGGTATTTCAGTGTTCATCTCTCAGGCGCAGGTCTTAAAGCTTGGAGTGCCCGATGTGTAGCTCAATCCCTTGGCTCCTCATAGACAGGCGCTGGGTTTTGAGTCCCTCCTAATTGTGGGTCACTACGTGAGGAGTGGGATTTAGGCTGAGATTGTGTCTCAGCTTCACCTGCCTGCTTTGTTGTGGGCTTCTCTCTTCCCCTGATGCCTTAGAGTCAGCCAGTTTTACAGAGGAAGTAATTCTGGTCCATGTGTAGCTACAGATTCAGTATGTGAGTGGGAAGAGGTGAACTCAGGCTCTTCCTAATACGCTATTGGGAACTGGACCACCCCTTCTAAATTCTTAAACCCTGTCAATCACTAATTTATTCTTCAGTCTAGTTTTGTCATCTCAGAAATGCTGTATAAATTGAATCCTATAGTATGTAATCTTTGGAGATTTGGCTTTTGTCCTAAACAGTTCTCTAGAGAGTCTGTCAAGTCGTTGTGTGAATCATGAATTTGTTCATCTTATTATTGAGTAACATTCCATGTTATGACTAATACTACATTTTGTTTAAGCATTTACTCATCACTGTAGACAAGAGGGTTTCAAGTTCGGGACTACAGCAAGTAAAGCTACCACAAACATTTATGTACAAGATTCTGTGAGGACAAGTTTTTATATATTTAAAATAAATGCCCAAGAGTACAATTACTGAGTTACTTGATAAGCACTCATTCAATTTTTTAAGACTCTGCACCGTTTAACATTTCCACTAGCAAAGCATGAGTGATCCACTTTCTCTGTATCACTGCCAGAATTTTGTTTTGTCCCTGTTTTAAATTTTTAGTCATTCTGATAGATGTATACTGATTTTTTTTTTTCATGTTAATTCACATTTCCCTAGCGGAAAATACTTTGGGAAACCTATTGATTATTTGACACCTGGATGTCTTCTTCTTGAAATACATTTTAACAATTTTCTAATTGAATTGTTTGGTTTTTATTTTCTATTTATTTAGATTTTTGCTGTTGAGCTTGAAGAGTTATATATATATATTCTAGAGAGAAATTCTTTTTCAGACATGTAGTTTAAAACTATTGTCTCCCAGTGTTTAGCTTATCTTTTGTCTTTGATAGACCATATCTCAGAGCTAAAGTTTTTAAATTTGATAAAGCATAATTTATATTTTTTAATTTAATAGATTGTGCTTTTGTTGTCAAGTCTAGGAAAGATTGGCATAGTCTGAGATCCCAAAGAATCTCTCCTATGGTTATTTTTCTAAAATTTTTGTTGTTTTATGTTTTACACTAATATGCATCATCTATGGAGAAGGCAATGTCACCCCACTCCTGTACTCTTGCCTGGAAAATCCCACGGACAGAGGAGCTGGTAGACTGAAGAGTCCATGGGGTCCCTGAAGAGTTGGACATGACTGAGTGACTTCACTTTCACTTTTCACTTTCATGCATTGGA
Organism: Neotragus moschatus; assembly: GCA_006410615.1. NCBI lineage: Eukaryota > Metazoa > Chordata > Mammalia > Artiodactyla > Bovidae > Neotragus > Neotragus moschatus. Next base: position 144,667 of record SJYA01001190.1, read on the forward strand.
AAAGGAAATGGCAACCCAGTCCTGTGTTCTTGCCTGGAAAATACCAGAGACAGGGGAGCCTGGTGGGCTGCTGTCTACGGGGTCACACAGAGTCGGACACGACTGAAGAGACTTAGCAGCAGCAGTAGCAACATCTATGGCCCCATTCCTGCCAGTTGGGGCTGGACGTTCAGACTCCCCATGCTGTCTCCATGGACACCACAAATGGGACTGGACTTATTAGCAACTGACCAACTCTATGTTTTGACTCTCTCCTTAGCCTTCCTTCTCTGACCACTTTAATAGGGAAGGTTGAGATTGTGATACCCTGAGAAAACCTGGCAATTGTGGAACTCTTGCAAAGCCTTTGCTGACATAGATGGGTTGAAACCACAGATTTTCTTTAGTGTTTGGTTAAAATCTAGCCGTAACTGTCTAAAACTTTTCTGTCCTAAAACTGCACAGCCTTTTACCTGATCCTTTTGCTAGAAAGAGGAATATTTGTTAGGGTTTTTTAGACTGTGCCATTTGTTGGTTCCAGGTTACTATCTTTTTCAGCCATATGTCTGAGATACATGAAGGCAAAAAGAAGGCCTGGAGAATTCACCACTTTGTTGTTCCTAAGTCTGCTTTCCTCTCTTCATGTTTTAGAATCCACTTATGAATATCCTATATATTAGGCACGGGTTTTTAGTTGTATTTAGTGGAAGAATAGGAAAAAGTGTATGTCCTTGGAAGGAGAAGCCTATTTTATATTTTAATTGTACTTAGTAGTATCATACAATTAGAAGTGTTTTTCAATATCTAATATAACAAAATGCATTCAATAATTTTATGTTTCTCCAAAATAATGCTTTATGTATAACACTTTAAAACAGTTAAATCAGTATTCAATCTCTTAGCAATTTTTAGTGTTGAGTAAATCTCTGATTCAATGAAATGTTTTCATAAATCATGTGTACTTATTCTCTAGTTTTTCATTGTAAGAATAATAAGTTATATACAACTAAATGCTGAATTAAACTAAATAAACTTTCATGTAGTGATGTTTGAAATTTATTTTTCAAAATCATTTTATTTATCTGTAAGTCTCAAAAATCTTAAATTATAGTGTTCTAATTCAGTAGTGTACATATACTCATCTAATATTATGGTTGTTTTTACTTTGGTGGTGTTTTAGTCACTCAGTTGTGTCCGACTCTTTGTGACCCCATGAACCTGCCAGGCTCCTCTGTTCATGGGATTTCCCAGAGAAAAATACTAGAGTGGGTTGCTGTTTCCTGCTCCAGGAGATCTTTCTGATCCAGGAATCAAACCTGGGTCTCTTGCATTGCAAGCGGTCTCCTACATTATAGGCGGATTCTTTACCAACTGAGCCATAACTTAATGATAAATTGAAACATTTCTGGACTATATCCATTACCTTTTGATAAGCTAATACTCTATCACTTTTTCTGTATGAGAGTCTTAAACTTACTAAACAAACTTTGCATAATTAACAAGTGGAATTTATTTTAATTTTGGCTTAATTCCAAGTACACATTTTCGATCATTTTTAAGTCCATCAGAAGGTCTTTTACAGTTCAAAATATTTTGTAAAAATAACTACTAGTCTTGAAATCCAATTGTATAAGAAATTCAGTTTCTTTTACACGTCTCCTAAAATAATATTTAGGCTCATTAGAAATATTTCAAAGTTTTCTGTGTCTTGCTAGCTTGACCTCTATTCCAAGCTGCAGTTGTTGTTTATTGGTAATTCTGACTAGAATGCTTAATCATAAAATCAAACTGAGGAAGCCTCTGGGGATCTATGGTAATCAGAAAATTTCTTTAGAATTTAAGTCTCTGCTATGCCTACTGATATTATGAGGGAAAATACTACCATAGTGAAACAGAGAGTGGGAAACCAGGCATAAGACACCTCAGAAAGAATAAGGAAGACTTGTTAAAATATTACAATTGCAGTTATACATTTTATTAATTATGTGAAAAGGGAACGGGGCTTAGGGAGAAATATATGGAGAAAAAGGAAGAAGAGGTGATGCTGTGAACTGAAATATTTAATGCCATTTATATCACTTAAACATTTCCACACAATGGATGGGAACTGTTTAGGTCATTAAATTAAGGTGCTCTTGTGTTTTGCCAACTTCTATAGTGCAGATAGCATGATTGTAAGTTAAAATAATTCTGTTTTTAGGAGTTTATTCATTTTTCCTCTTGTGACCTCTCTAATAAGAGAAAACGCTAAATATAGACTTTTAGCTTAATAAAATTCTCAGCAACTTAGTTTCCCTGGAAATTAAAATTTGTCATAGCATGCTTTCCATAGAATTCAAAGTTAAAATTGTACAGAAGTGTAGCAAAATACAAAATTTTCAAAGAAATCTTAAAAAAAAAAAAAAAGCATTAAGAGAAGAAGCCACCGGAAAAAAAGAGCAAAAATATCTGACAAGCATCTCACCAAAGAAGATATATAGATGACAGATATATATATGAAAATATATTAAGCGTTTTTGATCATTAGCAAATATAAAATTAAAATGAGTTACCAATACACAAGCTAGAGGGACTAAAATTTAAAAATACATGTACGGCAATGTCAGTTTTTGGTGAGGATGTCGTAGAGCACTAGAATGCTCCTGCAGTGCTGGTGGGAATACAAATTGCTATAGGTTCTTTGGAGGACAGTGTGGCCATTACTTATAAAGCTAAATGTACACTTAAAATGCAATCAAGCAGTCATGTTCCTAATTAGTAATACATGCCTAACTGATTTAAAGTTATGTCCACACAAAAATATACACATGAATGTTTATAACAGCTTTACTCAAAATCACTCGAAGAAAAAAGAAAGAAAATATCTTTCAATAAGTGAATTAATAAGTATATTGTGCTCAATAATATATTAGAATTTTAAAAAGTAGTGAATTATGACCCAGAGAAATGGTACAGGGAGGGAGGTGGGAGGGGGGTTCAGGATGGGGAACACGTGTATACTCGTGGCAGATTCATGTTGCTGTATGGCAAAACCAATACAATATTGTAAAGTAATTAACCTCCAATTAAAATAAATAAATTTATATTAAAAATAAAAATAAATAAGATAAATAAAAATAGTGAATTATGAAACTATATAAATGAATTGTAATTGCATAATGCTAAGTATAATAAATCAGTCTGAATAGGCTTGATTACAGAATGTGACATCCTGGAAAGATAAAACTATAGAGACAGTAAAAATATCAGTGGTTGACAAAGGGAAAGTCAAAGGTTGAATAGGTGAAGCAGGTGGCAGTTTTGGGGGTGATGAAAACTACTGTCTATGATGTAATTTCAGATACAGGACTCTATTAGTTTGTCTAAACCTATTGAACTTTGAACACAAAGAGTAAACCTTATTGCATGAAACTGTTATAAAAATAATTTAGAAGCTTATGGGAATCACAGAATGTAGTACATAAGGCAGAACAATCTAACTGTATTACAAATATGTGAAATTGTACCTATTTGATATAGAGTTTAAAATATGGTAAAGGTACTTATCTTAAAATCTGGAAATGAATTGAGTCTGAAGAATAAGAAAGTGAACATAAACTATGATTAGTGAAAAAAATTAATACAACAAATAGCAACTCTGATCCTGCTATACATGCATACTAGCATTGAGCTATTACATAAATAGTGTGCCAAAGATGGGCACAATAAAAGACATAAATAGCAGAGACCTAGCAGACGCTGAAGAGATAAAAAAGAGTTGGAAAGAATATATGGAAGAACTGTATAAAAAAGATCCAAATGAACTGGATGACTACAATGCTATGGTCAGCCACCCAGAGCCAGACGTTCTGGAGAATGAATCAAGTGGGACTCACGAAACACTGCAGTTAATAAAATTAGTGGATGCAAAGGAATTCCAGTAGCACTATTCACAGTCCTAAAGCATGATGTCATCAAGATGTTGTATTCAATATGTCAGCAAATCTGGAAGACCCAGCAGTGGCCACAGGACTAGTAAAGGTCAATCCTGATCCCAATTCCCAAGAAGGGTAGTACTAAAGAATGTGCTTATCACTGGAAAATTGCACTCATCTCCCATGCTAGTAAGGTCATGCTTAAAATCTTGCATACTAGGCTTCAGCAGTATGCAAGAACTTCCAAATGCCCAAGCTGGATTTAATAAGGAAGGAAGAGGAACAAGAGATCAAATTGCCAACATCGTCTGGATCATAGAGAAAGCTAGGGAATTCCAGAAAAAAAATCTACTACCGCTGTTTCATCAACTATGCCAAAGCCTTTTACTGTGTGGATCACATACACTGTGGAAAACTCTAAAAGAGATGGCAACATCAGACCATCTTACCTATCTCCTGAGAAACTTGTATGGGGGTCAAGAAGCAAAAATTAGAATGCTGTGTGGAATAACTAATTGGCTCAAGATTGAGAGAGGAATATGAAAGCACTGTCTGCTGTCACCCTGTTTGTTTAATCTATATGCTGAGCACATCATAAGAAATGCCAGCTGGATGAGTTACATGCCAGAATCAAGATAGGTGGGAGAAACATCAACAACCTCAGATATGTGGGTGATACTACTCTAATGGCAGAAAATGAAGAGGAACTAAACAGCCTCTTAATGAGGGTGAAGGAAGAAAGGGAAAGAGCCAGCTTAACCTAAATATTTAAAAAACAAAACAAAACTAAGATCATGGCATATGGTGCCATTCAGTTCAGTTCAGTCATTCAGCCATGTCTGACTCTTTGTGACCCCATGAACTGCAGCATGCCAGGCTTCCCTTTCCATCACCAACTCCCAGCACTTACTCAAACTCATGTATATCGAACCAGTGACACCATCCAACCATCTCATCCTCTGTCATTCCTTTCTGCTCCTGTGTTCAATCTTTCCCAGCATCAGTGTCTTTTCCAATGAGTCAGTTCTTCACATCAGGTGCCCAAAGTATTGGAACTCCAGCTTCAGCATCAGTCCTTCCAACAAATATTCAGGATTGATTTCCTTTAGGATTGACTGGTTGGATATCTTTGCCGTCCACGGAACTGTCTCAAAAGTCTTCTCCAACACCACAGTTCAAAAACATCAGTTCTTCGGTGCTCAGCTTTCTTTATAGTCTAACTCTCACATCCATACATGACTACTACCTCTGTTGGCAAAGTAATGTCTCTGCTTTTTAATATGCTGTCTAGGTTGGTCATAGCTTTTCTACCAAGGAGCAAGTGTCTTTTAATTTCATGGCTGCAGTCACCATCTGCAGTAATTTTGGAGCCCCCAAAACTAAAGTCTGTCAATGTTTCCAGTGTTTCCCCATCTATGTGCCATGAAGTGATGAGATCAGATGCCATGATCTTCATTTTCTGAATGTGGAGTTTTAAGCCAGCTTTTTCAGTCTCTTTCACTTTCATCAAGAGGCTCTTTCATTCTTCTTCACTCTCTGCCATAAGGATGGTTTCATCTGCATATCTGAGATTATTGGTATTTCTGCCCACAATCTTGATTCCAGCTTGTGTTTCATCCAGCCTGGCATTTCACATAATGTACAGAAGGGGACGACAGAGAATGAAATGGCTGGATGGCATCACCGACTTGATGGACGTGAGTTTGAGTGAACTCTGGGAGTTGGTGATGGACAGGGAGGCCTGGTGTGCTGTGATTCATGGGGTCACAAAGAGTCAGACATGAATGAGCCACTGAACTGACTGACTAACTTTGCATGTAAGTTAAATAAGCAAGGTGACAATATCGAGCCTTGATGTACTTACCCAGTGTGGAACCAGTCTGTTGTTGCATGTCCAGTTCTAATTGCTGCTTCTTGACCTGCATACAGATTGCTCAGGATGCAGGTAAGTTATTCTGGTATTCCCAACTCCACAGTTTGTTGCGATCCACAGAGTCATAGGCTTTGGCATAGTCAATAAAGCAGAAAAAGATATTTTTCTGGAACTTTCTTGATTTTTCTATGATCCATCAGATGTTGGAAATTAGATCTCTGGTGCTTATGCCTTTTCTAAATCCAGCTTGAACATCTGGAAGTTAATGGTTCACATACTGTTGAAACCTGGCTTGGAGGATTCTGAGCATTACTTTGCTAGCAGTAAGATGAGTGCAATTGTGCGGTAGTTTGAACATTCTTCAGCATTGCCTTTCTTTGAAATTGGAATGAAAAATGACCTTTTCCAGTCCTGTGGTCACTGCTGAGTTTTCCAAATTTGCTGGCATGTTGAGTGTAGCACTTTCACAGCATCATCTTTTAGGATTTGAAAGAGCTCAACTGGAATTCCATCACCTCCACTAGCTTATTTGTTCTGATTCTTCCTAAGGCCCACTTGACTTCACATTCCAGGATGTCTGGCTCTAGGTGGGTGATCACACCATCGTTGTATCTGGATCATGATGATCTTTTTTGTATAGTTCTTCTGTGTATTGTTGCCACCCTTTCTTAATATCTTCTGCTTCTGTCAGGTTCCTACAATTTCTGTCCTTTTTCATGCCCATCTTTGCATGAAATGTTCCCTTGGTATCTCTAATTTTCTTAAAGAGATCTCTAGTCTTTCCCATTCTATTGTTTTTTCTCTATTTCTTTGCATTGATCACTGAAGAAGGCTTTCTTATCTCTCCTTGCTATTTTTTGGAACCTTGCATTCAGATGGATATATCTTTCCTTTTCTCCTTTGCCTTTAGCTTTTCTTCTTTTCTCAGCTATTTGTATGGCCTCCTCAGACAACCATTTTGCCTTTTTGCATTTTTTTTCTTGGATATGGTCTTGATCACTGCCTCCTGTAAAATGTTACGAACCTCCGTCCATAGATCTTCAGACACTCTATCAGACCTAATTCCTTGAATCTATTTGTGCCTTCCACTGTCTANAAAAATGACCTTTTCCAGTCCTGTGGTCACTGCTGAGTTTTCCAAATTTGCTGGCATGTTGAGTGTAGCACTTTCACAGCATCATCTTTTAGGATTTGAAAGAGCTCAACTGGAATTCCATCACCTCCACTAGCTTATTTGTTCTGATTCTTCCTAAGGCCCACTTGACTTCACATTCCAGGATGTCTGGCTCTAGGTGGGTGATCACACCATCGTTGTATCTGGATCATGATGATCTTTTTTGTATAGTTCTTCTGTGTATTGTTGCCACCCTTTCTTAATATCTTCTGCTTCTGTCAGGTTCCTACAATTTCTGTCCTTTTTCATGCCCATCTTTGCATGAAATGTTCCCTTGGTATCTCTAATTTTCTTAAAGAGATCTCTAGTCTTTCCCATTCTATTGTTTTTTCTCTATTTCTTTGCATTGATCACTGAAGAAGGCTTTCTTATCTCTCCTTGCTATTTTTTGGAACCTTGCATTCAGATGGATATATCTTTCCTTTTCTCCTTTGCCTTTAGCTTTTCTTCTTTTCTCAGCTATTTGTATGGCCTCCTCAGACAACCATTTTGCCTTTTTGCATTTTTTTTCTTGGATATGGTCTTGATCACTGCCTCCTGTAAAATGTTACGAACCTCCGTCCATAGATCTTCAGACACTCTATCAGACCTAATTCCTTGAATCTATTTGTGCCTTCCACTGTCTAAATCACTGCAGATGGTGATTGCAACCATGAAATTAAAAGATGCTTACTCCTTGGAAGGAAAGTTATGACCAACCTAGACAGCATGTTAAAAAGCACAGACATTATTTTGCCAACAAAGGTCCGTCTAGTTAAGGCTATGGTTTTTCCAGTGGTCATGTATGGATGTGAGAGTTGGACTGTGAAGAAAGCTGAGTGCTGAAGAATTGATGCTTTTGAACTGTGGTGTTGGAGAAGACTCTTGAGGAGTCCCTTGAACTGCAAGGAGATCCAACCCATCCATCCTAAAGGAGATCAGTCCTGGCTGTTCATTGGAAGGACTGATATTGAAGCTGAAACTCCAATACTTTGGCCACCTGATGTGAAGAGCTGACTCATATGGAAAGACCCTAATGTTTGGAAAAATTGAAGACAGGAGGAATGGGACAATAGAGGATGAGATAGTTGGATGGCATCACCGACTCAACAGACATCAGTTTGGGTGAACTCTGGGAGTTGGTGATGGACAGGGAGACCTGGCATGCTGCAGTTTATGGGAGTGCAAAGAGTCATACATGACTGAGCAACTGAACTGAACTGAACTGAAATGTATAATCATAAGGGATTTGATTTAGGTCATATCTTAAATGTCTAGTGGTTTTCCCCACTTTCTTCAATTTAAATCTGAATTTGGCCTTATGAATTCATTGCAAATAGAGAGGGAACAGGTAGAAACAGTTACAGATTTGGGCTTTTTTTGGGCTCTAAAATCACTTCACATGGTGACTGCAGCCATGAAATCAGAAGACGTTTGCTTCTTGGATGGAAAGCCATGACAAAACTAGACAGTGTGTTGAAAATCAGAGACATGACTCTGCCAACAAAGGTCTGTATAGTCAAGGCTGTGGTCTTCCCAGTGTCATGTTCCATTGTGAGAGCTGGACAGTAAAGAAGGTGGAACACTCAAGAATTGATGCCTTTGAAATATGGAGTGGAATGACTCCTTAGAGTCCCTTGGATAGCAAGGAGATCAAACCAGTCAATCCTAAAGGAAATCAACCCTGAATACTTGCTGGAAGTACTGATGCTGAAGCTGAAGTTTCAGTATTTTGGTCATCTGATGTGAAGAGCTTACTCATTGGAAAAGTCTCTGATCCTGGGAAAGACTGAGGGCAGAAGAGAAGAGGACATCAGAGGATGAGGTGGCTGGATGGCATCACTAATGCAATGGACATGAATCTTAGCAAACTCCATAGATGGTAAGGGAAAGAGACGCCTGGCGTGCAAAAATCCATGAGGTTGCAAATAGTCAGGCATGACTGGACAATGAAGTACCAATTTTCTAACTTTCGAAGTGAGATTTTTGGAGATAAACAAAGGAAGCTAAAATGATCCATGTGGCAATGGATTAGAAACAGAGATCTCATAGAACTTATTTAGATTAAGATACAATACTGATGATTATATTTATATATGTACCCAATTCAGTATACATACATATATTTCTTTGTTCTGTCAGCTGAAGTGACCTAACAAATGACAGTTCAGTTGCTCTGAACATACCTAGCATCTAGATTTTGGTTTCTGAGACCATTTTCCAGTCAAATGCTTTGGAATTCCTAGGATACGTGGCTGATTCTAGGACTGAGGCAAGAAATATATGAGATAAACCAGCAGAATCATCTAGTCCAGAAAGTAAGGATGTGTTCAAAACAAAGCACAAACACAGAAAGGAGCATATGCCAATGGAACAGAAACCAACACGAAGTGCTCCCAATGGCCAAAGCAGTAATAATTTCAGCAACAAAAAATAATAAAGTACTAGGTTGTAACCAATAGTATAAAATATTTACCTGTAAGTCCATGCTGGTACCAATAAATAAGTAAATGAATGAATATATGAATAAATGTAGAAAAGAGATAATTTTTTTTGCCGTACAGAAGAATTAAAGATAATTTACATAGACACGCTGCCGATGAAGAGGTTGAATATTGCTGCCCACACTGTAAAGCGTGGGCTGTGCACAGTGACTTCCAAAGAACACGATATAGAAAAAGGGATGGGGGAAGGGTTGCCTTATCGCATAGAAATTTGAAAAACACTATCTCAGATTGATGATCAAGGCTAATATCAGCAGTGATAAGTCATGTTATTATTTATTCTTGATATGATGTGATGAGAATTGTACTTTTCCTCTGGGGTCTTTCTCCCCAAATCCCAGAACCCCATCATAATAATAGAAAACAACAGAAAAATATCAGTAGAGAGACATTCTTCAAAATATCTGTGTTCCTCCAAACTGTCAAGGTTGCCAAAAACAAGGAAAGCATGGGAAACTGAGAGAGCAGAGAGGAACCTAAGGGACAACTCAGTGGGAAGTGGTACTTTACTGGGATCTGGGAAGATCTAAGCCAATTTGAATAATAATAGATTATAATGTATATAATTACATAATAATGTGTCAGTATTGATTGATTAATTGTAACAAAGCTACCTGAGTAGTGTATGATGATGATAATAGGGGAAAATAGATGTGGGGTATAGAAGAATTCCTTTCATTATTTTCACCATCTTCCTATGAATCTAAAATTGTTCTAGAAAATAAAGTTTAATTTTTTTAAAAGTTAAAGCAAGAAATTCAGAACAAATGTCCATTTGAATTCTCTCTGATACCTTTCTCATCCAGTATCATACTGCCTTGCAGGTATGAAGTTGATGAGCTGACATTAATCCCCTGAACTTCATGGGCGTGTCCAAACTAATCCTCCCCTTTCATCATTAACACATTCTCTGTCACCTTTGCCTGCCAAGATTCACTTTCAGAATTGCTCCTCCTCTCTGGTGTGTTTCTTCCTCTCCTTGGACCCTCCCTGAAGCTGCCCTCAGCAACTCACTGCCCTCATCCCTCCCACTTGCCTTGGGGTAGAGGAATAGGAGGGAAAAAAGTAGAAACAGTCCACTTGAATATTTATAAAGGTGATGTAATTTAACTGATAGTTAGCTGTGCCCTCAAATTTTATAATGCCTGAAGCATGAATATCTACTCTCTAACCAGGATCTTAATAACCACTTTGTTTTTATTTGTTTTCATTTCTTTTTCACATATATGCTAGTTTGCCTTCTTACTAGCTGATCAACTTGTTACCTTTCTTTATTATTTCATTTTTTTTCTTCCAGTTTTGTTGACATATAATGGACATATAACACTGTACAAGTTTAAAGAACTTGTTAACTTTCTTGAGTAAATAGTTTCATTCTTCTAACCATAGAGAAATAAAGGGACTCTTAGATCTGATGTTGTCAACCATCAAATAACTGAACAAGTAAACCTGTGATCACTGACAAATTTCCTTACCGTTCAGTTTAGTCTAATCATTTTCATATGTGTTGCACCTCATCAGAACTGAAGGAATTATTCCACTGGTTGTTGGAATTCTGCAGAGTGAATTCTCAGTCTTTTAGGGATGCTATTAATATAACAAAGTTAGCATAAGTCTGCTGGGTTGTAAAAATAGATCTTTACTTCTTACAGTTTTCAAGGCTGGGGCATTCAAGGTTGTGGCACCAGAACATTCAGTGTGGTGGCTAGTGAGAGCTCACTTCTGGGTTCATAGATGATACTGTGTCCTCACAGGGTGGAAGGGATAAGCTCACTCTCTGGGATCTCTTTTTTAAAGTCACTGATCCCAATCATGAAGATCTCACACTTATAACCTAAGTAATTCCCCAAAGCCCCACCTCCCGATAATACCACTTTTAGGGGTTAGGATTTCAACAAAATGAAATTTAAGGAGGCACAGGCATTGAGATCACAATGCAGCCTCATCTACCAGTTCTCTGGGAATTGTCTTCAGTGTAAGTGAGCCACATTTCTTGGGTCATACCCTCTTCCCAGAGGTAGCCTGAAATCTGTAACTGGTTATTGTGAGGGTATACTAACTGACCCCATGACTTAAGTGTGGGACATCTCTATGGCTCATTCTGGCTTCATAGTTTCTTGTGGGAATGGAGGAAGCCTTCTATGACATCACTGCAGTCTAGTTTCTCTCTCTTCTCCATCATATTTTTTCCCATTTCTCCTTGAGAGCCCACTCCAACCAAATCAGTGTACCCAAATTACCCTAGAGTCTGCATAGTGGGAAACTCCACTTGTTTCCACTTGTTCACAACTTGTGAATGTGATCCCACAAGAAAATGGAATAGGAAGGCGGGATTTTAGAACCATGCCACCAGCTTCTGACAAAGAGGATCCAATAACTGATGGTGGTTGGTTTGAACATGAATAGACACTATCCAAAGGTAGCAATGTGAGAGCTCACACTTTTATTCATGGTAAAATGAATGCTGTACTAGGAAACAAATCTAGTAGTTTCCTCCGTGTGTTGGTTTTTGAAACTGAAAGGAACTCTAAGGAGGCATGGTTATCTGGGTTTATGCACCTGAACATATCCAATCTCTAGAACCTGTGATATCTCTAAGAATGCAAAAGTGGTCCTTCTTCCTTGGTAAGGCTAGTACTCTCCTTAGCTTGAAGACAGAGTTTATTGCAAACAAGGCAACATAAGCCTTTCAAGATCTTTTTCCTTCTCTTACCCTGGCAAGTGGGTCAAAAATTTCATGAATTCTCCTTGCAATTATCTCTCGCAGTTTATGAGAATACATGGATTTCAAGATAAATGAGAATCTAAGCACCAGATAGTGAGTTAGGCAGACTTGCTTATTGGAGGTATTATTTGTCAAGGGTTGAGTAAGCAGGGTGGTTGTGATAGAGCTCCAGCAGAGAGTGGAAGCTGGTGATGTCTTCCTGAGGAACCCCTGAGCTTATGGCTCTTCTGAGCTGAGGTGATCCTTTCTCATTCAGTCTCGTGTCCCATGACCATCGCTATCCTGAGTACAGAGGGGCTGGCATGCCGGGAACTGTCTCCAGGGGTCATGAAATCATTGCTACACAGGGATTATCCATGCTATGTTGAATGAACCTGACGCTTCTTGAAATTTTTTATGTCCTGAGTTTTATGTTTCAATCCCTCAGCTGATGTTTGATCAAAGTGAGAATTGTAGTGGCTCAGTCTGGAAATGATTGAGGAAATTATTAAGCGTTTTGTATTGCTTGACTGCTTTGATAATTTGATAAAAGTTAAGAACTCTATCAAAAATTTCAAATGGATACATGCACGTGAAATATAGGCCATCTCAAAGTTACACATGAACATCAAGTGAAAATTCTTAATTTGATTTAAAGTAACAGTTTTTAATGTGCTTAATATCTCAAATTCAAGGTTATTTGTAGAGTATTAGAGAGGTACTGGGATAGACATATTGGAGCTTAGGCTGATATTGCTTGGTTTAGAGGAAGTGTTCAGTTGTGGATTTTGTTCCTGGGGTCTTAAAGATGTGATAATGTCATTATACTACTATCAGAAAAGATGATTTACTTAATTGAATAATAAGATAATATGATTAGTGCAATTCTTCAGAAAGGTTAAGGTGTTCCAATTAAGGTCTATTTCTCATACCATACTTTAACATTTGAATAAAGGTTAATAAAGAAGAGAGTGAAATGAAATATGAGAATTTTTAGCAGTCTGTTAAAAATTATTTGTCGTACGCAACTACCAGTTTCTTGATTTTTATTATTTTTAAGATTGCAAAGCATTGTAGTTCATTAATGTGTACCTTAAAATTATACACATTGCAGTGAACTTTGCACTGTAAAGACATGTTATGCAGAAACTTGGCCTGTATCATTATATGTTATTTTCTCTTAATAATTCAACAAATACTGACTTCCTGATATGAAATGAGCCAATTAAGTATTTTTAAAAAATGTATAAGTTTCTTTAGATTGTATAGGTTTCTCTAGATTGCTAAAAACAGTATATGATATTCTGCAGCTTAGTTTTTCTATTGGAATATATAGTTAATCTCACCCCAATTATAGTTCTCTGTTATATATCTCAATTTAATGGACATTTCAGGCCTTCTATGATCTTTCTAGAAGCTCCCCAGGTGGTTCAGATGGTAAAGAATCTGCCTGCAATGCAGGAGACCCAGGGTTTGATCCCTGTTTTGGGAGGATCCCCTGGAGAAGGGAATGGCTACCCACTCTAGTACTCTTGCTTGGAGAATTACATGGACAGAAGAGCCTGGTGGGGTTACAGTCCATGGGGTCACAAAGAGTTGAACACAACTGAGTGGCTAACAGTCCATGATCTTTCCAAACTGGCTTGCTAAAGAGATAAGTCACTCTGAATAATTCTGTCTTCTAATCTAGTTTGAAAAGTTCTGAAATGAATTTTCTCAGGCTTTTTTTTTTTTTTTCTATTATATAAATAGGGGCGGGTAAACAGCACTAGAACAGTCATCTTTAGTTTAGTGGGCATCAGTTCAATTCAGCTCAGTCACTCAGCCATGTCCAATTCTTTGTGACCCCATGGACTACAGTATGCCAGGCCACCCTATCCATCACCAGTTCCTGAAGTTTGCTCAAACTCATGTCCATCGAGCTGGTGATACCATCCAACCATCTCATTCTCTGTCATCCCCTTCTCCTCCTGCCTTGAAACTTTCCCAGCATTGCAGTCTTTTCTAATGAGCCTATTCTTCACATCAGGTGGCCAAAAATATTGGAGCTTCAGCATCAATCCTTCCAATGAGTACTCAGGACTGATTTCTTTAGTAATATCAAAAAAGATTCCATCTTCAGTAGATCTTAGAAATTGACATTGAACTTGGAAAAAAAATGCCCTTAAAAAACTGAAGAAAATGCTTCCTAAAGGAAGACGCCAGCTATAACCCTGACCCAGTGATGAAGCTCTGCTTCTAAAGGAGACATAAGGATTCATGTCAATGTATGGCAAAACCAATACAACATTTTAAAATAATTAGCCTTCAATTGAAATAAATAAATTTATATTAAAAAATAAAAAGTAAATAAAAAAGAATTTTCGCTAATAGTAGGGCAATTGAAGATATGAAAGACCAACTACCATTGAGATCCTACCTAAATCCTGGTAACACTCAAACTGATGTGTAAAATCTCCAAAGCCTAGTTGTCAGTTTTATTCATCCCAATGACAATATGTATTAGCACAGAAATAGAATGATAGATATGAAAATAACTAAGGCTAGATAGGATTTTTCTAGTTCTGTTTCTTTCCTGGGACCGGTAAGAAAACAGGACTCTGTCACCTTATAAAGCCCAGAAGGTAAGATTAACATAGTTTCTGGATTTGAATATTGAAAAATTCAGAGTCAAGGTAATATCCTATTTTCTTTCTTGGTACCGGCTTCTGCAATGTTTTTCAAAAACGCAAGTATGGTATTTTACTAAAACTGCAAGACTCACGTGATTAATTTCTGAAGACACAGGAAAGGAAAGTTCTTCAGGGAGGTCCTGCCTTTATGCTTTTATGCCTTAATGGCAAATAGTCCTTTATGGGAGGGCAACAGAAGTATGCTTTGCCTTTGCAAATTTTATATATTACTATGTAAATTACATCACCTCTTAACATCTAACAGTGATATGAATCTTGTTTAATTACCAGTGAACCCTTGTCTGTGTCTTGAGAAGCGGCTAGGATTGGAAGGACTTATTTGAAAATAGAGGAAATGTAGTTTCACTAATTTTGAATACCAGAGAGTTCTGTTATGTTACTCCCTCCGTTCAGTTCAGTTCAGTTGCTCAGTCGTGTCCAACTCTTTGCAATCCCATGAATTGCAGCATGCCAGGCCTCACTGTCCATCACCAACTCCTGGAGTTCACTCAGACTCCTGCCCATCGAGTCAGTGATGCCATCCAGCCATCTCATCCTCAGTTGTCCCTTTCTCCTCCTGCCCCCAATCCCTCCCAGCATCAGAGTCTTTTTCAACTCTTCGCATGAGGTGGCCAAGGTACTGGAGTTTCAGCTTTAGCATCATTCCTTCCAAAGAAATCCCAAGGCTGATCTCCTTCAGAATGGACTGGTTGGATCTCCTTGCAGTCCAAGGGACTCTCAAGAGTCTTCTCCACACCACAGCTCAAAAGCATCAATTTTTCAGCACTCAGCCTTCTTCACAGTCCAACTCTCACATCCATACATGACTACTGGAAAAACCATAGCCTTGACTAGATGGACCTTAGTCGGCAAAGTAATATCTCTGCTTTTGAATATGCTGTCTAGGTTGGTCATAACTTTTCTTCCAAGGAGTAAGCGTCTTTTGATTTTGTGGCTGCAGTCACCATCTGCAGTTATTTGGAGCCCAGGAAAATACAGTCTGACACTTTTCCCACTGTTTCCCTGTCTATTTCCTATGAAGTGATGGGACTGGATGCCATGATCTTCGTTTTCCGAATGTTGAGACTTAAGCCAACTTTTTCAGTTTCCTCTTTCACTTTCATCAAGAGGCTCTTTAGTTCCTCTTCACCTTCTGCCATAAGGGTGGTGTCATCTGCATATCTGAGGTTATTGATATTTCTCCCAGCAATCTTGATTCCAGCTATGTTTTTTCCAGTCCAGCATTTCTCATGTATTCTGCANCATTGCAGCACTGTTTATAATAGCCAGGACATGGAAGCAACCTAGATGTCCATCAGCAGACAAATGGATAAGAAATCTGTGGTACATGTACACAATGGAGTATTACTCGGCCATTAAAAAGAACACATTTGAATCAGTTCTAATGAGGAACTGGAGTTCTAATGATGAAACTGGAGCCGATTATACAGAGTGAAGTAAGGCAGAAAGAAAGACACCAATACGGTATACTAACACATACATATGGAATTTAGAAATATGGTAATGATAACCCTGTATGTGAGACAGCAAAAGAGACACAGATGTATAGAACAGTCTTTTGGACTCTGTGGGAGAGGGAGAGGGTGGGATGATGTGGGAGAATGGCATTGAAACATGTATAATATCATATGTGAAACAAATCCCCAGTCCAGGTTCAATGTATGATACAGAATGCTTAGGGCTGGTGCACTGGGATGACCCAGAGGGATGGTATGGGGAGGGAGGAGGGAGGGGGGTTCAGGATGGGGAACACATGTACACTCATGGTGGATTCATGTTGGTGTATGGCAAAACCAACACAATATTGTAAAGTAATTAGCCTCCTATTAAAATAAATAAACTTAAATTAAAAAAAGAGAACTGTGAGAGATCTCTAGCCCTCTTCCCTTGTGTAAGGCCACAGCAAGATGGTACTATCTATGAACCAGAGAGTGGGCCCTCATTAGATACTGAATCTGTGGTGCCTTGATCTTAGAATTCTAGAATTCGGAACTTTGAAAGATAACTGTCTTCTGTTTGTTAACCACCTGATCTATGATGTTTTGTAATAACATGCCAAATGAACTAAGACAGCATAAGAGTCCTGAGACATTCAGGCATGTGAGAAAGAAAGTAAATTGAACTGGATGGATTAGTTCTGCTGAAGGATGTGACAACAAACTTCCATTCAGTTCAGTTCAGTCGCTCGGTCGTGTCCGACTCTTTGCGACCCCATGAATTGCAGCACGTCAGGCCTCCCTGTCCATCACCAACACCCGGAGTTCACTCAGACTCACGTCCATCGAGTCAGTGATGCCATCCAGTCGTCTTATCCTCCTGCTGTCCCCTTCTCCTTCCGCCCCCAATCCCTCTCAGCATCAAAGTCTTTTCCAATAAGTCAACTCTTCACATGAGGTGGCCAAAGTACTGGAGTTTCACCTTTAGCATCATTCCTTCCCATGCATCTCACTAAAAATTATCCACTTTTATCCACTTCCTTTTCTCTAAACTAGATACTTAGATTTTTCTCCTGATTGATGAGGGGACATTGTTTATAACTCATGAAAGCATAATGGTTAAATTCAATAAGCTAACTTGTATCAGCCTTTTGTTATAAGCATGTAAGAATATTCCACTAGGTGTTGTAACTAAGTTTTAACTTTTATTGGATATCTAATCATTAGGAACACTAAGTTTTTGTACATTTTTGAAGAAAAATACCAACAGTTGTGAAATACATTGATATCCATTCCATATTTCATGCTTGAGAAAACAAATATTTAAAGACCTTAAGTAACTTGAATGCTGAAATATGCATATATATATATATATATTTGGTAATTTGGGGAGAAGGCAATGGCACCCCACTCCAGTAATCTTGCCTGAAAAATCCCATGGATGGAGGAGCCTGGTAGGCTGCAGTCCATGGGGTCACTGAGAGTTGGACACGACTGAGCGACTCCACTTTCACGCATTGGAGAAGGAATGGCAACCCACTCCAGTACTCTTGCCTGAAGAATCCCAAGGATGTGGAAGCCTAGTGGGCTGCCGTCTGTGGGGTCGCACAGAGTCGGACACGACTGAAGCAACTTAGCAGCAGCAGCAGCATGGTAATTTGGTAATAAATAACAGTAGGTGTGATATGTATATCAGATCAGTCACTCAGTCGTGTCCGACTCTTTGCAACCCCATGGACTCCAGCACACCAGGCTTCCCTCTCCATCACCAACCCCTGGAGCTTACTCAAATTCATATCCACTGAGTCAGTGATGCCATCCAACCATCTCATCCTCTGTCATCCCCTTCTTCTCCTGCCTTAAATCTTTCCCAGCATCAGGATCTTTCCCAGTGAGTCAGTCTTCACATCAGGTGGCCAAAGTATTGGAGCTTCAGCTTCATTATCAGTCCTTACAATGAATATTCAGGACTGATTTCCTTTAGGATGGACTAGTTTGATCTCTTTGCAGTTCAAGGGACTCTTAAGAGTCTTCTCCAACACCACAGTTCAAAAGCATCAATTCTTCAGTGCTCACCTTTCCTTATAGTCCAACTCTCACATCCATACATGACTATTGGAAAAATCATAGCTTTGACTAGATGAACCTTTGTTGGCAAAGTAATGTCTGCTTTTGAATATACTGTCTAGGTTGGCCATAGCTTTTCTTCCAAGAAGCAAGCGTCTTTTAATTTCATGCCTGCAGTTACCATCTGCAGTGATTTTGGAGCCAAGAAAACTAAAGTCTGTCACTGTTTCCACTGTTTCCTTATCTATCTGCCTTGAAGTGATGGGACTGGATGCCATGATCTTAGTTTTCTGAATGTTGATATTTAACTTTTTCACCCTCTTCTTTCACGTTCATCAAGAGGCTCTTTAGTTCTTCTTCACTTTCTGCCATCTGGGTAGTGTCATCTGCATATATGAGGTTATTGATATTTCTCCTGGCAATCTTGATTCCAGCTTGAGTTTCATCCAGCCTGGCATTTCACTTGATGTACTCTGCAGGTAAGGTAAATAACCAGGATGACAATATACAGCTTTGACATACTCCTTTCCCAATTTGGAACCAGTCTGTTTTTCTATATCCAGTTCTAACTGTTGCTTCCTGACCTGCATACAGATTGCTCAGGAGGCAGGTCATGTTTTCTGGTATTCCCATCTCTTTAAGAATTTTCCACAGTTTATTGTTATCCACACAGTCAAAGGCTTTGGCTTAGTCAATAAAGCAGAAGTAGATATTTTTCTGGAACTCTCTTGATTTTTCAATGATCTAACAGATGTTATAATCTCCAGTTCCTCTGCCTTTTCTAAATCCAGCTTAAAAGCTGAAAGTTTGTGGTTTTATATATATATATATGTGTGTGTGTGTGTGTGTATTTGTTTATCTCTCTTGATTTCTTCAAATTTCAGCTTAGCTTGGAGAGTGAAATTCTTGTTTATCTCAGTTATTACATAGCTCTCCCCTTTCATTAACTCTCATTTCTTTCGGACTTAGCTAAACCATGTTAGCTGTCAAGAATGAGAGAAGAGCTTTACGTGAATTATTGATTGGGATGAATGGGGATAGCATTCCACTTCTGACTCAGTGCTTCTGATACCTAATACAGGATTTCATGTCAGCTGTCCACCTACACAGGCACCGGTTCAATTTGGTGATCGCCATTTTTATTAGAGTTTTTGAAAAACTAAAATTAGCCCACCACTGCGCATTTTCAAATTTCTTTTATAATTGGGAAAAGTGTCACATAGTTGTATTACCTTGGAGGACTTTCTCTGGGACGATGTAGTGGCAACAGTTTGACTTAATCTTCAAGTCTAAGCCTGGAAAAGACCTGGTTCACAGGAACGCATCTTGTGAGGATAGTAATGTGCAATATGTAATGTGACCACATTTACTCACTTGCCCTGGCAGCTATTATAATTTACTAATTTTATCTGATCTCTTTCCTTTCTCTTTTTCTTTGAAATGCATGCATACACGTTGACTTTTACATTTAATTTAATTTTAAAATTAGCTGTCAGGAGACCTTTCCCAAAATCCATAAGCAATGTCCTTCATCAAGGTACACGTCCTTTATTCCAACTACTTTGAAAAAGGATCATCATCTTTGCTTCTAAAAATATCTCATTCTAAAGTCTGTCACTTTAAAACATACTCTGGAAATTTTAAATGTGTATCTTAGTCTTTCTTAAAATACTGTCTTCTTTACACTTCTGCAGTTACCCAGTTTAACACTATTGGTACTTTGGGCCAGGCAAGGAGCCATCCTGAACATCATAGACTGTTCCTTAAGCAGTGTCCCAGGCCTCTCCCTCTAGATGCCAGTAGCACCTGCTTCCCCTAAAGTTATGAGAATCAAAAATAGCTCCAGACATTGTAAAATGTCCCCTAGCTGGGCAGCCTCCACCACCCGCAGCAGAGAACCACGGTCACAGCAGTGATCCAGATTAGAAAAGACTTCTCTACTCATCTAACTCAACTGATATGTGTTCTTTGTACCTGTGATTCTTCAATTTGCATTTTATTTTCAGTTTAAAAACTACCATTGTTATTTTATAATGAATAGCATTTGTTACATATTGTGAATGTAGTTATTTTTGTATCATTTCCTGCTAAGAAATTATATCATTAACTGATGTTCTTATCAAAACATTCAAAATGTTATTAGATTCTAATTCAGAAAGACCTTTGAAACAAAAATGTACATGGAATAAAATGTATTGTCTTAGGGAGTCACTGACATATGTATCCTGTGTCGTCTTCATAGCAAGTACTATGCTAGGCCTTTATATACAAAGCAAAACAAAAGTTTGGTTTATTATCTAATTAAGATTAATGAGAAAATGTAAATATTGATATAAGGAAACTATAATGTAAAAAATGTGACCACATGCTACGTATAACTAACCTAAGTGTGCCAAGAAAGTGTTCACAGAGAAGTGCCATATAACCTGAGTTGAGATTAAACAGATGATGAGAATCTAGCAATCAAAAGGTGGGAGCCTTTCTGAGTTGGGAATGTCAGTGCTGGGAGATGATAATGAATTAAACATACTTCTATTATTGAATTTACACTGGGCAGTTTGCTGAGAACTGAACTGGCCTTAGATCTAATCTTTGCACTTTTTTTAAGATTTTTTTTGACATAGACCATTTTTAAGTCTTTATTAGATTTGTGACAATATTGCTTCTGTTTTATATTTTGGTTTCTTAACTGTGAGGCACTTAGTTCGAGACATCTATGCAGCTCAAACCCATACTCCCTGCATTGGAAAGTAAAGTCTTAACCACTTGACCTCCAGGGAAGTCACTGTACTTTCTAACTAGGTCTGACTATTGACAACTCTTTGAAGTAGCTTTTACTATTGACATTTTGGAAACATAGCCTTGTATAGTGGAGAAGGCAATGGCGCCCCACTCCGGTAGTCTTGCCTGGAAAATCCCATGGATGGAGGAGCCTGGTAGGCTGCAGCCCATGGGGTCACTAAGAATTGGACACGACTGAGTGACTTCACTTTCATTTTTCACTTTCATGCACTGGAGAAGGAAATGGCAACCCACTCCAGTATTCCTGCCTGGAGAATCCCAGGGATGCGGGAGCCTGGTGGACTGCCGTCTATGGGGTCGCACAGAGTTGGACATGACTGAAGCGACTTAGCAGCAGCCTTGTATAGAGAGGTAAATAAGATGTGCATTAAACTGTTCAGTTAGATGTGAATCCCATATCTGACAGTATCATGAGTCAAAGTCCTTATAAATGATCCTATATTATTTATGTTTCTATATTATATCATGTTATAAAAGAGCTAAATAAATTTATAATATCTGTAGCATGACAGTGAATTGAAAGGAGGGGATGAGGGTCTGTGGTGTAAGGAGAAGATTCAGAATAGCCTTAAATTTTAATCGAGGACTAGATTTTGAAAAGCCATGTGGGAGAATGGATATTGTCTTACATGCAGGAGGAGGCTGCAAATGAGATTAAATGGAGCTAACGTCATTAGATTAACATTTCTGAAGGTCCTTTAAAAAAACTTTTATAGACGTATAGCTGATTTACTGCTGCTGCTGCTGCTGCTAAGTCGCTTCAGTCGTGTCCGACTATGGGCGACCCCATAGACAGCAGCCCACCAGGCTCCCCCATCCCTGGGATTCTCCAGGCAAGAGTACTGGAGTGAGTTGCCATTTCCTTCTCCAATGCATGAAAGTGAAAATGAAGTTGCTCAGTCATGTCCAACTCCCAGCGACCCCATGGACTGCAGCCCACCAGGCTCCCCCATCCCTGGGATTTTCCAGGCAAGAGTACTGGAGTGGGGTGCCATTGCCTCTCCGATAGCTGATTTATAAGGTTGCATTAGTTTCAGGTGTACACGAGGTCCTTTTTGTCTGACGAAAGGAGCATTGATTGCAGAGGGGTGGGGAAGCAAGGCAAGGTAGAGATCCAGGTGAGAGAAGTAAGGTAATGTATGGGGGTGATGAGCCTGAATTTGGAGTTAATTGTCTACACCTGAATTGCAGTTGGATTGTAGACTGGCTTTCTCAGGAAGCTGGCTCTGAGATGGCAAGGAATATTGAGGAACATTAGGGAGTGCTCTGGAGATAAAACAACACCTATGGGGTAAGAGAACGAAGGCGATGGAGCACAGCACAAAATTAGGCTGCAGTGCAACATCAAGAAATAAGTTAGAATAACAGAGTTGCGCATTGAGAGTTGTCCTGGGCTGGAGTGAGAGTCTGGCCTTTGTATCTCTGCAGGCTCCGTCCAGGAAGAGGGTGAACTTGGAAGATCTCTTCTGCTAGGAAGGGTCCCTGAACAGCATGGCTAGCAGATGACCCCGGTTAATGGAGTCAGCAGGACCCTGACTGGCCTTTCCAAAGGCTAAGTTCATCATCAGGAATAATCAGGTATGTGGAGAAAACTGACTAGTTTAATTTTGGACAGATTTGAAATCAAGATACCTGTTAAATGTCCTTGTGAAAAATTACAATAGCTACTCTGATCCATGGGTCTGAGAGGTAGGGTAAGAGAGAAGTAAAAAAAAAAAAAAAGATTTGAGTTTCATCAATATGCAGATATAATTGCCCATGTAGAATGAATAAAATTACCCTGGGAGAGTGTTTAGAGGGAGAAAAGAATGTCCAAAAATGACAACCTTGCACAACTTCATTTAGTGTTACTTACTTTTAAATTGCAGAGATATGTAAATTATTTTTTATTTTACTCACATGTTTTCATCATAGTCAGTTATGGGACAGAAGGGAATACCATTTCATAAAGATATCATTTAATTCTCTACAAAAGAATAGATAGTTGATAAATGAAAATGCAAAACAGAACCATGAAACAGCTGAAGTAGTCTGGAAGGGAGAGCATTGTGAGACTGATCTTGTAGGATGGATTTTCTCTTTTTTACTGGAGGAACATTATAGTGTGTGGTTTCCCTTCATGCTGTACTCCTATATGCTGGGTCTTGATTTCTGTTGATTACCTGAAAATTCTCAGAATCATAGGTAAATTTTCTGTTTTAATTTTTTCTAAATACTTGGTCCATTTCCTTTTTTTTTTTTTTTTTTGCTTATCTCTTTAATTTTAAGTAGCACTGTGTCAGAACAAAACACAACAAAACTCTAAAGTTTGGGGAAAGGTAAAACTGCAAAAATATTCTTTTTTTTTTTGGCATTTCCTCTTCAATTTCTTTACTTTTATATTATTCTGTGCTTGTTTTTCTCTTTCTTTGTCTCCGTAGACCTTTGAAATGGAAGATTCTGAATTGGGTGTTATAATTACTTCTGATTAATACAGCATCCCATTAAGCTTATTAAGGCTGTTCATTTTCTTCTCACTAAAATGATTCAATTGTCAAACAAATAATGATAAGGTTAAGAGGTCTTTTTAATATGAAAGTTGGAAAATCATGATTTTAATAGACATAAATCAGCTGTTATGGGCCAGGAGGATAATTTAAATGAAGGCCACTATTTTGATTTTTTCTGATTTACTCTTTTCCTCTGGCAATATATGTTTCACATTTGAAATATAGAATTTCTGTGGAAACCTCTCAATATATTGAAAAAGTATTTAGTATGTACATTCATGGTCAGTTTTATTGGTCCAGTACAGTAACTCCATTTAAATCTCAGTAACTTTAAAAATAAAGTCAGTAATATTCTTCATTTAGGGAGATGTTCACATTGAAATGAAAATGATTTTTGCCTGAATTAAGCAGAGTGTCATTACATGCTGATAACATGCATCAATTTTAATTGTTTTTTAATAACCTGAAGTCACATCATAAGGGCTCATGCATTATCAGAGAGATAATACTTAAGTAGAAGATACCCATCAGAATAGAAGACTATAATTTAGAATGAAAGCAAAATAAATTATACTGTAAACTCAGGAGCCTTATTTTTTTAAGGATCAAAATGTAACCAAAAAGCGGAATCTGGCTGCTCGTGGCTCAAAAGCCAGTAAAGAGACCAAGTTAGTGGAAAGGAGAGTTTGCTTTATTTGGGATGCTGGCATCCAGGGAGGTTGGGTGGGTATTTCTGTCCAAAGGCTGACTCCCTCCACTGACAGTCAGTGGGCTAGGACTTTTATAGGCTGAGGCAGGGGACTACAGACAGACACAGTATAGTCTGCTCTGACAGTCCTCTTAAAATTGGTCATCAGTAGTCTGACCAGCATTGTTTTGATTGTTTCAAGTACAGTTATTCTTCAGTTCTGTGTCTGGTTTGTTTCCATTTCTTTGCAGTCAGTTCTTGGAATTATGGCAGCTTATATCATCTGCCTGCCAATGCAGGAGACATGGGTTTGATCCTTGGGTCAGGAAGATGCCTTGGAGAAGGAAATAGCAACCCACTTCAATATTCTTGCCTGAAAAGTCCTATAGACAGAGAGAAGCCTGGAGGGCTACAGTCCATGGGGTCACAAAAGAGTTGGACGTGCCTTAGTGACTAAACAAAGGTCATGCAGTTAACATCTTTCACCAGGTAGGGATCTCAGTATCCATAAGACAGTTCACAAAATGTGGCTCAGGATGTTATCTATAGCCGTTGAGAAGGAACTAAACATCCTTGATTCTGCCAATGACTACATTATAATTATTTGGCCTCCTTTGGCTGTTTTTCTTTGTTACTGCATTTTCTCACTTCTTCAATTAAACTTTGGCTAAACTTTCCCCACAGGCAAAAGGCAGGCAGAGGACATGGGGAGAGGGGCACGGACCATAGCGTCTTTCTCCATTTAAAAAATACCCATGCTGAAACACAGGGACTCTTGGCAATGCGGGAAAGAAAAAACATAAAATATCTAAAGGTAAATGTTATGAGTCAGGAAATAAGACAGTTTCCATAAGAGTAAAGTAATTCACAGGCCTGAGGTTTAGCCTATCTGGCAAATTATCTTAGTCACATTGTTTATGTGCAAGGACACAGTTCCTCAGTCAAATAGGTCAAAAAGACTAGGCAGGCTAAAGCAAATTTACGAGCAGCCAGCCAAATGATGTGGCACTTTTGCAAGAGAATCTGCCTACAGGGAAAATTCAGAGAGACCTCTGCAAGTAGAAGCACCAAGATCAGGAAAAAGCATTACTGAATTAATGTCAGTGGTTTTAAATTTTGAAGAGGAAAGAATTAGTTACAGAATGGCTTCTCACTACTGCTATTGCTTAGAATATTAGCCAAGGAGAAGTCTGGCTTCAAATTAGTATTTTTTTTTTTAATTGAACGATAATTGCTTTACAGAATTTTGTTATTTTCTGTCAAACCTCAACATGAATCAGCCATCGGTATACATATATCCCCCTCCCATTTGAAATTCCCTCCCATCTCCCTCCCCAGCCCTCCCCTAGAGGTTGATACAGAGCCCCTGTTTGAGTTTCCTGAGCCATTCAGCAAATTCCCATTGGCTATCAATTTCACATATGGTTGTGTAAGTTTCCATGTTACTCTTTCTATACATCTCACCCTCTCCTCCCCCGTCCCATGTCCAAAGTCTATTCTCTATGTCTGTTTCTCCATTGCTGCCCTGGAAATAAATTCTTCAGTATCATTTTTCTAGATTCCATATATATACATTAGAATACAATATTTATCTTTCTCTTTCTGACTTACTTCACTGTGTATAATAGGTTCTAGGTTCATCCACCTTATTAGAACTCACTTAAATGTGTTCCTTTTTATGTCTAAGTAATATTCCTTTCTATATAATTAGTATTATATTTAAATAGTAGTTTTTAAAATGAGTATTTTTAACTATATAATATTAATCTATATAATTGAGTGTCTATTGTGTATGTATATGCATATACATATATATATATGTACAACACAACATATTAGGTAAGCCTGCCCCACCCCTACCACAGAATCGAATATAGTGAAGGCCATTACAAAGATCAGTGTGTACCTCCTTAGCATAAGTTTTGTTAATAACTCCCTTCCTTCTTTTCTGTAGATGTACTTTTATCATAAACAAGAATAATTAAAAATAGCATATGCTTATTCTGCTATTTGGAGTTTATAAAAATGTAAACATATGCTCTGCTGTTGTCTGAAATTTTATCTATAGTTACCATGCATACTGCTACTGCTGCTGCTAAGTCACTTCAGTCGTGTCCGACTATTAGCCACCCCATGGACTGCAGCCCACCAGGTTCCTCCGTCCATGGGATTTTCCAGCCAAGAGTACTGGAGTGGGGTGCCATTGCCTTCTCTGGTTACCATGCATATAAGACCTTAAAAATACTGTATTGTTAATATTTCTGTTTTGAGCTTTATACATGTACCTAGTTTCCTGATTGTTGTTTTTTCTTCACTCATATCCATCCATATTGTAGCTATTGTTCATTCATTTTCACTACAGTATTATCCTGTGGAATGGGAAGACTGAAATTAAAAAAAAAATGTTTCTATCCCAGTGGACTTTTGAGATTTTATTTTTTCATTTTAAAAATTTTATCAGGAACATTGCTAGTCAGCTTGACAAGGTAATTTTAATGTGATGTGATTGACCAATTTATGTTCACACTAGCAATGTGAGTTTTTCTTTTAATTTATATAAATTTAAAAATCTGATTAGGTCATACTTTATTAATTCCTTGAGTCAAGTGCTAGGCAATTTGAAACTTGTTTTGTGGTCTTAATTTATTAATGTATTTCCTTACTTGTTAATGAAGTCAAGTCTCTCTTCATATTATTTTCATCATTACAGTTTTTTTTTTTTCACTTGGTAAGTGTAGGTTCTTTCTCAATATTTACATTAGGTTGCTTCCCCTTTTCTTGCTGTGTTGTAGCATTTAAAAAATATGTGGAGTATTCTAATGCTAATATTTTTAATTATATGGATTTTAGATAAGTTCTGATACTTTGTGACTTTTTACGCATCAAAACCCACCAGCCAGAGACCACAAGGAACTCAATAGTAGTTAAATGTTGTTTACTTCTGTGAAGGAAAATCCACAGCATGGGAACTATGGGATATGCCAGAAAGAGAGTGATATAAAAGTCTTATTACAGGATATCGGCTTTGTTTGTTAATTTTGGAGAGAGTTTAAAGAAGTGAATGTAGTGCTGGAATGAATTCTGTTGGGAAGTTTGATTTATTTTATGCTTGGGTAACTTGATAAATCTTATCTAGAAGGAGGGAAGATAAATGTGATGCTGAAGCTCTAACTGGTAAGAGGCAGCAGTCATTTGTACTATCCAGTGTAGGGGGCTGTTTGGGCATGTCTGTGATCTGTGCATGATCAGAGTTTGACATGATTATAGAGTAAGCTAAGTAAGGTTCCCAAATCAATGCATGTTCTAATGCCCAAACTCCGTGCGTATTACTTGATATGACAACAGAAACTTTTCAGATTAATTAAGGTAAAGATTTTGAAATGAGAGATTATACTGATTATCGGAATGAGTCCTAAATGTAGTCACAAGGTTTTATAAGAGGGAGGTGGTGGAAGATTTGATTATAGAAGAGAAGGAAATATGAACCATATATTGTAGTGATGTGGGTGTAAGCCAAAGAAAGTTGGCAGCTGCTAGAATCTGGAAGAGGAAAGTGCTTTTCCCTGGAGCCTCGAGAATGCAGCAATTCTTGGCACATTTTGATTTAGCTCTATGATTCACTTTGGACCATTAAGCATCACAAATCATTAACTTCTGTTTAGTCGT
Source organism: Neotragus moschatus (assembly GCA_006410615.1). NCBI lineage: Eukaryota > Metazoa > Chordata > Mammalia > Artiodactyla > Bovidae > Neotragus > Neotragus moschatus. The sequence goes on from SJYA01001190.1 coordinate 172,635, forward strand.
AGAGCAGGTGTCTTAACACACATAGTTGGTAGGGGCTAAGTTCAGTCTCATGATTCCAAATGGTGTTGAACGTGTAAAAAACCACGTGGTTGTTTTTGTTCTGGTCTATCAATTGTTCCTTGCAATGTCTTTGCAAACACTATAGAAGCATTTGAGTTATTTTTATACATGACAAAATCTGTGAAATATGTTAGCTATTCACTTTTATATCTAAAGACTTGGGCTAATTTTAACAGATAATGATATTTTGACCTATGTACGATTACGGTTTGAATCTTAATGTTCACTGAGATCTTCAAATGGGTGATGTAGTGAATGACTGTGGAAACTTACTTGGTAGAAAATATTTGAGCATAGCTCCAGCCTTCCCTACAATTACAGATAACAGAATTTTCCTCAAATCAGGCAAATGTTAAATTGTATTTTATATGAAAGATAGTATTTATACAATGAATTGGCATTGACTAATAACTAGTAATGAAATTAGTTTCATGTATGGAAAGAAATACTCAGAAGGATAGCTAAGTAGTTTTTTACTCGCTCTGTATTCTTTGCTGTTATAATATAAACTATGAAGAACAGTAGGCTAGAATCTTGCTTTAATGGTCTCAAATGAATCATAGAATCCAATAGCCAAGCTCTTTGGAGGTTTCTTTTACATGATTCTAGTTTTCGTTATGCATCTTGGTTTTGGCCAATGGACCATCAGAGAAGATGACACAAGCAGAAGTTTAATAGCACCTGAGCACTGGGGACTTTTCATTTGAAACATGCCTGTAATCATGTACAGTTCTATGTATTTTGGTACCTCTTCTTAGTATCTTCTGCTTCTGTTAGGTCCCTACCATTTCTGTCCTTTATCAAGCCCATCTTTGCATGAAATGTTCCCTTGGTATCTCTAATTTTCTTGAAGAGATCTCTAGTCTTTCCCATTCTGTTGTTTTCCTCTGTCTCTTTGCATTGATCGCTGAGGAAGGCTTTTTTATCTCTCCTTGCTATTCTTTGGAACTCTGCATTCAAATGGGAATATCTTTACTTTTCTCCTTTGCTTTTCACTTCTTTTCACAGGGATTTGTAAGGCCTCCTGAAACAGCCGTTTTGCTCTATTACCTTTCTTTTTCTTTGGGATGGTCTTGATCCCTGGCTCCTGTACAATGTCACGAACCTCTGTCCATAGTTGATCAGGTACTCTGTCTATTAGATCTAGTCCCTNGGGAATATCTTTACTTTTCTCCTTTGCTTTTCACTTCTTTTCACAGGGATTTGTAAGGCCTCCTGAAACAGCCGTTTTGCTCTATTACCTTTCTTTTTCTTTGGGATGGTCTTGATCCCTGGCTCCTGTACAATGTCACGAACCTCTGTCCATAGTTGATCAGGTACTCTGTCTATTAGATCTAGTCCCTTAAATCTATTTCTCACTTCCAGTGTATAACCATAAGGGATTTGATTTATGCCATACCTGAATGGTCTAGTGGTTTTCCCTGCTTTCTTCAATTTAAGTCTGAATTTGGCAATATGGTATTCATGATCTGAGCCACAGTCATCTCCCAGTCTTGCTTTTGCTGACTGTATAGAGCTTCTCCATCTTTGGCTGCAAAGAATATAATCAATCTGAACTGTAGAAGAACTGTACAAAAAAGATCTTCACGACCCAGATATTCACGATGGTGTGATCACTCACCTAGAGCCAGACATCTTGGAATGTGNTAGAGAAGACTCTTGAGAGTCCCTTGGACTGCAAGGAGATCCAACCAGTCCATTCTGAAGGAGACCAGTATTGGGTGTTCATTGGAAGAACTGATGCTGAGGCTTAAAGTCCAATACTTTGACTGCCTCATGCGAAGAATTGACTCAATTGAAAAGACCTTGATGCTGGGAAGGATTGGGGACAGGTGGAGAAAGGAAAAACAGAGGATGAGATGGCTGGATATCATCACTGACTTGATGCACGTGAGTTTGGGTAACGTCCGGGAGTTGGTGATGGACAGGGAGGCCTGGAATGCTGTAGACTCAGACATCACTGAGCAACTGAACTGAACTGAATCATGTAAGAAACCCATGGTTTGATTCCAACCATAGGTTGGAGACACTACATGGAGAGAGATTAACTTTCTTATCAGAAGATAGTATCTGGTCACAGTCTAGACACAGAAAATAAGAAAAAATCCATAAACTCATATCCATTTTCATAATACAAACATATCAATGTCCATACAATATATTAGTAAATATAAAATTATGTATCAGAGAATGATTGTGGAATCTAGTAGATGGGTTTCACACCTGGCATGAAACCAAGAAGCCTTAAAGGTGAATGTTGACAGATTGTATCTTATTACCAAATAATTCTTCACACATTAATTTAAAAGATAGAGCATTTATATGACATATATTTCATATGAAAATAAAGCAGTTCCTAAAAAACAAAGGGTATCATCTGATAATTCAGAAGTAGAAACATAAATGACGAATAAATATTCACATGTCTATGGATTAGTAAAGTAACAGTAAACTTTTCAAGACAGTTTGTCAGTAGTGTTGACTGAAAAAAGTGCACAATTTAAAAGTAGTATGTTTTATTTGTGGTTGTTCTTAGGACTTAGTCAAAAAGTAAGGGAGGAAGAGGACATATAGGAATTTTTGCCCAAAACAACAGCAACAACAAGCAAAATAAAACCCCGAAGAAACAAACTAACAAAAAAAACCAGGTAGTTAAATATCTCACGTTAATGAATTTAGCTTTTTTTTTTTTTTTTTTTTTTGGTATGAGAAAATGCAAGAGTCTGGGCTCATTGAAATCCTTCCTTCAGTATGCACTGTAGCTATCTAGAGCCAATATCCTGGTTTTTAGCACCCTGAATCCCCTTAGGCTGTACAGTGGGCAGCTGCAGTGGCTGACGGCTTGATGGCTGAAACTATGGCCATGATATGGCAGGTGATATTCTTTGTCTACAATATCTATCAAAATTTGAAATGATCATATATTCTGACTATAGTGTCATTACACCAACCTAAAAGGTAAGGCTATGGCCATTATACCAGCTCACAAAAGTCAGTCTTACATTTTCAGGAATTCTGTAAGGTAGTTCATAAGCCAAGTCATTTTTACTTTTATTTTTTCCCTCCTTCTCCCTGACTTGTTCATTTTAAATAATTAAATTACATTAACTTAGGTTAAATCATGTCTTAAGCAAAAGTAATTATTCAATTCATGAATACCTAATTATTACTCTACCATTTCCAGTAATCTATGCTTTTAAAGTTATTTATGTTTTTTCCCTAGTTTTTTATAATGAAAATATTCTAAAGTATGGTACATGGTGTATAACTGCTTAACTTAATTCCATTTACAATGTCATGCTGGTAGCTTGATCTGAGCTGTGATGTTGGTGGAAGTGTTCACATCATAGCAATTATGTTTGTTTTTTATATATAAATTATAAATAAATCATATATGTTTGCATATATAAATTATGAAATATTTAAAAATTAATGAAATAGTTGCCAATGGATAGGGGATAGGAACAGGTTAGATGGAGGCCATTGTGGAATGAATGATTTCACTCTACAGCATGGCCTGTGCTTTTTTTTTTTTTTTTGCTTTAAAATTTTGTTAATCAGGTAAATAAAATTTTAAAAATTAAAATTTTAAACTAAAATTTAAAAAGAAATTAAATAAATCATCTATAACATTCAATACTACTAGGAACCAAGACTTTCGAAGCAAACAAATAAAAATTCCCATGAGAAGCATAAATATGTTAATTAGATAAGACCTGCAAAATTCTAACTAGTTTGTCTAAGCAGAATAATTATTTTCGGTTAGGAAGGAAGAAGTATTTCATTAGAAGTTCTTCTAATATCAGGTATGAAACTTATGGTAATCAAGGTTAAGGTAATCACTTTGTTGTTGAAAGTGTTGCCTGTTCTAGTGGTTTCTTTGATATATTTTAGACTGATAAAGTACTGAACTTTTCTGTGATGAGTCATGCCAAATCTGAATCCTAGTAGTGGGCCAATATAGCATTCCTCTCATGTTCTGAATCACATGTTCTTTGACTTCAATTCATATTACTTTGTGGGTTTTTTTTTTTTAAGTAAGTTTGTAAATTTCCAAGGGTTCTAGTTTTACTTTGAAATGCATGGCAGAAACCTACTTTCAATGTATTACTTTGAATAAAATCAAATATTTACTAGGAAACCCAGTTGCAAAATCATGTACATCCTCAAATGAAATTAAACACCTTAGGGACAAGCTTGACACCTTATATCTCTTCTTCTCCCCTTGCTTTAGTTGCAATATAATTAAAAAATTTTCATGTAAGAAAAATAAAATCATCGTGAAATCATTCAGCAGTTCTTTCTATCAATACTTTGTATAGAAAATGGCAAATGACATAGTGATTCAAACAAAATTCATTCACTGAAGCCTATTTTTATCTATATATTATCTTCCTTACTCAGCAGAAAGAATTGAGTAAAATAAGTGTCCTATTAACATTTTTTATTTTCTATTAATTCTAGGAACTAGAACATTTTCAGTACTTTGGGGATGTTGTTCAGAAGTCAGAATTCAACAGCCTGCAGGGGCCTAATTAGAACTGATATTGAATTCTTTTAAGTTCCTTAGCTGTGCAAGCTTATTTTTGAGCCCCAGGGTGTAACTTGCACTTTATCTTGAGCTACCTATCTAATACTTTAGAAGATCAAACTTATTCCTGGTCTAAGGAAAGGCAATCAGGATGCTTGACCAAAATCAAAAGATTATAGAGGAGACTAGTTGATATGTGTGTGTGTGAGAGAGAGGGAGAGAGAGAGATTTCACTGTTCTCTATATCTTGTTTTTGATATATGGTTATATCAGGGCCTTTGGGGACTTCATTTATAGTTATCTCAAAGCCCACAGAGTTTGGATTGTTTTTTGACTTAAGATATATGGATTTTATTTTTCTGATCAGCTTTTGCCTTTTGAGAGAACAGATCAATTTCATATTTTTGACATCCACATTAATTGTATTTAAACATTCATGTCAGCTTAGAAATTTAGAGTGCATTTTCATTCTTCCAACAAGTCAATGTAATATTAATAGCATAACTGATAGGTCTCCTCACATATACCACAGATTAGGAGTTAACAGAAAATCTTATGAATCTTAGAAAATCTTATGAAGTTGAGAAATAAAGCTTGCAGTATCTTGTGAATAGGTGTCACCCATTCATCTTTCAAGGATGCTCAGAAAAAGCAAATCAGCAGTTGTTACATAGTTGAGGGTCAGGAAGTTGACTCCCAACAAACGTTTTTACATGCATGGCAGTAATACAACTTCAAAATGTAAGAGTTCAAGATGAAGTCATTCTGATTCATAATTTATTTAAATTTTTCTGTTCTAAAAAAGGGTTATAAATGTGTTTTCCTTATGGGATTTGACTACTTGTAGTCTTCTCAAAGTGCGTTAGTTTTTGCCCCCTCGGCTTTAATTCAGTGCTGAGAGTCTTCTGGTTTGCTCCTCACTGTGGTTTCTAGGCCATACATCATGGTTTCTCTCTCAAATACCCTATCTGCAATGTATGCATTATGTTTCTAAATTCCCTGCCCATCTTTGTTGCAGTATTTACTGACCTCACAGTTATATGGCTACTTTTTTGAACTTTTTAACCCTTTATAAACTGTCTTCGTCTTCCTGATATCATTGTGGTAGCTCTGATAACAACAAAGATTTTCCATATCTTTGTCCATTGACCTTCACCACTTTGTATTCAAAAACTCTCCCTTCCGTTTAATTGCTTGCTTTTATAGCTTTAATTCACTTCTCACAAATAATGCCGTCAGAAACCTTGATTTTTGAAACATCTCACTTCCTTACCATTATCTTCTCCTTCAGGGTTTTGTAAATGAATTTTGAAAATCTTTCTACAGTGAAGTATCAATTCCTATTCCTGTTGCAGCCTGACCTCCTTATCTGTGCACTAGATTCCAGCCTCTCTTCTTTCTCTTGGGACTTTGCCTCTGTAGTTCTCTTCTTTATGACGTATATAGCAAGTATTTTCTCTCTTTTGGTTAATTACCATCATGATAAAAATATATGACATCTCCCACAATAAAGCAAAAAATTATTTTGCCATCAAGTTCTCCTCTCACTACTACTCATTCTCTGATAAATTTTAAAAGATAGTTTAGACCTACAGGCTATCATACAAAATAAAGTAAGTCAGAAAGAGAAAAACAAATATCATATATTAACACATATGCATGGAATCTAAAAAAATGGCACAGATGAGCCCATTTGAAGGGCAAGATTAGAGACACACGTAGAGAACAAACTTGTGGATGTGGTGGTGGGGAGGAGAGGGTGGCATGAATCGGGAGAGTTAACATTGACATATATGCACTACTATGGGGTTGCAAAGAGTCAGACACGACCGAGCGACTGAACTGAACCGAACTGGACTGAAGTGTAAAAAAGATAACTAGTGGCAACGTGCTGTATAGCACAGGGAGCTCAGCTCGGTGCTCTGTGAGGACCTAGAGGAGTGGGATGGAGGGGACTCCAACAGGGAGGGTATATATATAGAGAGAGAGACAGAGAGAGAGAAGGAAATGGCAACCCACTCCAGTGTTCTTGCCTGGAGAATCCCAGGGACAGAGGAGCCTAGTGGGCTTCCTTCTGTGGGGTCCCACAGAGTCGGACATGACTGATGCGACTTAGCAGCAGCAGCAGCACCCCCCAGCACTGAAACTCACCAGGCTCCTCCATCCATGGAATTTTCCAGGCAAGCATACTGGAGTGGGTTGCCATTTTCTCCTCTGGATATCTTCCTGATCCAGGGACTGAACCTGTGTCTTTTGCATCCCTTGAATTGACAGGCGGATTTTTTTACCACTGTGCCACCTGGGAAGCCCCAAAGCAATTATATTTCAATGAAAAAAACAGTAATGCCTATGCTAAATGTGTCTACTTCCGTCATTTCACAGTTCTTTCTCTAACTTAAACTAATAGGCTATAATTTTGAGCACTGAAACTATTTTGACCAATGTCATGAAAAATCTCTCTCGGCACCCACAAAATTCAATCTCTCTCTCTTTTTTCTTTTTTTCCCCTTTTTAGCACTGCGTGCCTCTTAACTCTTCTCTTTTGGTTTTGGGTTCCCATAGAGCTTCATAGTTTCATCTTATTTCATGGCTGCTCTTTCTTTTTTCTTTTTTTAAAATATAAATTTATTTATTTTAGTTGGAGGTTAATTACTTTACAATAATGGCTATTCTTTCTTAATCTCTTTTTTTGGACTTTCTTAGGAACATCCCTCTGCCCTTTTTCTAACTACATCATGGACTAGATGATTTCATCAAGGCATGGGATTTTAAAAATCACATCAGTTCAGTTCAGTTCAGTTGCTCAGTCATGTCCAACTCTTTGTAACCCCATGAATCGCAGCACGCCAGCCTCCCTGTCCATCACCAACTCCTGAAGTTCACTCAGACTCATGTCCATCGAGTCAGTGATGCCATCCAACCATCTCATCCTCTGTCGTCCCCTTCTCCTCCTGCCTCCAATCCCTCCCAGCATCAGAGTCTTTTCCAATGAGTCAACTCTTTGCATGAGGTGGCCAAACT